>JARQOD010000001.1:987148960-987272601 GCA_033576555.1 Oophaga sylvatica | reverse complement strand
TCTGGTTTTTCTCACACAGATCTGGCTCTGCCCATGCGGATCTGGCTCTGCTCACACAGATCTGGTTTTGCTCACACGGATCTGACTCTGCTGACATGGTTCTGGCTCTGCTCACACAGATTTGGTTCTGCTCACACGGTTCCAGACTTAGGCCTCACTTCATTGTTTTCTCCAGCCCCGGTGATTGTGGCTATAAGCCAGCTCAGATGCTTCATACATCTGTCCTGATACAGGTTCAGCTGATGACTCCTCCCCCTCTCTGCCCTCTGAAATGTTTTATAACCCCGACACAGCTATCACATGACCTGGTGCCCCTTCTTATTTCTTCCCTCCAGGAAACACATTGTTTGACATACAGTTTCGGTTTGCTCTCTGTTTGTTTCTTTCCTTACAATCTATGGCCACTAGATGGGGAGTTTACCTATTTAAGCTTCACTGTACATTCAGCTTCAGAGGTCCTTGATTTCCTTACATGCACACAACATCTTTTTCAGGCTGATTCAGCCTGAAAACCGTCGCAAAAAATGAACATTGTGCACATCAATGTAAAAACGACATTGTGCACATCTGCAGTCTTTTAAATGGTTCAGGGTTCAAAAATTCTTGAAGTTGTTAAAATATGTTTATCTCCTATTCTGACAGCCTTTATAAATTCCACTACATGTACAGCTGGATGACTCGATGTTAAATAATCCGGATATATCTAAGGCCTGTTCATGAATTCTAGAAATATCTCTGCCGAGCATCGGAGCCGCTGCCTGTCCATGTAAAAATACCGTGTGGATGAGAATGATTACTAATCCGTGATTGACAGGGATGTATGGAGTCCACATGTCTCCAGGGGAAGCCTTATCAAAGGGAAAGGACAAGTATCAGGTGAAGAGACCCTTGACTTCTCCTCCACAAATCAGAAAGAGACCTTTTTCTTTTATGTGCACTTGAGTAAATGGTAAAAAAAAATGTTTTTTTCTTTTTCATTTTTACCTTTTTTTGTTTATTTTGGGGACATGATGTGTGTATATATTATATGTGTTATCTTTGTCTAATATTTGCATTTGTTTGGTGTTCTGAAACATTTAAGTGTGAGAAACATGCAAAAGAATAGGAAATCCGTAAAGGGGCAAATACAAATATATATACATTTCTGTGAACGTATCAGTTTTTGCATTAAGATAAATCAATAAATAGATATATACAAAGAAAAACTGACTAGCGCCTTCTAACAGAATGTGAACAGGTGCAAGTGGATCCTACCCTCACTTCACATTTGGAGGCTTTCTGCTCAGGAGAGACATATCAGATAGAAAATATCAAAAATATTGTCACCTTGTCATGGCTGATGGGCACAGACGAATTAGTCAATTTATGCGCTAGTACCTTCATTTTATAAGTATTGTCTAGGTGGCAGTAATGCAATATATATTTTATATGGTCAATGTCAAAATTTGCAACATTTTGCTTTTTTCTGCCACTTTTGAGAAGTGGATGTAGTTACCGAGGGAAATGAGTTTTAAAGGGAATCTGTCATATGGTTTTTGAGACCCTGATTTCAGCAATGTATCACTTACTGAGCTGCTTGCTGGAGTTTTAATAAAAACCCCGTTTTCTATTATATAGATCTAGCAGTTCTCTGAATACTGAACTCTGTATAACCCCTTTGTGAAGAGTATGGGGGCATTAATGTCATTCCAACTGCATCGTATCCAGTCCAAGTTTACAATCTTCCCTCAGCATGTGCAGCTGTAACAGGACACCTGGCTCAGCAGGTGGACCAGCCTCCTCAGCTTCAAAGTCAAAACTCACACTTGCACCAGCTTAGCTAGTTTACAGGATCATGACAAGATAATCTACTATGGTGCCCATGATTTGTAACTCCTTCGTTCAGGCAGATTGGAATTTTATAAAGAGATTATGAAATCATTTCACATCTTTGCTGTATGCCAGTTACATTTTCAAGATCCCTGGAACGTGGCAAACAGTTACCAGGGTCTTGATCTGTTCTAGCACCCCAGGGTGGGGAGTTGTGCAGAATGCTGGCTGCTCTGGGACCGGGGAAAGAGGTTCAGACACTGGCTGCTCCAGAACCAGGGGACGAGGTTCAGACACTGGCTGCTCCAGAACCAGGGGAAGAGGTTCAGATACTGGTCGCTCCTGGTCCAGGGGCGGAAGTTCAGGCACTGGCAGCTCCAGGACCAGGGGACAAGGTTCAGATACTGGTCGCTCCTGGTCCAGGGGCGGAAGTTCAGGCACTGGCAGCTCCAGGACCAGGCGATGAGGTTCAGGCTCGTGCCACAACAGGACCAGGAGACTACGGACACAGGATTGACCACATTGGGATCAAGGGTCTACAGACACAGGGCGGGCCACACCAGAACCAGGGAGTAACGTTCAGGCTCTGGCCACACTGGGCCAAGGGGACCTCACAACTTACTAGCAGTACACCTTACTAATGATTCACTAAGTTGTTTGGTGACCACCTGGGGAGAGGAAGTCTTTTATTCAAGATGCCTCCCAGACGCCTCCCACCTAGCCATCCTAGTCTTTTAGTCCTATAGTTTCAATACCAGCTTACACGTTGCCTCTTCAGCCCTATTGCTTTCTAGCTGAGTGGGCCCACATCTCACAGCTCTGTTTCGGGCTTCAGGCCATAAGCACTGACTGCTGGCTCACTCCTGTCAAGCTCACGTCTCAGTGTAATGTCTGGGAATCTCTTCCACTTCTTTCTTCAGTCACTTTTCAGCTTGCTACCTCAGCAATCTTCCTCTAACACACATCCTAGTAATGCGTGGGAAATCATACAGTTTGGATATTAATGTGGGGTCAATTATACAGTTTGGTTGCTAATGCAGGGTCAGCAATTACACAGTTCGGGGGCTAATATGGGGGCAATTATACAGTTTGGGGACTAAAGTGGAGGTCATCATACAGTTTGGAGACTACTGTGGGGGCCTTAATACAGTGTGTGGGGCTCTCATATGTGGAGCCCAGCTGTGACTGGATCTATATCTTCCAGAAGGGTGCACTGAAAGAAGATACCACTAGAGGTCATTATGCACATACACACACGTACAGCTCACCCTAAAGACCACCAGAGGGAGCTGTGTTAGGCATATAAAAAGAAGTTTAGTTTCAGTTTAGTTGAGTTGAGTCTGGGAGTCTGCTAGGAGAGTTCAGTCAGAGCTCAGTCAGAGAGCAGGGCAGCTCTGTGCAGCTCAGTCACCTCAGAGAGGCTGCAGAGATATTCAGTTGTTTTTAAGTGGAGTCTAGTAAGAGTGATACAGAGAAGTCACTCCAGCCTAGTCAGAGCTGAATTTAGAAGTGTAGCTCTGTGGAAAGCGTGCCGACGCTTAAAAAGCGGCGAAGAGGCAACCCATCAACTGCCAGCATGTGTGATCGTGTGAGGATCTAGGTAGGCCGAAGGCAAGTGGAAAAGTTTATGAGACAGTGGAGCCTTAATAGCTCATCTCAGCAAGTATCACCGGACACCGGGGTCCGAGACAATAGGGATCTCCACGACCCATTAGGAGAACACCGGAGTTCCTGGAGGACTACAAGTCCCAGGAGTACCACAGAGCTGATACGTAGCTGGATCAGGAGAACGGAGTCTAGCCGTGCACGGCAAATAGAGACTGTGTGCTTCAGGAGAAGGTCCAATCACAAGATCAGCCAGGTGCAAGACGGAGACCAAGTTAGACCTAGCTACAGGCAGGTCAGGACTTTATCACATAAAGGCAGAGGACAGGAGGCCACACACCTACCAGTGGAGGAATCTCGATGTGCATCCTTCACCCTACAGTGCTCCGGGGAGTGCCTGCAACACCTACAGTAAAGGTACCAAAGTGACTTATGTGTGTGTCTCCCTTATTATCTCTGACTGCCGGGCCCCCATTTGTCCTGCACCTTTGCAAATCTATCTGCCCTGGAGGATCACTCAGTCTTACTTGTGGAAGGCTTAACACCTAGCTGCCCAATATTAACCCTCCAGTGGATCTGCATAGCAGCGCTGGTCACCCTGACCAGATACCACAAGTGGCGTCACGATTCCCCATTTCATCATTCAAGTCACCTGTAAATATCCCACATTACAGTGAGCGCCCAGGGCACGGACCAAGCTGTGCTACCCGTGACATCCCCCATAGACATCAACGGGCTCGGTGCCGAGTACCCCCCATAACCCTGGTGTTGTGCGACTCGTCTACTTTTTGGCGTCACAAACAGGATTGCGTGCCCTGCAGCAACGGAGTAACTTGTGCCCGTTGCCACCGGGTACTGTGTGCCTCACTAAAAGACTGTGTCTTGTATGTGGTGAAGATTTCCTGCCATTTGGCCGCCATTGCCCGTGTCAAGTGTAGTGTACAGTTCCTATAGCGTCTTGTGCTTAGGTGCGAGGAAAACACAGGAGACATAGGTTGAAATGAAATGACTTGTATTACTTCATACAAGCATGCTGAAAAGTTCACACAGTTTGCAGGAACAGCGACAGGAGACACAGCAGGCCAGAGTAACTTCAAGCACTACAATAAATCTCCAAAGCAGGTTCAGGATCTCTTCTCTGTACCGTAATTCCTCTGCAAACATGGATTCACCAAACAGCAGGTTTCCAGAGTCCAAAAGTGTTCCAAGGTTCCTCAGTAGGAATAGCTGGAGTACAAGTCCAAGGCTTCCAGGAGTCAGGTCACAGACTGACTGAGGCTTGATTCAGGAGCACTGATTGTTCAGCTGAGGCTGCTTAAGAAGCAAGAGGGAAGAATAAGGGCGGGAACATGAAAACTGGAAACTCCATATTAACTGAGGGCAAGAGCTGCAGAAAGACAGAAAGCAAAATGGCCGACGGAAAACTGAGTTTCAAGGAACATGTCAACAGAGACAAAGAACCTTACATTACTCCCCCCTTAGGACAACCTCCGGATGACCTCAGACCAGGCTTGTCAGGGTACCTCTGATGAAACTGGCGGAGCAGGCGAGGAGCATTTACATTATTGACTGGTTCCCATGAGTTGTCCTCCACTGGGTAGCCCTGCCATTTAATCAAATATTGCAACTGATTTCTGTACAACCTGGAATCTAGAATCCTTTCCACCATAAATTCTTTCTGACCATCGACCAGCACTGGGTCAGGGCAAGGAAAAGAACGTCCAGGAAACGTATTGGATGTTGCAGCCTTTAGTAGGGATACATGAAAGACAGGGTGGATTCTCATAGTTCTGGCAGTTGAAGACGACAAGCACAGCACTTATAATCTTATTGATCTTATAAGGTCCAATGTACTTATGTCCCAATTTAGACGATGGAATCTTTAATTTAAGATTTCTGGTTGACAGCCAGACCAAATCTCCTACCTTGAAAGCTGGTGCAGGTTTACGAAATTTATCTGCTGCTTTCTTGTACCTTTCCTGAGCCAATTCTAGATTTTCCTTTAGAAGATCCATATTCTTTTGTAAAGAAGTGATTCTTTCAGCCACTGCCGGCAAGGGCGTATCTATGGGAAATCGAGGAAGAATGTTAGGATGATAACCTAGATTGGAGTAAAAAGGAGACTGCTTAGTGGAGGCGCTCTGAGAGTTGTTATAAGAGAACTCAGCCAGTGGAAGTAGATCCACCCAATCATCCTGTAGGTGGCAGATAAAACAGCGGAGATACTGCTCCAGGGTCTGATTGGTTCGTTCTGTCTGTCCATTAGTCTGGGGATGAAAAGCAGAAGAAAGGTTTACTTTAATGTCCAATGCTGCACAGAAATTTTGCCAAAACCTTGAAGTGAATTGCACCCCTCGATCCGAAATGACCTCATCCGGTACTCCATGTAAGCGAAACACATTCTTAATCATCAAGTCTGATGTCTGTTTTGCAGTGGGTAAGCCGACACAAGGGATAAAATGAGCTGCCTTTGTTAGACGGTCAACCACCACTAGAATGGTGTTCTTCCCTTGAGAGGTTGGTAACTCCACAATGAAGTCCATAGAAATGGATCCCCACGGGCGGGACGGGGTGGGAAGAGGTTGCAACAGACCAGTTGGTGAGGAGCGAGGTGTTTTGCATCTTGCACAGACTTCACATGAAGTGACATAGTTTAAGACATCTTTCCTGTAAATGGGCCACCAAAAGAAACGAGAAAGAAATTCTTGTATCTTTAGAATTCCCCTATGCCCGGCTATCTTGGAATCGTGGATGAGTTGCAATACTCTCAATCTGACTGTTTCAGGTATATACAGACGTTGTCCCTGAATCCACACACCATTCTTAAAGACAAGACTTACGTCCCTTGGGGGTTGAGCCAACAAAGAATCCGCATGGTATGCTTCCTTGATGTCCTTAAGTAGGTCTTGATTATGAATTACTCCCAGGAATCTAAAGTCAGGAAGAATAGTCTTAGGAGGAGTAAGTGGACGTGTCTTTGCTGAATGAATCCTAGAGAGTGCATCAGCCTTTCCATTGCGCGATCCTGGTCTATAAGAAATGACAAAATTAAATTGGTTTAGGAAAAGATTCCAGCGAGCCTGGCGAGGAGTCAGGCACTTAGCCGACCTGATAAATTCAAGGTTACGATGGTCTGTCAGGACGACTATTTGCTGTGCAGCTCCTGAAGAAGGTGTCTCCATTCCTTGAAGGCGGCAATAATGGCCAACAATTCTCTATTGCCCACATCGTAGTTCCTCTCAGCCGAAGACAACTGCTGGGAAAAGAAGGCACAGGGATGCAAGACATTCTTCTCACCTGTTCTCTGAGAGAGTATAGCTCCAACGGCACAGTCTGAAGCATCCACCTCTATTATGAAGGCAAGCTCGGGGTTGGGATGTACTAAGATAGGTGCGGTGGTAAATTTA
The DNA here is from genome assembly GCA_033576555.1 of Oophaga sylvatica. Taxonomy (NCBI): domain Eukaryota; kingdom Metazoa; phylum Chordata; class Amphibia; order Anura; family Dendrobatidae; genus Oophaga; species Oophaga sylvatica. Next base: position 987,265,780 of record JARQOD010000001.1, on the reverse strand, counting down.
TCCTTTAAACAGGAAAATGCTTCCTGAGCTTGCGGGGTCCAGGAGAACCTAGACTGTTTCCGGGTAAGTTGGGTGATAGGTGACACTACCTCAGAAAAATTCTTAATGAAACGTCTATAGAAGTTGGCAAACCCGATGAAACGCTGCACCTCCTTCACATTTCTAGGAATTGGCCAATCCTTGATGGCTTGGGTCTTGCTTCCATCCATACTAATCCCTTGCGTAAATAGTACATACCCCAGAAATTGAATTTCGGTCCTATGGAATTCACATTTTTCAAGTTTGATGTAGAGATGGTTTTGTCTTAGGCGTTCTAAGACCATTCTCACATGTCCATGATGTTCCTCTGTGGAGTTAGAAAAAATTAGAATATCATCCAGATAAATCACCACAAATGTATCTAGGAGATCCCTGAAGATATCATTCACGAAGTGTTGGAAAGTGGCTGGGGCGGTACTCAGACCAAAAGGCATAACTAGATATTCAAAGTGTCCATAGCGTGACCTGAAAGCAGTCTTCCATTCATCCCCAGGTCTGATACGGACCAAGTTATAGGCCCCACGGAGATCCAGTTTAGAGAAAATTTTGGCATGCCGCACTCTCTCCAACAACTCAGGGATTAAAGGCAATGGATAACTGTTTCTAATAGTAACCTTATTGAGTTCCCTATAGTCTATGCAGGGTCTCAGAGATCCATCTTTCTTCTTCACAAAGAAGATGGTGCACCTGCGGGAGATGAAGAGGGGCATATGAAGCCCTTGGCTAAATTTTCATCTATATAATCCTTCAAAGCTTTTAGCTCGGGCGCCGCTAGGGGGTAGATCTTACCAAAAGGTATCTCGGCTCCAGGCAATAATTCAATTGGACAATCATATGGACGGTGAGGAGGAAGCTGATCAGCGTTCTTCTTGTCACATAAATCCACATAGTCCTGGTATACAGCTGGTAGTTCAGGGACTGACATGGTTCCTTTAGGAACAGAGCAAGCTGAAACTCCTTGACTCATCTGTTTCTCCGGAAAGTGTAATTCCTTGGTCTCCCAGTTAATCGTAGGATTCTGCGCCTGCAGCCATGGTAGCCCTAGAATGATGGGAAAGTGGGGAGAAGAGATAAGCAAAAAAGACATTTTCTCCTGATGATCTTTACCCATAAGGACCCTCAAAGGCTCTGTTTCTTGATCCACTGGTCCAGAAGTCAGTAGAGAGCCATCCACAGTCTCCATCTGTACTGGAGTAGCCTTCTTCACTGAACGTATCCCCTGTTTCAGAGCAAAGGAGATATCCATAAAATTTCCACTTGCTCCTGAGTCGATCATAGCAGAGCTAGACACCCAGACTGAGTCAACCCAGAGTTTGATGGAAAGGAAGCAATGAGAATTGTTTCTTTTACAACTCAGCTGGGACACCGCTGAGGAAACTTGAAAAATTGCAGCGTTTATACCGTCATCGTCCCCAGAACTAACAGAGTTTAAGTCCGAGAAATCAAGATCTCTTGCAGCAGATCTCTCTGGAGCCTGAGGCTCGGACATGACAGAGCTCCTCTCGCAACACTCACAGTGAATGACTGCTGCAGTAGTCTTACGAGAACGGCTGGGGCAGTTTATAATGAAGTGCCCTGACTTACCACAGTAGAAAAATAGATTTTCCTTTATACGATGTTCGTTGCGTGCATCACTAACCCGTCTTTGTAAAGAGTCCACCTGCATGGGTTCAAGTTCTGGTTCCCTTGTGATCCTACTCAAAGGTTCCTTAGCTGAAGAGGGAGGTAGTAAAAGGTTAGTGCGATTATTTTCGAACCATCTCTCTTGTCTGCGTTCAGTCAGACGAGCATCAATACGGATACAATAGTTAATAAAGTCACCTAACGCAGTGGGAGGGTCGGCACGAGCAAGTTCATCCTTAATCAGTGGAGACAACCCTTTCCGAAAAATAGATTTTTTAGCGGAAGTGTCCCAAGTGGTATCAAGAGCCCATCTCCTGAAATCCAGGGCATATTCGGCTACTGAACGCTTACCTTGGCGCAAAGTTAACATGGCTGCTTCAGCTGTTGCACCTCGATTGGGGTCATCAAACACCTGCCCCATGGCTGAAATAAAAGCATCAAGGTGATTCAAACAATCATCCTCAGTCTCAATCAGAGGGTTTGCCCACATCAAAGCCTTATTGGTAAGCAACATGATTATAGTAAGCACTTTGGATCGTTCAGTGGGAAATTGTGAAGCATGTGCAGAGAAAAATAAATTGCATTGATTAATAAATCCCCTGAATTTCTCACGTTCACCGCCAAAACGAAAAGGAGGTAATTTGGGGATCCCAGAACTTGGGGTTATGGCAGGAGCCTGGGCTCGTTCCTCTAGAGCCTCAATCCTGGCTCGCAATTCCTGGGTAGTCTGTCCAAACACTTGCAAATTATGATTAGTGAGGTCCTGTAGGCTTGCAAAACGGGTTTTTAAAGTCTGTACATCTGAAAGGATTGTATCAGTCACTCCGCAAAGTTCCTTTATGCGGGCCTCCATCTTCCAGATCTTTTAAGGCAGAGGTGCTGGAAGGAGAAGAGGAAAGGAAAAAAAAAAAAAAAAAACAATAGTGTTTACCTGTGGTAACACTCCAGAGTAAAATTTTAAGGGAATGCGCTCACCTGGAATGGTTGTGAGAAGTCACAACCACTGTCATCACATAAGGTATTAAACGACATCTGATATCCACAGTCACAGCAGACACGGCTTTCCCAGACCCAGCAGACACTAAACATTGGCTCCTGAATCTTGTCAAGTGTAGTGTACAGTTCCTATAGCGTCTTGTGCTTAGGTGCGAGGAAAACACAGGAGACATAGGTTGAAATGAAATGACTTGTATTACTTCATACAAGCATGCTGAAAAGTTCACACAGTTTGCAGGAACAGCGACAGGAGACACAGCAGGCCAGAGTAACTTCAAGCACTACAATAAATCTCCAAAGCAGGTTCAGGATCTCTTCTCTGTACCGTAATTCCTCTGCAAACATGGATTCACCAAACAGCAGGTTTCCAGAGTCCAAAAGTGTTCCAAGGTTCCTCAGTAGGGAATAGCTGGAGTACAAGTCCAAGGCTTCCAGGAGTCAGGTCACAGACTGACTGAGGCTTGATTCAGGAGCACTGATTGTTCAGCTGAGGCTGCTTAAGAAGCAAGAGGGAAGAATCAGGGCGGGAACATGAAAACTGGAAACTCCATATTAACTGAGGGCAAGAGCTGCAGAAAGACAGAAAGCAAAATGGCCGACGGAAAACTGAGTTTCAAGGAACATGTCAACAGAGACAAAGAACCTTACAGCCCGCCATTTACAGCGCCACGGCGCGAAAACTAGTGGGCGTACCTGCAAAAGCGCGCTGAGTCCTGGACACGCCCCCAATGCTGACGCGGCGGCAGGTCCTGTGAAGAGCTACAGTGAACGCTCTGACGTCAGAGCGCCAGCGACACAGGTCCTCCTACACCCCTGTGCCCTGCGGAGCTGCAGCCTTCAGAGAAGGTAGGCCACGATTAACTAGGGGGGCGCAGACATGTCGCAGCAGCCAGCCGACAACGCGGCCCAGGCCGACGGCCCCAATGACTTACCCACCGGCGCTGCCGCACAGGCTGGAAATGCTGGCCCCTCATCTGGTCCTGTGGTCCCGATAGTACCGCTAACGCTGCCATACATGCCTGGAGCGAAGTGGCTCCCTCAGTACAGCGGCAAGCCAGACACCCTGTCAGGGTTCAAGCGAAAAATATGCAGCATAATGGACATGTACCCTATGACAGAAAAGCAGAGAGCTGCAGTAGTAGTGGGACAATTAACTGGTGCTGCAGAGAGAGAAGTAGAGACTTGGACAGCTGCAGACCAGGAATCAGTGCTTACAATTTTCTTAAAGCTACAGTCTATCTTTGAGGACCGCACTGAAACAGATCTCCGGATGATGTTTTACCAATGCTCCCAGAAACCAGATGACAGCATTAGGGACTATGCCTGCCGACTACAAGGGGCCCTGCGAGCACTCAAACAAGTTAACCCCATGAGTGTCTCCAACGAAAATAAAATGTTAAAAGAACAATTTGTACGGGGATTGAAGTCCCAAGCTGAAAGCAGGACTGTGCACTGGTGGTCCTTGGATCATCCTGATGCTACCTTTGATGCTCTTAAGGACATGGCTATAAAAGGACTGCGACCCTGGAAACACCCGGGTTGGCAACCCAGTGTCACCCGAGTGAAGCCACCCTAAAGCCAGCAGCATCCACCTTTTCCCCATTGGTTGCGGAAGCCAAAACGCAGGTGGCGCCCCCTACTGAGCTGGACTGTCTGCGCTCAGAAGTGCGCCAGTTGACCAAAAACCTGGCCACTGTAATGAGTGCCCTGCAACTGTCGACGGAGGAAGAAGGAAAGATCCTGCTAGCTGACTGCCCAGAGGATGTCCCTTGGATGCGCCGGAGGAGAGGGAGGACGTCGCCCCACAGGAGGAGGACAACGCCACCCCCAGGAAGGACCCGCGACCAGCATCATCCCCGCCGAGAGATCATCTGCTACCGCTGCCACAGAGAAGGTCACCCAGCACGTCGGTGTCCTTTAAACGAGCAAATCCTGGGTCCGAGGGCCAACACCCAGGAATAGACTCTTCAGGCCCCTCAGACTGGAACCGCAGGTTTGTGGGAGGAAGACCTTACCTGTCCATCATATTGGACGGGATCGCCATCCCTGCCCTGCTGGACACTGGATCTCAGGTAACCGTCATACCTGATGTTCTCTACAATAAATACTGGTCCAATGACGGTCTCCAACCCCCGAACCATGACTTTGCCGTATATGCCTCTAATGGCCTCCCTCTTGACTTACTGGGGGCTAAAAATGTAGACGTAAAGGTGGGGAGAGTGGAGCTAAAGAACCAGGGACTTCTTGTAGTAAAGACTGTTAATGAGGAAAATGGGTTGAATGTGGTTTTAGGCACTAACATTATTAGTAACTGTTTGGAGGAGGTTGTGTTTTTACTCCAACAGCTCGCCGAAATTGCCAGACCAAGGCAGAAGGGAGAGATCCGGAAGGAGATCCGAACCCTGATGTGCCAGCAGCAAGTGAAACTGACCGGTGGTGAGATTGGTAATGTACGGGTAACAGACCCGAACCCCATTGTGATACCCCCAATGAGTGAAATGCTTATTTGGTGTAGAGCAGCAATAGGTCTGAGAGGACAGAACTACCAAGCAGTAGTAGAGCCCCATTGTTCAGAGCACAGACCTACACTCTTGACTGCCAGAGGGGTAGTGGAGGTACATAATGGGAGGGTGCCAGTGCGTCTTCTCAACTGGGGAGAGGATGAGGTCAAATTACCACGTTATGCCACTGTTGCTAAGTTACATGCTGTGGATAATAACTCCATTCACACAACGGAGCCCTTAACCTCCCCACAACCAGTGGAGGATAATGGTCCGACCACCCAGGTGGAGGATTGGTGTCAGCAGCTCCATATCGGGACAGACACCACTCCAGCCCACCAGAAACAAGGAGTATACCGAGTAGTTCAGGAGTATGCACAGGTATTTAGCAAACACCTGTGTCGACCCGCCACCACAATTGTGGATTACCAGGGCAATGGGGTACTCAGAGCCGAGCCCATGGAAGTCTATGGGGTTTGTCACAGGTAGCTGTGGCTCGGTCTGTGGCCCGGGCGGTCTGGCGTATGTTGGGGATATATTTACAGGGGATTGATTTATGTACAGTTCGTGACGCCACCTGTAGTATTCTGGTAATTTATACCAGCGCTGCTGTAGATCTCTGAGGGGATGGTGATGCAGCTAGATGTCGGGTCCCCTACAGGTGGGACTGGTCCCTCAGATCGGGAGTTAGGTAGGGATTGTGCAGGCATGCAATAATAACTCAGTCTCACACGGTCAGCGTCTTTCCATACCTTTACTTGTAAGATGTTCAAGCAGGTCCCAGGGAGGCTGATGGGGTTGATGGAGGATGAGCTTTGAGGCAACAGCTAAGCAACTTAGGGGCCTCCTTTACTTTCAATACAATGATGAGTACAACCAGCTTGCAGCGTAGTTCTCTCAATAACTCCAGCTAATCTATAGCTGTACTTCCCAGTCAGGTTTGTGGTGGAGCCTTTCTGTGAGGGAGCTGAATTCTTATTTTGTCCTGCAGAGACTCAAAGTCTTCACTTCCCCTGACCCCAGTTACGTACTGACTATAAGGGGCTTGTTTGCCGCGACCTAGGGTCCGGTAAATCTCTGGTTTTCTCTTCACTATGCTTGTAGCTAATAGTGATCCTTCGGTCCCCAGTGACCGGTAGCAATGTGCAGGACTTTTCCAAGCCAAACGCACTTTTCCAATAATCTTCCTTCCACTTTGCCCTTCGATTTGCTCGACTCTTAATAGATAGTTCAGTCTTTCTTCCAGTGGGGCACAGCTCTGACTAGACTAAGGTGAATTAGACCACCTGTACCAGCCTCCACGTTCTGAACTGCTGACAGACTTAAACTGGACACGTCTACTCTGTCCAAGGACAGGAAACTGACTGACTAGAAAATCACTCCCTTCCACACCCCTGCTGGGTGTGTCAGAAGTGTACATGATGTCATGAAGAGACCTTAACTGTTACCTCTCCACTCATCCTCCTGGTATTGTGTACCAGGGCTACACATTCCCCCATGGTAAACGACAGCACTCCCGGGCTGTAAAATATAAAGAGACAGTTTTGTTTATGCATGAAAATATTAACAATAACATTAATTCGTCCCATCCGGGAGGTGAGGATATCTTGAACGTTGCAAACATTAACATTATATATAGAAATACAAAAATATTAAATAGCATTCAATAAATATACAGTATACTTGTGAAGGACCCGCACCAAACCTTCAACGTGGGTCCTGGGTGGGCTGCAGGACATCCAATTGCAGACCTCACTCAGTGCCACACCACACGGGTTTTTTGGTTCAGAGGTAAGTCAAGGTTTCATGTGAAACCATTAAAAAGAAAGGCACAAAGTGCAACTATTTACAGGATACAGTTTTTGGGCTGGCTCAGTCCTCAGCCTCTGAGTCCATTGTTAAACGAAGACATAATAGGGAAAAACACATTTATATATATAGACTTTTACAGTATTTCACATTAATTCGTTATAACTACTGCTGATATCTAATGGGTAATTCCCTTTGGTGGTTCGCTCTGATCTACGTGGTGTAGTTTCAGGTATATCAAGTTGCGATCTGTCTGCACTGCGTAACGGCAAACTATAGAACTGCCTTAATCTTTCCATGGATCTGGCAAGCGTACTGATGGCTGGGCGGTGTGAGTCAGCTTCACCAGGAGATCCCATAGTATGGGGCGCTGCTTCAGATGATCCATCTTGAGGTTCCACAGGTTGAGGTGTTGCTGGGATGGGTAACTCCTGAGCGGGCTCAACTGGCACCACAGGCACAACTGGAGGTAGAACTTCCTCTTGTGGCTGATAAAACTGCAACACTGGAATTATCACAGCATCTCCCAGTCGGGGCCAATCCGCAGGAAAATCTCCCAGATCTGTGTGTAGGACCTCTTCCTTTCTTTCTCCTTGATTGAGGACAGGGTTCTTTTCACAACGCTTTAAGTGTTCTGGACACAACTTCAAATGATCTCTGGACACAGTGGTTGTTGTTCTTCCTCCGTCTTTACTGACGACACAAACTTTTCTGTTGTCATATTTAGAATCTTGTATGACGTAGGGTTCTTGCTCCCACTGATTATCCAATTTGTGCATCTTCCTTTTTCTTTTTAATACTACCTCTCCAGGCATCAAGGCTTGGCAGGAGCATTTCGGTTGTAAACATCTTCCTGTTTCTCCCGTGCCTTATTAAGACTTTCCTCTACACAGATTTGTACTCTTCTGTATTGCTCTTGCCGATTGACGTCCCAGTTTTCAACAGCGTCGTTCTGCCTCCGGTTCTACCACTCCAAGTTCTAGATCCATTGGTAGTTTTCCGGGCCTTGCTCTCATAAGATAGGCTGGAGTGCAGTTAGTTGAGCTTACAGGTATATGGTTGTACAAATCAACCAAATCAGGTAGTAAATCCGGCCATCGATTCCTGTCTTCCAACGGTATGGATCTCAACAAGTCAAGGACAATATGGTTCATCTTTTCCAAAGACCGTTGGTTTGAGGGTGGTATGGTGTCGTTCTAATTTTCTTGCACCCGTACATATGACAGAATTCCTTGAATAAATCGGCTTCAAAAGCAGGTCCCTGATCGGTTAAGACTTGCTCCGGATACCCATGCGGTCTGCAGAAACTTGCTTGAAAGGTTTTGCGGCCGTCACTGCGGTCTGGTCCTTAACTGGAACGACTACCAGAAATCTGGAGTAATGGTCCACCATGGTCAAGGCGTATGAGTATCCAGATCTACTTGGCGACAATTTGACATGGTCCAGGGCCACAATCTCCAGAGGACGAGTCGTCCGGATAGGTTGCAGGGGTGCCTTCTGACTACCGTAGTCCTTTCTTCTGAGACCACAGGGTCCACAGTTCCGACACCACCTCTCGATGGAGCTGCGCATCCCTACCCAGTAGAACCGGCATCTCAACAGGGTCTCCAGCTTTCTCCAGCCAAAGTGTCCTGCTTGATCGTGGTACGCTTCCAACACCATTGGGACGTCTGCCTTGGGGACCACGATTTGCCAGACCATTTCATGGGTTCTGGGGTTGACGTATCTTCTGCACAACTTCTCACGGTATAGGAACAACCTGCTTTTCTCGTTCCACAGGAGCTTGGCTGACATAGGTGCATCCTTTTCCAAGGAGGAACCTTCCTGTTTTAACAACTCCTTGATGCGGCTGACCACTGGATCACTGTCCTGAGTCTCTTTCCAACTATGATGGGGTAAAGGATTTAATGTTGCACCATTCTGCTTTCTGTGGACTCGATGCTCGTGGACTACCCCATTTCGATGGAACGCAGGTAGCTCAATTTCTTCCAGGTCGTCCGATTCTTCTTCCGTATCAGAGTCATGCGGCATTCGGGACAACGCATCAGCATTAGCATTCTTTCGACCTGCCCGGTACTTGATAGTAAACTGGTAATTGGACAACCGGGCCATCCATCGCTGCTCCATGGCACCCAGCTTGGCGGTTTCCAGGTGCGTTAACGGGTTGTTGTCTGTGTACGCCGTGAACTTGTTGGAGGCCAGATAGTGCTTAAATCTTTCAGTAATGGCCCAGACCAGCGCCAGAAACTCCTAGCTTGAAGCTGCTATAATTTTCCGGATTCCTTTCAGTTGGCCTGAGTTTTCTGCTGCATATGCGATGACTTTTTCTTGGCCATTCTGCTTCTGACTGAGAACTGCTCCCACCCTTCATTACTGGCGTCGGTGTACAACAGGAACGGTTGGCTGTAATCAGGATAGGTTAAGATCTCATCACCTGTCAGGATCTCTTTCATCTTTTGGAATGCTTCAGCCTGTTCTTTACCCCAATTAAAGGAGGGTTTCTGCTCTTTAAGGATTGTCCTACCAGGAGGTCCTGTAAAGGAGCTGCCTTCTTCGTGTAATCTTTCACGAATCTCCTGTAGTAACCCGTTAGTCCCAGGAACTGTCGCACTTCCTTAAGGTTCTTCGGCTCCGGCCACTTCTGGATGGCAGTGACTTTCTCTGGGTCCGGCGCTACTCCTTCCGAACTGACGATGTGCCCCAAGTATTGTACCTTCTGTTTGAGTAGATGGCATTTTGAGGGTTTTAATTTCATCCCGTACCTGGACAGGGACTCGAATACTTCTGCCAGGTGCTTCAGATGGTCCTCATATGTCTTGGAATACACGATAACGTCGTCTAGGTATAGCAGCACGGTTTCAAAATTGAGATGTCCCAGACAGTTTTCCATCACTCTCTGAAATGTTCCTGGGGCACTACTGAGCCCAAACGGCATTCTGTCGAACTCACAGAGCCCCATTGGGGTGGTGAAAGCCGTTTTCTCACGATCCTCCTCAGCCACAGCCACTTGCCAGTAACCACTAGTCAGATCAAGGGTAGAAAAGTAGTTAGCCGTTTTCAGAGCAGCTAATGATTCCTCTATACGTGGTAACGGGTATGCATCCTTGTGTGTTATGCGGTTCACCTGCCTGTAATCCACACACATTCTCATACTACCATCTTTCTTTTTAACCAGAACTAGAGGGGCTGCCCAGGGGCTACAACTATCCCTTATCACCCCAGCTTTCTTCATATCATTCAACATTTCTTTAGCCTTCTGATAATGAGCTGGAGGTATGGGCCTATACCGCTCTTTGATGGGAGGATGACTGCCTGTAGGGATATGATGTTGTACTCCCTTAATTGATCCCAAAATCAAGTGGATTTTTGCTAAACACTTGGGCGTACTCTTGCACCACCCGTAATACCCCTTGCTTCTGGTGAGCGGGAGTGGTGTCCGTCCAACATGGAGTTGCTGACACCATTCCGCCACCTGGGTTGCTGGGTCATTGTCCTCCTCTATTTGACAGGAGTCTAAGGACTCAGCCGGGAGAATAGAATTATTATCAACAGCATGAAGTTTAGCAATGGTTGCATAACGGGGTAAATTTACCTCATCATCTCCCCAATTGAGAAGCCGTACCGGTACTCTTCCATTCACCACCTCTACTACTCCTCTAGCAGTCATAAGTGTAGGTCTATGTTCTGAATGGTGGGGTTCTACTACAGCTTGGTAATTCTGTCCTCTCAGACCTATGGCTGCCCTGCACCAAATGATCATTTCACTCATTGGGGGTATCACAATAGGATCTGAGTCAGTGACCCGTACATTACCAATTTCGCCGTCGGTAAGCTTCGCTTGCTGCTGACACACCAGGGCCCGGATCTCTCTTTGGATTACTCCTCTCTGCCTTGGTCGGGCAATCTCAGCGAGCTGTTGGAGTAAGAACACAACTTCTCCCAAACAATTACCGATAATGTTAGTACCCAAAATGATATTTAAACCGTTCTCCTCATTTACAGTCTTTACTACCAGAAGCCCTTGGTCTTTCAACTCCTCTCTGCCCACCTTTACATCTACACATTTTGTTCCGAGTACTTCTACAGGAAGACCATTCGAAGCATACACAGTAAAGTCAAGGCTCGGAGGTTTAAGACTGTCCATTGACCAGTACTTGGTATATAGAGCATCAGGTATTAGGGTCACCTGGGACCCAGTGTCTAACAATGCTGGAACAGCAATACCATCTAGAATAATAGACAGGTAGGGTCGCCCGCCCACATACCTGCGGTTCCAGTCTAGGGGGCCTGACGGGTATTCTCCTGGGTGTTGGCCCTTGGACCCAGGTTCTGCCCGTTTAAAGGACACTGTGGAGACAGATGACCTTTCCGGTTGCAGCGATAACAGATGATCTCTCGACGAGAAGGGTGTTGATCAGAGGTTGCTCCTGGGGGTGGCGTTGTCCTCCTCCGGGGGGGCGACGTCTTCTTTCTTCTCCGGTGCATCCACGGAACGTCCTCTGGACAGTCAGCTAACAAGATCTTCCCTTCCTCCTCTTTCCGCAGCTGCAGGGCACTCATTACAGCAGCCAGATTTTTAGTCAGCTGGCGCACCTCTGAGCGCAGACAGTCCAATTCACTAGTAGGTGTCACCTGCGCTTTGGCTTCAGCCACTAGCGGGGAAAAGGGGGTTACTGCCGGTTCCGGAGTGACTTCAGCCTGATGATGTTGGGTGGCCACCTCAGGTTTGCCCAGGGGCCGCAGCCCTTTTATTGCCATGTCCTTTAGGGCATCAAAGGTAGCATCCGGATGATCTAAGGACCACCAATTCACAGTTCTGCGTTCCTCTGGGGATCTCAATCCCTGTATAAATTGTTCTTTCAGCATTCTATTCTCGTCGATAGCATTTAAATGGTTAATTTGCTTGAGGGCTCTCAGGGCTCCCTGTAGTCGGCAAGCATAGTCCCGGATGCTGTCACCTGGCTGTTGTGAACAGTGATAGAAGGCCATCCGGAGATCCGTTTCTGTGCGGTCTTCAAATATGGCATGTAGCTTCAGGAAGATCGCAGGTACCGACTCCTGATCAACGGTATCCCAGGTCTCCACTTCCCTCTCAGCAGCGCCAGTTAGCTGCCCTATTAGCACAGCAGCTTTTTGTCTCTCAGGCATGGAGTACATTTCTAGGATGCTGCATAACTTCCGCTTGAAGCCTGCTAATGTGCCTGGCTCACCGCTGTATTGGGGAAGCCATTTCGCCCCAGGCATATATGGGAGCGTTAGTGGCATGATCGGGACTACCGGACTGGGTGCAGGGCCTGCGCCCCCATCTGGCGCTACAATACCAGACGGTGCGGGATTGGGGCCTCCGGCTGGGGCCGCACTGTCAGCCGGTTGTTGTGACATCTTAGCGCCCCCTTGGTTAAACGGAGCCTACCGGTTTCAGATGCTGCTACTTCACAGGCACAGCAGTGGGAACAGGACCTTCGTCGCAGGCGCTCTGATGTCAGAGCGTTCACTTCCTGTTGCAGGACCTGCCGCTGAGTCAGAGCCGGGGGCGTGTCCAAGACTCTGCGCGCTCTTTCAGGTACGCCCACCTTCTTCTCCAACGCCTTAGGGCGCGAATCTGGCGGCAAATATGGCGGTATTTGGCGCCAAACAACAGCAACAGTCTTTTTCGCCAAAACACTCCACAGGCACACAGGGCTCGCAATGCTGCAAGTTTCGGATCCTGTTCGTGACGCCAAATTTGTGTCGACCCGCCACCACAATTGTGGATTACCAGGGCAATGGGGTACTCAGAGCCGAGCCCATGGAAGTCTATGGGGTTTGTCACAGGTAGCTGTGGCTCGGTCTGTGGCCCGGGCGGTCTGGCGTATGTTGGGGATATATTTACAGGGGATTGATTTATGTACAGTTCGTGACGCCACCTGTAGTATTCTGGTAATTTATACCAGCGCTGCTGTAGATCTCTGAGGGGATGGTGATGCAGCTAGATGTCGGGTCCCCTACAGGTGGGACTGGTCCCTCAGATCGGGAGTTAGGTAGGGATTGTGCAGGCATGCAATAATAACTCAGTCTCACACGGTCAGCGTCTTTCCATACCTTTACTTGTAAGATGTTCAAGCAGGTCCCAGGGAGGCTGATGGGGTTGATGGAGGATGAGCTTTGAGGCAACAGCTAAGCAACTTAGGGGCCTCCTTTACTTTCAATACAATGATGAGTACAACCAGCTTGCAGCGTAGTTCTCTCAATAACTCCAGCTAATCTATAGCTGTACTTCCCAGTCAGGTTTGTGGTGGAGCCTTTCTGTGAGGGAGCTGAATTCTTATTTTGTCCTGCAGAGACTCAAAGTCTTCACTTCCCCTGACCCCAGTTACGTACTGACTATAAGGGGCTTGTTTGCCGCGACCTAGGGTCCGGTAAATCTCTGGTTTTCTCTTCACTATGCTTGTAGCTAATAGTGATCCTTCGGTCCCCAGTGACCGGTAGCAATGTGCAGGACTTTTCCAAGCCAAACGCACTTTTCCAATAATCTTCCTTCCACTTTGCCCTTCGATTTGCTCGACTCTTAATAGATAGTTCAGTCTTTCTTCCAGTGGGGCACAGCTCTGACTAGACTAAGGTGAATTAGACCACCTGTACCAGCCTCCACGTTCTGAACTGCTGACAGACTTAAACTGGACACGTCTACTCTGTCCAAGGACAGGAAACTGACTGACTAGAAAATCACTCCCTTCCACACCCCTGCTGGGTGTGTCAGAAGTGTACATGATGTCATGAAGAGACCTTAACTGTTACCTCTCCACTCATCCTCCTGGTATTGTGTACCAGGGCTACACACACCCACTCGACTTTGGGAAAATTAAAGGGATTCAACATCACATCCCCACAGGCAATCATCCTCCCATTAAAGAACGGTACAGGCCTATACCTCCAGCACACTACCAGAAAGCCAAGGAAATGTTGCATGATATGAAGGAAGCAGGGGTGATAAGAGATAGTTGTAGTCCCTGGGCAGCACCTCTAGTCCTAGTCAGGAAAAAGGATGGGAGCATGAGAATGTGTGTAGATTACAGACAAGTAAATCGCATTACACATAAGGATGCATACCCTTTACCACGCATTGAGGAATCCTTAGCTGCCTTAAAAACTGCTAACTACTTTTCCACCCTTGACCTCACTAGTGGGTACTGGCAAGTAGCTGTGGCTGAGGAGGATCGGGAGAAGACGGCTTTCACCACCCCGATGGGACTCTGTGAGTTCAACAGGATGCCGTTTGGACTCAGCAGTGCCCCTGGCACGTTCCAGAGAGTGATGGAGAGCTGCCTGGGACATATCAACTTTGAAACTGTGTTGCTGTACCTGGACGACGTCATCGTGTACTCAAAAACGTATGAAGATCACTTGAAGCACCTGGTGGAGGTGTTCGAGTCACTGTCCAAGTATGGGATGAAACTGAAGCCTTCAAAGTGCCATCTGCTCAAACAGAAGGTACAGTATCTGGGACATATTGTCAGCTCAGAAGGAGTAGCACCAGACCCTGAAAAGATCACCGCCATCCAGAAATGGCCGGAGCCGACAAATCTCAAGGAGGTGCGACAGTTCCTGGGACTGACAGGGTACTACCGGAGGTTTGTGAAGGACTACACCAAGAAAGCAGCGCCTCTGCAAGACCTCCTGGTGGGACAGTCCCTCAAGAGCAGAAATTCTCCATTCCATTGGGGTAAAGAACAGGCAGAAGCATTCAAGGAAATGAAGGAGATCCTGACAGGTGATGAGATCCTAGCTTACCCTGACTACAGCCAGCCGTTCCTGCTGTATACTGATGCCAGCAACGAGGGATTGGGAGCAGTCCTCAGTCAGAAGCAAAATGGCCTGGAGAAAGTCATCGCCTATGCTAGCAGGAAGCTCCGCCCGACCGAGAGAAACCCAGAGAACTATAGCAGCTTCAAGTTGGAGTTCCTGGCACTGGTCTGGGCTATCACGGAGAGGTTTAAGCACTACCTAGCCTCCAGCAAGTTTACTGCCTACACCGATAACAACCCCTTAACGCATCTTGAAACAGCTAAGCTGGGAGCCATGGAACAACGATGGATGGCTCGGCTGTCCAATTACCAATTCACGATCAAGTACCGAGCAGGCCGCAAGAATGCCAACGCTGATGCCCTATCCAGGATGCCTCATGAATCGGACACAGAAGAAGAAGTGGATGATCTGGAAGAGATCGAACTACCTGCCTTTCACAGGAATGGGATGATCCACGAGCAACAAGCCTGCAGGAGACAGCGTGGTAAGACGTTAAATCCTTTACCTCACCACAGCTGGAAGGAGACTCAGGACAGCGATCCAGTTGTCAGCCGAATCAAGGAGCTGATAACTCAAGAAGGTTCCTCCTCGGAGAAGGATGCGCCCCTACAAGCAAGGCAGCTGTGGAATGAGAGAAGCCGGTTGTTCATCTACCGTGAGAAGCTGTGCAGGAGGTACGTCAATCCAAGGACCCATGAGATGGTATGGCAGATAGTAGTCCCCAGAGCAGACATCCAGATGGTGTTAGAAGCCTACCACGATCAAGCGGGACACTTTGGCTGGAAGAAGCTGGAGACCCTGTTGAAGTGTCGTTTCTACTGGGTGGGAATGCGCAGCTCCATTGAGAGATGGTGCCAGAACTGTGGACCCTGTGGCCTCAGAAGAAAGGACTACAACAGTCAGAAGGCACCCCTGCAACCCATCCAGACGACTCGTCCCTTGGAGATCGTGGCCCTGGACCATGTCAAGTTGTCACCCAGCCGGTCAGGATACTCCTATGCCCTGACTATGGTGGATCACTACTCCAGGTTCCTGGTGGTCGCCCCTGTCAAGGATCTGACGGCAGAGACAGCAGCAAAGACGTTCCAAACGTATTTCTGCAGACCACACGGATATCCTGAGCAGGTACTAACTGATCAAGGCTCAGCCTTCGAGGCCGAATTATTCAAAGAGTTCTGTCACTTGTACGGGTGTAAGAAGATCAGAACCACACCGTACCACCCCCAAACTAATGGTCTCTGTGAGAAGATGAACCACATCGTCATTGACCTGCTGAAGACTGTACCACTGGAAGAGAGAAATCGGTGGCCAGACCTACTACCTGACCTGGTAGATCTGTACAATCACATACCAGTGAGTTCCACCAATTGCACCCCAGCTTACCTCATGCGGGCAAGACCAGGAAAGCTGCCTATGGATCTAGAGCTTGGTGTTGTAGAACCAGAAGCAGATGTGACTACTGGAGACTGGGACACAACCAGACAGGAACAGTACAGAAAAGTACAAACCTGCGTTGAAGATAGTCTCAATAGAGTAAGGGATAAACAAGCAGATCACTACAACAAAAGTGCGCCAGCTGAACCTTTCGCACCTGGTGAAGTCGTACTGAAGAGAAAGAGGAGGTTACACAAACTCGACGATCAATGGGAAAGAGAGCCCTACATCATCCAGAAATCAAGGTTTGACAACAAGAAAACGTGCATAATTAGCAAGGATGGAGGAAGAACGACTGCAACTGTATCCCGAGATCACCTAAAGTTGTGTCCAAACCCATTAAAGCTTCAGGAAGAAGAACCTGTTGTCAATCAGGAAAAGCGTGATGAACCAGTCATCCATACAGACTTAGGAGATTTCCCCGCGGATTGGCCCAGAATTGGAGAAGCTGTAATCATTCCCGTGATTCAATTCTATCAACCTCAAAGAGAACCTCTACATCCAGTTGCACCAGTTGTTGCAGTCGAGTCAGTACCAGAGGAACCTGCCCCAGCAAAACCTCAACAAGTGGAACCCCAAGAAGCGGTACCCCAAGAAGTTGAACCTCAGGACGAAGGATCCCCTGCGGAAGTTGAGCCAGTTCATCCAGCTCCCAGTATACTTGCCAGATCCCTAGAGAGGCTAAGGCAGTACTACAACTTACCTGCACGCAGGAATAACAGGGTAACTGACACCTCACCTACCACCACACCACGTAGGTCAGTACGCATAACAAGGGGGCAATTACCTGTTAGGTACAGAGAGTAGGACCTAACCCATGTAAATAATTATCAAGAACCACTGTATATAAATGTATATATTGTTATAATATGCCTTTATAATACTGCTATTTATTAACCTATTTTTTTTCCTCTTAAAAATTGAAACAAGAAGAATGGACATTATTTTACTTGTTTTCTCATCCTTTTGAGCATCCTTTTCCAAAAGAGACTGGGACTTTTATGGTTGCTCAATTCCTCAACCCCTCATTATGCTAATGTATATAGTTGTTTATTTACCGTTATGCAACCGTTCAAGAGTGCCTTACCTCCTGCAAAGGAAGAGTTATTTATAAAATGTTATTGTTCTTTGTTTTTGTATTTCAGCCCCGGAGTGCTGAGTTCTACTAGGGGGGAATGTGGAGCCCAGCTGTGACTGGATCCATATCTTCCAGAAGGGTGCACTGAAAGAAGATACCACTAGAGGTCATTATGCACATACACACACGTACAGCTCACCCTAAAGACCACCAGAGGGAGCTGTGTTAGGCATATAAAAAGAAGTTTAGTTTCAGTTTAGTTGAGTTGAGTCTGGGAGTCTGCTAGGAGAGTTCAGTCAGAGCTCAGTCAGAGAGCAGGGCAGCTCTGTGCAGCTCAGTCACCTCAGAGAGGCTGCAGAGATATTCAGTTGTTTTTAAGTGGAGTCTAGTAAGAGTGATACAGAGAAGTCACTCCAGCCTAGTCAGAGCTGAATTTAGAAGTGTAGCTCTGTGGAAAGCGTGCCGACGCTTAAAGAGCGGCGAAGAGGCAACCCATCAACTGCCAGCGTGTGTGATCGTGTGAGGATCTAGGTAGGCCGAAGGCAAGTGGAAAAGTTTATGAGACAGTGGAGCCTTAATAGCTCATCTCAGCAAGTATCACCGGACACCGGGGTCCGAGACAATAGGGATCTCCACGACCCATTAGGAGAACACCAGAGTTCCTGGAGGACTACAAGTCCCAGGAGTACCACAGAGCTGATACGTAGCTGGATCAGGAGAACGGAGTCTAGCCGTGCACGGCAAATAGAGACTGTGTGCTTCAGGAGAAGGTCCAATCACAAGATCAGCCAGGTGCAAGACGGAGACCAAGTTAGACCTAGCTACAGGCAGGTCAGGACTTTATCACATAAAGGCAGAGAACAGGAGGCCACACACCTACCAGTGGAGGAATCTCGATGTGCATCCTTCACCCTACAGTGCTCCGGGAGTGCCTGCAACACCTACAGTAAAAGTACCAAAGTGACTTATGTGTGTGTCTCCCTTATTATCTCTGACTGCCGGGCCCCCGTCTGTCCTGCACCTTTGCAAATCTATCTGCCCTGGAAGATCACTCAGCCTTACTTGTGGAAGGCTTAACACCTAGCTGCCCAATATTAACCCTCCAGTGGATCTGCATAGCAGCGCTGGTCACCCTGACCAGATACCACAAGTGGCGTCACGATTCCCCATTTCATCATTCAAGTCACCTGTAAATATCCCACATTACAGTGAGCGCCCAGGGCACGGACCGAGCTGTGCTACCCGTGACATCCCCCATAGACATCAACGGGCTCGGTGCCGAGAACCCTCCATAACCCTGGTGTTGTGCGACTCACATACATTGTAGGGAGATCTGTTTGGGTCCTCATAAAGTGAGGAAGAAATTATACAGCATGTGAGCTAATGTGGGGTGCATTATACAGTGTGAGGGCTTCTTGGGGGTCATTATACTGTGTTTTGGGGAGCAGTGGAGACATCATACTGTATATAGCGGAGCTGTGATGATATCATACTGAGTATGGTGGGACCACAGCTCCCTTGTACAATGTATAGGGGAGCAGAGGGCCCACCATACTGTGTATATAGGGGAGCTGTGGATCACCATACTGTGTATGGGGGAGCTGTGGGCCCTTCATGCTGTGTATAGGGGAGCTGTGGGATCACCATACTGTGTATGGGGGAGCTGAAACCCGCCATACTGTTTAAAGAGGAGCTGTACATTGGGGGGCTCAGTGGACATTATTAAATGTTAAGTGGACACTGAAGAAGCATTATTATTATAGAGGAACTCAGAGTATTGTAGCCATCAAAGGGGCAAAATTTTACTATCTAGAGAGCACAGAAGGCGCATTATAACTATGTAAGGGGCACAGTGGTGGCATTATTATGTGGGGCACCAAGAGGAGCGCTGTTATAGTGCCAAACAGCAGTGCATTAATAGGGACACATACGGCAGCAGCGGCTCAGTATTGGGGTATCAGGTGTAGTAATAGGGACACATACGGCAGCAGCGGCTCAGTATTGGGGTATCAGGAGCAGTAATAGGACACATATGGCAGCAGTGGCTCAGTATTGGGGTATCAGGTGCAGTAATAGGGACACATACGGCAGCAGAGGCTCAGTATTGGGTATCAGGTGCAGTAATAGGGACACATACGGCAGCAGCGGCTCAGTATTGGGGTATCAGGTGTAGTAATAGGGGCACATACGGCAGCAGCGGCTCAGTATTGGGGTATCAGGTGTAGTAATAGGGGCACATACGGCAGCAGCGGCTCAGTATTGGAGTATCAGGTGCAGTAATAGGGGCACATACGGCAGCAGTGACTCAGTATTGGGGTATCAGGTGTAGTAATAGGGGCACATACGGCAGCAGCGGCTCAGCATTGGAGTATCAGGTGCAGTAATAGGGGCACATACGGCAGCAGCGGCTCAGTATTGGGGTATCAGGTGTAGTAATAGGGGCACATACGGCAGCAGCGGCTCAGTATTGGGGTATCAGGTGTAGTAATAGGGGCACATACGGCAGTAGCGGCTCAGTATTGGGGTATCAGGTGTAGTAATAGGGGCACATACGGCAGTAGCGGCTCAGTATTGGGGTATCAGGTGTAGTAATAGGGGCACATACGGCAGTAGCGGCTCAGTATTGGGGTATCAGGTGTAGTAATAGGGACACATACGGCAGCAGCGGCTCAGCATTGGAGTATCAGGTGCAGTAATAGGGGCACATACGGCAGCAGCGGCTCAGTATTGGGGTATCAGGTGTAGTAATAGGGGCACATACGGCAGCAGCGGCTCAGTATTGGGGTATCAGGTGTAGTAATAGGGGCACATACGGCAGTAGCGGCTCAGTATTGGGGTATCAGGTGCAGTAATAGGGACACATACGGCAGCAGCGGCTCAGCATTGGGGTATCAGGTGCAGTAATAGGGACACATACGGCAGCAGAGGCTCAGTATTGGGGTATCAGGTGTAGTAATAGGGACACATACGGCAGCAGCGGCTCAGTATTGGGGTATCAGGTGTAGTAATAGGGGCACATACGGCAGTAGCGGCTCAGTATTGGGGTATCAGGTGTAGTAATAGGGGCACATACGGCAGCAGCAGCGGCTCAGTATTGGGGTATCAGGTGTAGTAATAGGGGCACATACGGCAGTAGCGGCTCAGTATTGGGGTATCAGGTGTAGTAATAGGGGCACATACGGCAGCAGCAGCGGCTCAGTATTGGGGTATCAGGTGCAGTAATAGGGACACATACGGCAGCAGCAGCGGCTCAGTATTGAGGTATCAGGTGCAGTAATAAGGACACATACGGCAGCAGCAGCGGCTCAGTATTGGGGTATCAGGTGCAGTAATAGGGACACATACGGCAGCAGCAGCGGCTCAGTATTGGGTATCAGGTGCAGTAATAGGGACACATACGGCAGCAGCGGCTCAGTATTGGGGTATCAGGTGTAGTAATAGGGCACATACGAGCAGCAGCGGCTCAGTATTGGGGTATCAGGTGTAGTAATAGGGGCACATACGGCAGCAGCGGCTCAGTATTGGGGTATTAGGTGCAGTAATAGGGACACATACGGCAGCAGCGGCTCAGTATTGGGGTATCAGGTGTAGTAATAGGGACACATACGGCAGCAGCGGCTCAGTATTGGGGTATCAGGTGTAGTAATAGGGGCACATACGGCAGCAGCAGCGGCTCAGCATTGGAGTATCAGCAGGATGAGGAGTTTGTGCAGGTTGGGGATAGATGTGCACGGTGCTGAAAATATGAGACGTGACATGTGTCTTTCTTGTAATCTCTGAAGCCGAGTCCTGGCTGGAAGAAGTTGTCCTGTCGGTCTGGGCCAGATGGAAAAGACGGGAAAATTGTACAAGAATGTCAGCTATAAGTCACCATTTATAATTGCACATTAACTCTTAACGACCAGAGCCATTTTTGTTTTTGTGTTTCTGTTTCTCCCTCCCCTTCTTCCCAGAGCCATAACTTTTTTATTTTTCCGTCAATATGGCCGTGTGAGGGCTTGGTTTTTGCAGGACAAGTTGTACTTTTGAAGGACACCATTGGTTTTACCCTGTCGTGTACTAGAAAACGGGAAAAAATTCCAAGTGGGGTGAAATTGCAAAAAAAAGTGCAATCCCACACTTGTTTTTTTGTTTGGCTTTTTTGCTAGGTTCACTAAATGCTAAAACTGAGCTGCCATTATGATTCTCCAGGTCATTACGAGTTCATAGACACCAAACATCTCTAGGTTCTTTTTTATTTAAGTGGCGAAAAAAAATTCCAAACTTTGTTAAAAAAAATTTGTGATTTTCTGATACCCGTAGCGTCTCCATTTTTCGTGATCTGGGGTCGGGTGAGGGCTGATTTTTTGTACGCCGAGCTGATGTTTTTAATGATACCATTTTGGTGCAGATACGATATTTTGATCGCCCGTTATTGCATTTTAGTGCAATGTCACGGCAACCAAAAACAGAGGGCGTCTGACATTGTCGTACTATTACGCCTGATGTTATAAAGGGGTCAAGCTCACACCTATCCTGCAGGGCTGGTATTTACCACTACGGTATATGTCACCAAATGGCGGTAATATGAGTTGTAATCAGGGTTACCACTTAGGGGCCCACTCAAATGTTTCTCCACACTCCTCCTTCCCCCCTGAGCTGAACCCCTAGCTACATCTCTGCTGGTGACAGATTCCCTTTAAATCTGATTTAGGAATTGTGACTTTTCAAAACTTTGCTAAGAAGTCACCGATTTTTTTTTTTTTGCATGGTTTGTAAGTACATGCTGCTTTTTTATGCAATTTTTGTGCATTTTACTGCATTTTTTATATGTTTTTAATTACAATTTGAGGTGCAGCAAGAGTCGGATACAAAAATTAAAATTACTTTATAATCCACAGCAAAAAGTAAGTTTTAAATTAATCTCACCCACTTTTTCAATATTGGTGCGGAATCTAAATTTTGTTGAGATTTCCGTCCCGCAGCATGTCGATTTTAGACTTTTATAGACATTTTACCCATTCATTTCAATGAGGATCCTAAATCTGCAGATTAAATTGCAAACCTGTCCTTGTTTCATTGCCATTTTAATACATTTTTGAAGAAAAAAATAATGCACATAACACATGAGTAAGTGCTGAAACTATGCACAGAATTCAGAAATGCTGGGATTTCCGCTTAGAAATGTGCATGTAAAATCTGCACCAAATATGCGATGTGTGAACCTGGCCCTAAGCATGCCTCGAATTTAAAAACTAGACTTATACATTGAAGTCGAGAAGCACATTAACAAGCGTAGGTTTTACCGTGCGTGTATGACCCTGAGGTGGATTCACGCATAGAGATTGATGGATGTTATAACATTTAGCTGTGCTTTTCCAATGGGGTTGTGCGCCTTTGGGGACATTTTTTTTCTCTACACGTATGTGTTTTGAGCTAAAATTAATTATTTTTACTATTTGGTGTCATTAAAAATTTTGCCCCGTTTACCTTCTTTGCGCTAACTATTGCTGCCTGCTGAATGAGTTAACTGAGACTCTGTCAGTGAGCTTAGTCTGACACAAGAGTATTATCTCTCTTTTTCTGTGCTCCTCTCCTCTCTAGTGCCTTTTCAAAAATGCTACATGACCACAACTCATGAATACACCTACAGGTAAATTTTAGTTTTTGGCAATGAAGTTTGCAAAAATACAGTTCATATAACTGTTCCTCCATATTTTCTTGCCAGACCACAAGTCTCATAATCCGACACCCAGCACCATACTCTATATGATGTAGGAAGAACTGCTCGCGAGATCCATAGTCATGCTGGAAAATGAGATTGTACGGGTGATTTGACTGCACCATGTATGCACCTTAAAAGGGGGATTCCCATCTCCAAGATCCTATCCCAATATGTAGTAGGTAGAATAATAATAATATTAACAAGTAACTCTAATTATAAATGTAGTATAGTTTTCCTGATGTGCAGGCATTGCAGGACCTTAGGTATCCATGGTTACATCCACTAGCAACCAACTGTCACTATATCAGTGGTCGTAACCATGGATATGTGGAGCCCAGCTGCGACTGGATCCATATCTTCCAGAAGGGTGCACTGAAAGAAGATACCACTAGAGGTCATTATGCACCTTCACACACGTACAACTTATCCCAGAGACCACCAGAGGGAGCTGTTTTAGACATATAAAAGAAGTTGTAAGTTTCAGTTTCAGTTTAGTTCAGTGAGCCAGTCAGTCTGCAGAAGGTGACGTGCAGAGCTGAGATTAGAGAGGCTGCAGAGCTATTCAGTTCAGCAAGTGGAGTCTAGTAAAGAGTGATACAGAGAAATCACTCCAGCCTAGTCAGAGCTGAAGCTAGGAGTGTAGCTCAGTAGAAAGCGTGCCGACGCTTAGAGAGCGGCGAAGAGGCAGCCCACCAACTGCCAGTGTGTGAGATCGTGTGAGGGCCCAGGTAGGCCGAAGGCGAGTGGAAAGAGCAGCAACAGGGGTAGAAAAGCCTTTAGAGCTTACCTCAGCAAGTATTGACCGGACACCGGGGTCCGAGCCTATAGGGATCTCCACGACCCATTAGGAGAACACCACAGAGCTGATATGTAGCTGGATCAGGAGGACAGAGTCTAGCAGTGCACTGCAAATAGAGACTGTGTACTTCAAGAGGAGGTCCAATCACAAGATGTCACGCGGTCTTATGATATGTGTACGATGTCAGTAAACTATTCTTAAAAGAACAACACTCTATACAACATATAGATTAGCAACATCAGCATGTAAATATAGAATAGATTTACCTGACACGATATCCGTTGAACTCAGGGTTAATCTTGAGGACTCGATACACTGCCACAGGAAAGAGGAGGACCGGGGGTCCAACCTGACCCTAAAACTGGGGTCCTAACCAATCCCTCACCTTGGAGGTACCGACAATGGTTCAGAGGTCCAAGTCTCCAGCCTAACCCTGTCTCCTATCAGTCCCTGAACCCTGTAATCAGTCCTAAGAAGGATACTGATTACCACCAAAGGAATATGGGCTGATCTCTGCTAAATACACAGATTAGACATATTAGACAGACTGGAGAAAACACAGACTTGCATACACACTCAAACACAGAAGGAACATAAATGATCTGGGATATTAAACTCTAAGCAAGGTGAGCTTAAAACAACTAAGGAGCTCTTTAACTTAAGTCTATACAGATACAATCCTATCTGTGGTCTGCATGAAGAATTTCACTGGCAACTCCCAACACAGACAACCAGAGATTTAAAGGAAACCAATCAACAAATAATTAATTGCAGCCGGGAGAAACTGCACCCAGTCCCAGAACTGAGCACAGACAGAATTAACTCCCTAACTGCCAAACACAAAGAAACAGCAACTCAGCTGTGAGAAGTCAGAATGTGCAACCGCGACGATCTTCGTGGCAATGCACACATGACAGTACCCCCCCTTCTACGAGGGGCCTCCGGACCCTCAGGGCCAGGTTTGCCCGGGTGAGTTCTGTGGAAGGTCCGCACCAAACGATCTGCGTTAATGTCAGACGCAGGAACCCACGTCCTCTCCTCTGGACCATACCCCTTCCAATGCACCAAGTACTGAAGGGACCGGCGATTCAGACGTGAGTCAATGATCTTTGACACTTGAAACTCCAAGTTACCATTGACCACCACTGGAGGAGGAGGTAGAGGTGATGGTATGACTGGTGCCACGTACCTCTTAAGTAATGACTTGTGGAACACATTGTGGATTTTAAACGTAGGAGGGAGGTCCAGACGAAATGCCACAGGATTAATTATGGAACTGATCCTGTACGGCCCGATGAATCTGGGGCCCAGCTTCCAGGAGGGAACTTTAAGTTTTATATTCCTGGTAGACAACCATACCAGATCGTTCACATTAAGATCTGGACCAGAAACTCTCCTCCTATCAGCCATACGTTTATAACGGTTCCCCATAGCACTCAGATTATTCAATACACCTCTCCACACTGAAGCAAGTGACGACGAGAAACGCTCCTCCTCAGGAACCCCAGAAGGGACCCCCCCATTGAATGTACAAAACTGGGGATGAAAACCATATGCCCCAAAAAACGGGGACTTACCAGTGGACTCGCTCCGCCTGTTGTTAAGAGCGAACTCTGCCAGAGGCAAGAAAGAAGACCAGTCCTCCTGGTTCTCTGAGACAAAACACCGAAGATAAGTCTCTAGGCTTTGATTCAGACGCTCTGTCTGACCATTGGTCTGCGGATGAAAAGCCGAGGAAAATGACAATTGCATCCCCCGACGTAAACAAAATGCCCTCCAAAACTTGGACACAAACTGAGACCCCCTATCTGACACCACATCAGAAGGCAACCCATGAAGTCTCACAATCTCCCCAATGAACACCTGCGCCAGAGTTTTAGCATTAGGGAGGGCAGGAAGAGCAATGAAATGTGCCATCTTACTGAACCTGTCAACAACCACCAGTATGACAGTCTTCCCTGACGACTGAGGAAGGTCCGTGATGAAGTCCATAGACAAATGAGTCCATGGACGCTCCGGAAGTTTCAAGGGTAAGAGGGTCCCAGACGGACGGGTATGAGGGGTCTTAGAGCGAGCACAAACCCCACAGGACGCGACAAAAGTTAAAACATCTTTATTAACGTTAGGCCACCAAAACCGGCGAGAAAGGAGATCTAAAGTAGCCTTACTCCCTGGATGTCCTGCTAAAGCAGAATTATGATGTGCCTCAATAACCTTTTGTCTCAACTGATTTGGGACAAACAGTCTCCCTGGAGGTCCTGCAGGGGCGTCCCCCTGAGCCTCTAACACCTCCTCCTCAAGCTCAGAACATACAGCCGACACTACCACCCCCTCCTGAAGGATAGGAATCGGGTCATCCATTTTCCCGGCCCCTGGGAAACTGCGAGACAAGGCATCCGCCTTAACATTCTTAGATCCAGGGCGATAAGTGACAACAAAATTAAACCTGGTAAAAAACAACGACCATCGAGCTTGTCTGGAATTCAGACGCTTAGCAGATTCCAAATACAGCAGGTTCTTGTGATCAGTAATGACGGTGACCGGGTGGACTGCCCCCTCCAAAAAGTGACGCCATTCTTCAAAAGCCAACTTAATGGCCAAAAGTTCCCTATTGCCGATATCATAATTCCTTTCGGCGGACGACAATTTTTTAGAAAAGAAAGCGCACGGATGCCATTTACCAGGGGACGGACCCTGGGACAATATTGCACCCACCCCTACGTCAGACGCGTCCACCTCCACAACGAACGGCTGTGATGCATCTGGTTGGATGAGAACGGGTGCCGAAGCAAAACATTTTTTCAAAGAGGAAAAAGCTTGGCAAGCTTTGTCCGACCATTTAGAAAAATCCGTCCCTTTTCTTGTCATGTCAGTGAGAGGTTTGACAACAGATGAGAAATTACAAATAAATTTCCGGTAGTAGTTAGCAAACCCCAGAAAACGCTGCAGAGCCTTAAGATCCTCTGGCTGATCCCATTCAAGCACTGCTCTCACCTTTTCAGGGTCCATACGGAAACCGGAGGCTGACACCAAGAAACCCAAAAACTGAAGTTCCTGTACGGCGAATACACACTTTTCCAGTTTGGCGTATAGTTTATTGTCTCGCAAGATCTGCAACACCTGTCTCACATGCTCCTGGTGAGACACAAGATCTGGTGAGTAAATTAAAATGTCATCCAAATATACGACCACAAACAGCCCCACCAGATGACGAAAAATGTCATTAACAAAATGTTGGAACACTGCTGGTGCAGTAGTCAGACCAAAAGGCATGACAAGGTTCTCATAATGTCCCTCCGGCGTGTTAAACGCCGTTTTCCACTCATCCCCCTCTTTTATCCTAATCAGATTATACGCCCCCCTGAGATCCAATTTAGAGAACCATTTGGCGCCAACAATTTGATTGAAGAGATCAGGAATCAGAGGGAGTGGATACGGATCTCGAACAGTAATCCGATTAAGTTCGCGGAAATCCAAGCAAGGGCGTAGGCCTCCATCTTTTTTCTTCACAAAGAAGAACCCCGCGGCCACTGGGGAAGATGAAGGTCTAATATGCCCTTTGGCCAGACTTTCCGAAATATAATCTTTCATAGCCTGCCTCTCAGGACCAGAAAGGTTATATAACCTAGCTTTAGGTAACTTAGCATCAGGAAGTAAATTAATAGAGCAGTCATACACGCGATGAGGAGGCAACTCCTGACACCCCTCCTCAGAGAACACATCCCCAAAGTCCTCCAAAAAAGGAGGCAAAGTACTAGGCACGACCGCACTGATGACTGTGTTCATGCAGTTACTTTTGCAAAACTCCCCCCATTGGCTTATATCTCTGGACTGCCAATTAATCACAGGGTTATGTTTAACCAACCAAGGAAGTCCCAACACAATAGGAGTAGGTAGACCCTCCAACACATAACAAGATAATAGTTCCCTATGTATTGCCCCTACCCGAAGGTCAATGTTATGAACCTCATGAACAAAGCTACCTTGGCCGAGAGGCCTGGCGTCAATGGAGAATATAGGGATCGGTTTGACCAATACACTCAGATGCATACCTTGAGCCTGAGCAAACTGAGCGTCAACCAGATTAGCCCCGGACCCACTATCAAGAAGAACAGAAAATCTCTCCACTCTCGTACCAACCACCACCTCCACTGGTACAAGGAACTGAGAAGAACTAGCGGACGAAATACATACTCCCAGGTTGTCGTCCACCACACAACCTGGGATTGACAGTTTTCCGGCGACTTTTTGCTCAACAAGGCACGGGATGGACATCCCCCAACAAAATGTCCCTCTTTCCCGCAGAAGAAACACCTTCTAGTCCTGCGGCGTACCGCCAATCCCCTCCTACGAAATGATGTCCCTCCCAACTGCATAGGCTCCTCCGAACAGACAAGGGGAACCTCAACATAAGGGACTTTAGTAGTAGGTGGAGTAACAACAGGGGGCGGAGTTACCTCGCACCTCTCCCGGAGCCGTCTATCAGTACGGATAGCTAGGGCCATAGCAGCCTCCAGTGATGGAGGAGAATCATACTGAGCCAAAACGTCCTTTAATTTGTCAGAAAGCCCATGACAAAACTGGCTTCTAAGAGCTGGGTCATTCCACTGAGTATCTGTGGCCCATCTACGGAACTCAGAAGCAAATTCCTCCGCCGGACGATCTCCCTGCTGTATCTTACGTAATTTTGTCTCAGCAAGAGAGACCCGATCTGGGTCATCATATACCAAACCCAGGGCAGTAAAAAATCGATCTACTGACTGTAGAGCCGGGGATCCCGGAGGAAGGGAGAAGGCCCAGGATTGAGGGTCCCCTTGTAGGAGCGAGATAACAATTCCCACTCTCTGCTCTTCACTCCCTGATGATCGAGGCCGAAGCCGAAAATACAATTTACATGCTTCCCTGAAGGTAAAAAATTTGTCTCGCCCACCAGTGAACCTGTCCGGGAGAGCTACTTTAGGTTCAAATCTGGTTTGCTCCGAGGGAGACAAAACTTTGGACTTAAAGTCCGTCAGCTCCATGGATAATCCCTGCAACTGCAGAGCCAGCTGGGCTACTGGATCCATGGCAACTGGGAATAATTTTATGGGCCAGTGAAAATGTCACGCGGTCTTATGATATGTGTACGATGTCAGTAAACTATTCTTAAAAGAACAACACTCTATACAACATATAGATTAGCAACATCAGCATGTAAATATAGAATAGATTTACCTGACACGATATCCGTTGAACTCAGGGTTAATCTTGAGGACTCGATACACTGCCACAGGAAAGAGGAGGACCGGGGTCCAACCTGACCCTAAACTGGGGTCCTAACCAATCCCTCACCTTGGAGGTACCGACAATGGTTCAGAGGTCCAAGTCTCCAGCCTAACCCTGTCTCCTATCAGTCCCTGAACCCTGTAATCAGTCCTAAGAAGGATACTGATTACCACCAAAGGAATATGGGCTGATCTCTGCTAAATACACAGATTAGACATATTAGACAGACTGGAGAAAACACAGACTTGCATACACACTCAAACACAGAAGGAACATAAATGATCTGGGATATTAAACTCTAAGCAAGGTGAGCTTAAAACAACTAAGGAGCTCTTTAACTTAAGTCTATACAGATACAATCCTATCTGTGGTCTGCATGAAGAATTTCACTGGCAACTCCCAACACAGACAACCAGAGATTTAAAGGAAACCAATCAACAAATAATTAATTGCAGCCGGGAGAAACTGCACCCAGTCCCAGAACTGAGCACAGACAGAATTAACTCCCTAACTGCCAAACACAAAGAAACAGCAACTCAGCTGTGAGAAGTCAGAATGTGCAACCGCGACGATCTTCGTGGCAATGCACACATGACACAAGATCAGTCAGGTGCAAGACAGAGACCAAGTTAGACCTAGCTACAAGCAGGTCAGGACTTTATCACATAAAGGCAGAGGACAGGAGGCCACACACCTACCAAGTGGAGTAATCTGGATGTGCATCCTTCACCCTACAGCGCTCCGGGAAGTGCCTGCAACATCTTCAGTAAAGGTACTAAAGTGACTTATGTGTGTGTCTCCCTTATTGCCCCTAACTGCCGGGTCCCCGTCTGTCCTGCACCCCTACACATTCATCTGCCCTGGAGGAATCAGCCTTACTTGTGGGAGGCTTAACATCTAGCTGCACAATATTAACCCTCCAGTGGATCTGCATAGCAGCGCTGGTCATCCTGACCAGGCACCACAAGTGGCGTCACGAATTCCCATATCATTATTCAAGTCACCTGTAAATATCCCACATTACAGTGAGCGCCCAGGGCACGGACCGAGCTGTGCTACCTGTGACATTCCCCATAGACATCAACGGGCTCGGTGCCGAGTACCCCAAAGCTCTGGCTGTGCGACTCAGATACCTAAGGTCCTGTAATACCTGTCTATGAGGAAAGAGACATAGCAAATTAGAAGAACTATACTACATTTGCTACATTTGCTAATATTATTATTATTATTACACCTTCTATATATTGGGATAGGATATTTGAGATGGGATTACCCCTTTAAGGCTGTGTACCCACAATAAGCGTTTTTTGTCTCTTTTTGGTGGGTCATGCTGTAAATAAAGCTGCTTTGTTTTTTACGCTTCCTCGTAGTTAGCTATGGCGAAACGTTATATATTTAGGTGCAGATTCTATGCGTTTTTTATGTGTCTCCGCTGCGGAAATGAACTAGAAACTCACCTGTGGATTTTTCACATCTAATGCAAGTCAATGAGAAAAAATCAGCAGAGAAAACTGAAAAATTGAAAAAGACTCAGCATGGCAGTTCTTAAAGGGATCTTGTCATGTCCTCAAACGCTATTAACCGACAGATATGGAGTTAATCTACAGCTAATTAAAGTTACAAAGCTTCCTAACCGCCTTGCTGAAAGCGCAGCTACTGGGAGAAAATGAACTTTATTCTTCCCAGCAGCCTCCAACTTTCAGTTACCAATCAGTACACAGTGAGCGGCGGCGACTATAAGCAGGCGCCAGCACTTTAACTGACAGCTCGCTCAGGTGCGAGCGGGATTCGCCTTGGTAAACTCGGCAGCGGCGCCAGCGTCTAAATTACACTGTGAGCACGTAGCACTGGAGAGTTTCTGCTTTGAAAACACAGCAAATTAAAAAACTCAGTGTGCAGAATTTTTGAACGAGTTTTTTTTTCTTGAAGCGATTTTGAAGAACCCTAAAAAAATTTTTTTTGCAGCTTTTTGATTGGACAGTGCGCAGTTTGAAGCAGATTCCACCAGGATCTTCTCCAAAGAAGTAACAGGCGCTTTCCCTCCAGGAGTTTTTCAAAAGTTTTTAAACAGCAAAGTGGATTTCTCATACAAATGAATAAGAAGAGCGTTTGAAAAGGTTTTTTGGAGGATTTTGGTGCGGAAAATTCTTCCCATTTATTTCAATGGAAAATCTGCCTCAAAAACTGTCAGCAAAGAGCCTAAGAATCCCGATATTGCAGACACCTGGCTTTATAACGAGTCGCCATTGGGATGAGGCACAGTACGTTTAGTACATCGCATGAATTCGTGAACATGGAATAAATGAACCGCGTGGAGTTAAGAAGTCTGAAGTTCACATGACTTTTTTTTTTTTTGCTTTCTCCCAAACTTGTGATCGTCCAGCTATGTGAGGAGTCACGCCTTCCCTAAGCCTGGAAGCCCAAAGCTGCTCCATTACAAAGGAGAAAGCGTCTGACCCTCACTAACAAACCATGACTCTCTCCAAGGATGTGGAGTATCAGGCCCCTACTCCTACTCCCATCATTGCCAGCAACAGCAAGCAACCCCCTTTGGCTGGCATGGAGTACAGCAACAGCCTTGAGCGGATGGAGGGGGTCTTCAATTTGGTGGAGCCCCCCAGAAGGTCGACTGGCAGGCTTATTATGCACGGCATGGCCATGTTTGGTAGAGAGTTTTGTTACGCGGTGGAAGCTGCGTTTGTCACCCCTGTTTTGCTGAGTGTTGGACTCCCTAAAAGCTTGTACAGCCTGGTCTGGCTCATCAGCCCCATCTTGGGTTTCCTTCTCCAGCCGGTGGTAGGATCGGCCAGTGATCACTGTCGGTCTCGCTGGGGAGACGCAGACCTTATATTCTTACGTTGGGGATTTTGATGATTTTGGGCATGACGCTCTACCTCAATGGCGACACGGTGGTAACCGGTAAGTAGAATAACTCATTTATTATAATGCACGTTGTCGGAGATTTATCAAAACTGTGGCAAAAAAAAATGGTGGTGTTTACCTGGCAACCAATCAGATTTCAGCTCTCATCTTTCAAAGGCCTTTTTTTAAATGAAAGCTGAGAGCTAATTAGTTCCTATGGGCAACTGTTTCCCACTGACTCCTAGCCTAGGCCTCAAGCCATGTTGACACATTCAGTATTTTACCTCAGTATTTGTAAGCCGAAATCAGAAAAGGAACAATCAGAGGAAAACTATAAGGCCGGAGTCACACTACCGTAGAATATGGACGAGTGCTATGCGAGAAACCAATGTTAATCTATGGGGCAGCTCCCATCATCCGTTTTTTTATTTTCTCATCCGTATTATACGTGCGAGAGAAATACAGCATGCTGCAATCTGCACCGTATGTCGGCCGAGTCTCTCCAAAGCAAGTCTATGGGTGTGACAAAAAAACGGACACCACACGGACCCTTAGTGTGACTTGTGAGAAATACGCAAGCATTTTCCTCATTGAGCCAATAAATTCATAGGGCAAAAGCAGTGAGAAATGAAAAGCCATACGGATGTCTCACGGATACTTAGATGCGAGGAAATCGCATTGAAAACGGATTACATAACATTTGTGCGATTCTTGGCAGACAAAATCTGATTTTTTTTTTTAGACGTTGTGTCTGACTCCGGCCTTATAGAAACACTTCACCACTTAGGCTATGTGCCCACGTTGCAGAAATGCTCCGGAATTGTTCGGTGCATTTCCGGAACTCCTTGCCGCAGGTAAAACGCATACGGAATTCGCATGCGTTTTCCCGCAAAACACAAGCGTTTTTAGCTTGCAAAATGCTTGCGCTTTTCAAGTGATTTGAAGCATCGCCTGGAAAAGTGATTGACAGGTTGGTCACACTTGTCACGCATAGTGCTTGACAACTGTGACCAACTCTTTACTAGTGATGAATGTTAAAAATAATAAAAAAAATAAAAAATATGGATATACTCACCTCCTGGCGGCCCCCGATCTCCTCAGCGGCGATCCCGGTCCTCAGCGGCGCTGGCGGCAAGTTCCATTCCCAGGCGTGCTTAGTGAGAATGACCTTTGCAACGTCGCTGTCACTCGACCACTACGTCACAAAGGTCATTCTCGCGAAGCACGCCTGGGAACGGAACTTGCCGGCAGCGCCACTGAGGAGCGGGAGGACTCCGGGGGCCGATAGAGGGTAAGTATATCCCTATTTTTTATTTTCATTCTATTTTTTACAGGAATATGGTACCCAGGGCATGGAGGAGAGTCTCCTCTCCTCCAGACACTGGGTACCATCCGCACATGAAGCGCTCACTTAAAAGTGAGCGTTCAAAAGCAATCCTATGGCAGCGGAATCGCCGCGATTCCGCTCAAATAATGAACATGCTGCGTATTTTACCACGATGCGATTACACTGTGGAAAAATACGCAGCATGTGCACAGCAATTGTGGAATCCCATAGGATTGCATGGGATGCGTTTTGTTAGCGTTTTTATAAGCGTTTACGCTGCGTAAAAACGCGGCAAAAACGCAACGTTGGCACAGTGCCTTACAAGTACAAGAAATACTGAACGTGTGAACATGGCCATACCAGACGTTCTGGTTCCAACGGATACACGATCAGAAAACTACACTTTAATATATGTATTTGTCGCACCAACCAGTGTCCGAATATTAAGGGTTTTATCTCAGTGCCAATTTGGTACAAAGAAAAGGGCTCAAAATATGTCCTCGGGACAATCATCACCTTTTGGTCCAAGTTTTACGCTGTGTTTTTCAGGGAGGTTGCCATGATTTCCTGCAATTTTTGCTGCAGTTTTCCTGCAATTTCAGTAAATATCTGCAAAAAAAACCCCTTTAATTTGTGAACACAACTTTAACAAGGCCCTGATCCGCTCCAGGTGTAGAGGACGGGAGTTCGTCTACTGAACGATGGGCTGATCGCTGTGAACAAGTGGAAAGGTTTCAGGCTGTGTTCACACAATGAGTTTTTGATGCTGTGTATTTTCACTGCCGCAGATAATGAAGCGTCTTACTGTTCCAGCAAATTGTATGGGATTTATAGAAATCTCGTGTCCACCGCTCTTTCATTTTTTTAAATTTTTTTTTATGCTGCATAAACTGAACAGCGGTGTGTGTTTCAAACCCTCAACATGCCAAATTGTCTTGGTGGTACGTCGAGTTTTATGTTCTGATTTTCCCCATAGAATTGCAGGAGTTGTAAAAATTCGTAAACGTTTTTAGTGCTTTTTCACTGTGGAATCACACTTAAAATGCATGTAATCCGCACATGAGTACATCAATAAAGTTTTGTGAAGACAAATAATAGGAAGTATCAAAAACAAAGCAGCAACAAAACCCAAAAACCTCCACACATAAGAGACAAGAATGCCAGCATCAAAAACACAAACATATTTTTTTAGAAAGGCACTCAAATGCTATGAAAAACCCAAGTAGAATAATTTACATAATAGGTGTAGAAAATCTGCAACATCAAAAACTCACCAAGTATTCATTGTGGAAAGTAGCCGTATGGCACACAGGCAGCACACACACACGCTCACAGTCAGACACAGCAGCACACACACCGCTCACATAGTCAGACACAGGCAGCACACACACCGCTCACATTCAGACACAGGCAGCACACACACCGCTCACATGTCAGACACATGCAGCACACACACCGCTCACATATCAGATACATGCAGCACACACACCGCTCACATATCAGACACAGGCAGCACACACACCGCTCACATATCAGATACATGCAGCACACACACCGCTCACATATCAGATACATGCAGCACAAACACAGCTCCATATCAGACACAGGCAGCACAAACACAGCTCACATATCAGACACAGGCAGCACACATACCGCTCACATATCAGATACATGCAGCACAACACCGCTCCATGTCAGACACAGGCAGCACACTATACCGCTCCACATATCGCATATACATGCAGTGAGCCGCCCGCCAGGGCCGTGGGGTACTCGGCACCGAGCCCGTTGATTTCTATGGGGGATATCACGGTAGCTGCAGCTCGGTCCGTGGCCCTGGGTGCTCACTATAAGGCCGGCGTCACACTGGCGACAGAATCGGACGACTGCAATGCGATGAAAAATCGCATTGCAGTCGGACCTATGTTAATCTATGGAGCAGCTCCCAGTATCAGATTTTTTGTGGTCCGTTTTAAACGTCCGTGTACAATCGCAGCATGCTGCGATTGTCACCGATTGTGGGTCGACAATCGCCAAATCAAGTCTATGGGAGCGATGAAAAATCGGATTACAAACGGACCACACTGTGTGACTTGCGATGAAATGCATCGGTGTCCTTTAGAAAAGCCGGCAATTCATCCCCGGCTATACTGTAAAATCACACTGACAGCTTTAATAAAGACTAGAAAGAATAGATATATACACATAGAATACATATATATATATATATATATTATATATATATATATATATATATGTAATTGTGACATGTATATATACATATATTTATAGTTCCTAGACTTCTACATACTGTTATAGCCGCTAATTCAATTGCCGGGTTTTGTGAAATCACAGAAGCCGACATGAAATGATACATTGTTTCCACACAGTTAACCATGTCATTTCCTGTATTTTGATATTTGTTTAGAACTTACAATTACATGAGTGTATTTGTGCAAAATTTCAGACATGTAGGGGTTAATTAAAGGTGTAATTTCGTTGAAAAAAAATCGTGGGCTCCCGCTGTATTTTCTCCACCAGACAGACAAAGCAAGCGAGTGGGGGCAGATAATAACAGCCTAGGGAGGGTACATTTTTTGTGCCCCCCCGGCTACTAACATCTGCCCCCAGACACCCCAGAAAGGGCAAATCTATA
Source organism: Oophaga sylvatica (assembly GCA_033576555.1). Classification (NCBI taxonomy): domain Eukaryota; kingdom Metazoa; phylum Chordata; class Amphibia; order Anura; family Dendrobatidae; genus Oophaga; species Oophaga sylvatica. Next base: position 987,229,902 of record JARQOD010000001.1, on the reverse strand, counting down.
ATTAGATTCGCCCTTTCTGGCACTTTGCCCGTCTATTCCCATTTCCCTGTAGCCTTAAGGTCACCTTTCAATACTAAGGTGACATTAACGCCAGATTATTAACCCATTCGCCACCGCTACAGCATGGAAAGCGGAAGTGCCAGAAGGGCGATTATTATGATTTGCCTTTTGGTGTTGGGAGTGTTGTAGCAGGGGGCCAAAAATTACCCTCCCTAGGCTGTTATTATCTGCCCCCACTCGCTTGCTTTGTCTGTCTGGTGGAGAAAATACAGCGGGAGCCCACGCATTTTTTTTCAACGAAATTACACCTTTAATTAACCCCTACATGTCTGAAATTTTGCACAAATACACTCATGTAATTGTAAGTTCTAAACAAATATCAAAATACAGGAAATGACATGGTTAACTGTGTGGAAACAATGTATCATTTCATGTCGGCTTCTGTGATTTCACAAAACCCGGCAATTGAATTAGCGGCTATAACAGTATGTAGAAGTCTAGGAACTATAAATATATGTATATATACATGTCACAATGACATGTTGTTATATATATATATATATATATATATGTGTTCTATGTGTATATATCTATTCTTTTTTTGTGATTGAAATACTATTCTTTTAGATCCATTATATGACAGTTTTGCAAGCCTGCGAGAAAATCTCGCAAGTCGGATGAAAATCGGATGTTACAAGGTACACACACATGCGATTAAATCGCATCTTTGAAGGAAAATCGGATGCCAGAAGGATGTGTGATGTTTGCATTTTGATCCGACAATCGACCGTCTAAAACGGACCGATTTTTTTGTGGTTGTGTGTGACTCCAGCCTAAATGGGGAAGTATTTACAGGGGACTAATGTTCGTGTAGTTTGTCGTGACGCCACCTGTAGTACCTGGTCAGGGTGACCAGCGCTGCTGTGCAGGTCCTCTGGAAGGGATGGTGTTGTGCAGCTAGGTAAGTCTTCAACAGGTAAGACTGTGTCCTCCCAGGGCAGGTAGATGTAAAATAAAGCAATGGTGCAGAGAGATGTAGCAGAGGGGAGTGTGCATCGCTGGAAGAATCAGGGAAACAGTTCTGTTGCAGTTTCAAGGTTTTACTCACAGTCTGTCACCAGTAATACAGATTCTAGCCGGGCACTGTGTCCTTCCAGTGAGTAGTCCAGCAACCCTCAGGTAGGTTGGTCGCACTCCCAAAGACTCCCTTTATGTTCCTTTCCGGCCTTTCGCTTATCAGTGCTACCCTCCTCTCCTTCTTGCACTCGCCACAACAGAGCCCTCAGACAAGGCAGTATTAGGTCCTTTCAGTTCACAGGCTTCGACCCGATGTCTCCGGCATGGCATCTCCCTCTCATGTCTCAGAGATCGAAGAACAACGTCCATTGCCTGCACGTACTTGACCACTAGGCTGCCTCCTGGTGAGATTATGGCGGCTATGGCAATGCCACTTGAAGTGGCCAATGCCTACGGTTTTACTAGCAGAGCCCTGAAGTCGGCCTGGTCCTCTTGCAATGGGCTACGACTTGTGAGATCGTCTCTGCCCAGGACCCGTTCGCTCTCTCAGCACGGCTCCCAGAGGTGAACTCAAAGGAGCTGCAGGTCAAGCCAGTACCCACACACTGCCTGCCTGTCTCAAACTGAAACTCTAGACTACCACGCAGCACAAGGCTGCCTAACCCCTCCCATCCATCTAGCTACACCCTGTTCTAACCAGCCTGAGTTAGGCCATCCTCCCTCAGGGTCCGCCTACACTCAGCTAGCATGGTGACTGTGATGAATGCAGTGGTTGGAGTCAATGGGGTGTTCCCTCTTTACCTGAGAGTCAGGTGTCACACCGCTGGGTGCGATGCAACGTCTCTGTGGCGACTGGACCCTCAGGGTGCCACAGCAGCACACACACATCAGACACAGGCAGCACACACTCTGCTCACACCTTTGACAAAGGCAGCACACACACCGCTCACATATCAGATACATGCAGCACACACACCTCAGACACAGACAGCACACACACCGCTCACATATCAGATACATGCAGCACACACACCTCAGACACAGGCAGCACACACTCCGCTAACATATCAGATACATGCAGCACACACAGCTTAGACATAGGCAGCACACACACCGTTCACATATCAGATACATGCAGCACACACACCTCAGACACAGGCAGCACACACACCGCTCACATATCAGATACATGCAACACACAGCTCAGACACAGGCAGCACACACACCGTTCACATATCAGATACATGTGATGCGCACGTACCAGGGCTTTGGGGTACTCGGCACCGAACCCGTTGATGTCTATGGGGGATGTCACGGGTAGCACAGCTCGGTCCGTGCCCTGGGCGCTCACCGTAATGTGGGATATTTACAGGGGATGATGGAGTGTTCATATAGTTTGTCGTGACGCCACCTGTAGTATCTGGTCAGGGTGACCAGCGCTGCTATGCAGGTCCTCTGGGAGGGATGGTGTTGTGCAGCTTGATGGTGAGTCTTCTACAGGTAAGACTGTGTCTTCCCAGGGCAGATAGATGTGAAATAGTGCAATGGTGCAGAGGGATGTAGCAGAGTGGAGTATGCGACGTAGTAATCAAGCAGGAAACAGTTCTTATGCAGTTTCAAGGGTTTACTCACAGTCTGTTGAGCTCAATACAGATTCCAGCCGGGCACTGTGTCCTTCCAGTGAGTAGTCCAGCAACTCTCAGATATCTTGGTCGCGCTCCCAAAGACTCCCTTTTATGTTCCTTTCCGGCGTTGTGTGCAATACTCCTTACTTCTACCTGCACCTCCCTACCACAGAGCCCTCAGCGAAGCAGTATCAGGTCCTTTCAGTTTTACAGGTACGACCCGATGTCCCGGGTGATCACCTCCTCTTCACGGAGACCGAGACACTGTCGGATACCTGGACGTACTTGACCACTAAGCTGCATCCGGATGGGATTATGGTAGCTAGTGGCTCTTAAAGAGTCCCACTAGATGCGGTGTTTGCTAATGGCGCTGAACTGACCCACTAGCCTGGGAACCGTCTCCCCGATGTGTGCCTGGTCCTTCCTTCTTCAAGGATAAAGGCACAGCTTCAATTGCTGTCTCAGCCAGGACCCCTTCAATTCCTTCAGCAAGGCCCTCTGAGGTAAACTCAGAAGAGCTGCAGGCCAGCCCAGTACCCACGCTGGCTGCCTGGCTCAAACTGAAACTCTAAACTAACAAGCTGCAGCCTAATGCTGCAACTAGCTCCACCCACCCACTCTACACCCTTTACTAACCAGCCTGAAGCTCAGTACTGGCATGATGTGTGTGGACTGTGGATGCAGTGATGGAGTCAATGGTGTTACGTTTCGGTAGCTGAGGAGTGCAGGTAAAAAAGGCAATACACCAGAGCAGTTGGAATCTATGAGATTGCAGTACCCTGACTAACCACCACAACTAGAGGCAGCCGTGGAGCGTTCCTTCGTTGGTCCTAGACGCCTCTTCACAGCCTGAGAAACTAACTACACCTAGAGATAGAAAGAGGAAAGCTATCTGCCCCGGAGCAGATCCCCAAAGAACATAGAAAGCCCCCAAACATGTAATGGCGGTTAGACAAGAAGAAATACTGACACAGACAGAAAATAGTATGAGCAAACGTTGGGGCCCAAACTACCTAAATAGAAAAGGATAGGAAGGGCACTTACTGCAATCTCAAAAAACCCTGAAAAGCACCAACTCTACTAATTTAAAAACACCTGAGATCACACGACCTCTACCACCTAAATTAGTTCTCTGGTGTAACAAAATCAAAACAGCAGCCACAGAAAAAACTGGAAAAAGCAAATGTACAAACATCAGTGGCTGAACTAAACTGAGAGGGCAAAAGCCCCCGGAGGGGACCCAGAAGGCCCCCACAGAAGTGCAGGACAAAATGCAAAAATCAAGCACAAAAACAAAAAGAAGAAAATGTCTTATCTGTTAGCAGGAGATGCAGACACGACACAGCAGGCTACAAAGGAAACAGGAATCAAGGATTGAGACCAGAACAATTGATCACCGGCAACCCTGATGGGAAGGCGACTCCCTTTTATAAGACCAGTCAGTAACACCTGATTCCCAATCCTCACAATCTTCACTGGACAGTCCAGTACTGCTTGTAACCACCAGAGGGAGCCTCTGCTCAGAACTCATTTCAAGTCCATTCACAACAGTACCCCCCCTTGAGGAGGTGTCACCGAACCCTCACTTGAGCAACCAGGTCGGTCAGGATGAGTTCTATGATACGCACGGATGAGTCTCCTAGCATGGATGTCCGAAGCAAACACCCAAGAATTGTCTTCCTTACCATAACCTCTCCACTTAACCAAATACTGGAGTTTCCGTCTAGAAAAACGAGAATTCAATATTTTCTCAACCACAAACACCATATTGCCCTCAACCAGAACAGGGTCAGGAGGCAAAGCAGTAGGAACCACTGGCTCAACAAACCTCTTCAACAAGGACTTGTGGAATACGTTATGGATCTTAAATGTCCCTGGAAGAAGCAAACGAAAAGAAACAGGATTAAGAATCTCCATGATCTTATAAGGTCCAATGAATCTAGGCTTAAATTTAGGAGATGCCACTCTCATAGGAATATTTTTTGAGGACAACCAGACCAAGTCCCCCACTTTAAACCGAGGACCATCAGTCCTATGCCGGTTAGCAAACCGCTGGGCCCTCTCCTGAGAGAGGGACAACCTCTCCACTACCTGGTCCCAAATCTGTTGCATACGCTCCACAACAGAGTCAACACCTGGACAGACAGAAGCCTCCGTCTGTCCTGAAGAAAATCGAGGGTGAAACCCAGAATTACAGAAAAATGGAGACATCAAAGTGGAAGAGCTAGCCCTATTATTAAAAACAAACTCAGCCAAAGGCAAAAAAGAGACCCAGTCATCCTGATCAGCAGACACAAAGCATCTTAGATAAGTCTCCAATGTCTGGTTTGTTCTCTCAGTTTGACCATTGGTCTGAGGATGAAACGCCGAGGAGAAAGACAATTGAACACCAAGTTTAGAACAAAAGGTCCTCCAAAATCTGGAAACAAACTGGACTCCTCTGTCAGACACAATGTTCTCAGGAATGCCGTGTAAACGAACCACGTGCTGAAGGAACAAAGGCACCAATTCAGAGGAGGAAGGCAACTTAGGTAATGGCACAAGATGTATCATCTTGGAAAACCTATCACAAATCACCCAGATGACGGTCATTCTCTGAGAAACAGGGAGGTCGGAAATGAAATCCATAGAGATATGGGTCCATGGTCTCTTGGGCACAGGCAATGGCATCAACAAACCACTAGAGCGAGAGCAAGGCTTGGAGCGAGAGCAAGTCCCGCAGGACTGCACAAATTCCCTGACATCACGAGACAAGGTAGGCCACCAAAAGGACCGACTAACCAAGTCTCTGGTACCAAAAATTCCAGGATGACCGGCCAACGCGGAACAATGAATCTCAGACATCACACTCTTTTTCCACTGGTCCGGGACAAACAATTTCCCAACAGGGCAGCGCTCGGGCCTATCCTCCTGACACCCCTCCAGAGCCAGTCTCAAATTGGGCGAGATGGCGGAAAGAACTACACCTTCTTTCAAAATAACAGAAGGATCAGATACCTCAGGAGAGTCCGCAAGGAAACTCCTCGAGAGGGCATCCGCCTTAACATTCTTAGTGCCAGGAAGAAAGGAAACCACAAAATTAAAACGTGTGAAAAACAAGGCCCACCTGGCCTGTCTAGGATTAAGTCGCTTGGCAGATTCCAGATAAACCAGAATCTTATGGTCCATAAGGACCATCACCTGATGTTTGGCTCCCTCCAGCCAATGTCTCCACTCTTCAAAAGCTCACTTCATGGCCAATAACTCCCGATTACCCACGTCATAATTACGTTCAGTAGGAGAAAATTTTCGAGAGAAAAAGGCACAAGGGTTACTTTTAGAGGTCTTTGGATCTCTTTGGGACAAAACGGCACCTGCCCCAATTTCAGAGGTATCAACCTCCACCTGAAATGGCAGAGAAACATCAGGCTGCCGTAGAACAGGAGCAGAAGTGAATCTCTGCTTAAGTTCCTGAAATGCACAGACTGCCTCAGGAGGCCAATTCACCACATCAGAACCCTTTTTGGTCAAATCAGTTAATGGTTTAACAATAACCGAGAAATTACCAATAAATTTACGATAAAAATTGGCAAAACCCAAAAATCTTTGAAGAGCCTTTGATGAAGTAGGTTGGACCCAATCACAGATGGCCTGAACCTTGACCGGGTCCATTTCAATAACAGATGGGGACAAAATGAATCCCAAAAATGAGATCCTCTGTACGCCAAAAAGACACTTTGATCCCTTCACATACAGAGCATTCTCTCTCAAAATCTGGAATACAGTTCGAACATGTTTCACATGAGAGTCCCAGTCATTAGAAAAAATCAAGATATCATCCAAATAAACAATCAGAAATTTATCCACAAAATCCCTGAAAATGTCATTCATAAAGGACTGGAAGACAGAAGGAGCATTAGTGAGCCCAAAGGGCATCACAAGGTACTCAAAATGCCCCTCAGGGGTATTAAATGCCGTCTTCCATTCATCCCCGTGCTTAATGCGAATAAGGTTATATGCCCCCCTGAGGTCAAGCTTGGTAAACCAAGTAGCGTTTTTCACCCTGGAAAACAGGTCAGAAATCAAGGGTAACGGATATTGATATTTCACAGTAATATTGTTCAAAAGACGATAATCAATACACTGCCTTAATGAACCATCCTTTTTGGCCACAAAGAAAAAACCGGCACCTAAGGGTGAAGAGGATGGTCTGATATGACCCTTCTCCAATGACTCCTTGATATAAGACCGCATAGCGTCATGTTCAGGTACAGACAAGTTAAAAAGGCGACCTTTAGGGAATTTACTACCAGGCACTAATTCAATAGCGCAGTCATAGCTCCTATGGGGAGGCAAGGATGCAGATTTACTTTCGCTAAACACATCAGAAAAATCAATCAAAAAGTCAGGAACATCCTGAGCCTGGGGGGAGGCAGAAAAAACAGGAGTGTTGGTATTAACACATTGGCAGCCCCAACTGGTTACAGACACAGATTTCCAATCCAAAACAGGATTATGAGACTGTAACCAAGGGAAACCCAGTACGATAATGTCATGCAGATTATACAGAACCAAAAATTTTCAGCTCTCCTGATGATCAGGTTCAACCCTCATTATCACCTGAGTAGAGAACTGAGGTTTATTCTCAGCTAAAGGGGTAGAATCGATCCCCAGTAGGGGAATAGACTTCCGTAGGGGTATCAAGGGAAACCCACAACGTTTAGCAAAATCAAAATCCATCAGGTTAATAGCTGCTCCCGAATCAACGAAAGCCTGAGCAGAAAATAAGGACAGAGAGCATATCAGAGTAACAATTAATAAAAACTTAGTCTGAACACTACCCAAGACAACTGAGCGTGCAAAAAGTCTTCCCCGCTTAGGGCAGACTGAAATAGCATGAGAGGCATCACCACAGTAGAAACATAACCCATTGCGCTTTCGAAACTCATGACGCTGTGCCCCAGAAACCACTCTATCACATTGCATGGATTCAGAAGCAGGTTCACAAGGCAACACTATTCCACGCATACTTCTCCGCTCACGCAAACGTCTGTCAATTTGAATCGCTAATGACATAGAATCATTGAGACCAGAGGGGACAGGGAATCCCACCATAACATCCTTTACATTATCTGACAGACCCTTCCGAAAAAGGGCTGCCAAAGCGTCGTCATTCCATTTGGTCAGGACTGCCCACCTACGGAATCTCTGACAGTATAACTCAGCGTCATCAAGCCCCTGATTTAATGCCAACAAGGCTTTTTCAGCTTGATCAGAGACATTAGGCTCATCGTACAATAACCCCAAGGCCTGAAAAAATGCATCAACATCACTCAAAACAGGATCCCCAGGTGTCAGGGAAAAAGCCCAATCCTGAGGATCGCAGCGCAGGAGAGAGATGACAATTTGAACCTGCTGCGCTGCGTTCCCTGAGGACTTAGATTTTAAGGCAAAAAACAATTTACAATTATTTTTGAAATTCAGAAACTTGGCTCGATCCCCCAAAAACAAATCTGGCATGGGAATCCTAGGTTCCACAACAGGCAACCTAGAAAGATAGGTAGCAATACTCCGAACCTCAGTGGCAAGCTGATCCACACGGCCAGACAGCTGTGCAAACACCATTGAGAGAAAAAATCCTCCCCAGCACCCAGAGATACAGAGGGAACAAAAAAAAAAAATGCAACAAACAGAAAAATATCTCTGACAACTCTGACAACCCTTTTTTTTTTTTTTTTCCACAATATTTTTCCCTTCTGTGAGTACCATACAATTTTCAATTTTTAGGCCGGTGATACTGTTATGTTTCGGTAGCTGAGGAGTGCAGGTAAAAAAAGCAATACACCAGAGCAGTTGGAATCTATGAGATTGCAGTACCCTGACTAACCACCACAACTAGAGGCAGCCGTGGAGCGTTCCTGCGTTGGTCCTAGACGCCTCGTCACAGCCTGAGAAACTAACTACACCTAGAGATAGAAAGAGGAAAGCTATCTGCCCCGGAGCAGATCCCCAAAGAACATAGAAAGCCCCCAAACATGTAATGGCGGTTAGACAAGAAGAAATACTGACACAGACAGAAAATAGTATGAGCAAACGTTGGGGCCCAAACTACCTAAATAGAAAAGGATAGGAAGGGCACTTACTGCAATCTCAAAAAACCCTGAAAAGCACCAACTCTACTAATTTAAAAAACACCTGAGATCACACGACCTCTACCACCTAAATTAGTTCTCTGGTGTAACAAAATCAAAACAGCAGCCACAGAAAAAACTGGAAAAAGCAAATGTACAAACATCAGTGGCTGAACTAAACTGAGAGGGCAAAAGCCCCCGGAGGGGACCCAGAAGGCCCCCACAGAAGTGCAGGACAAAATGCAAAAATCAAGCACAAAAACAAAAAGAAGAAAATGTCTTATCTGTTAGCAGGAGATGCAGACACGACACAGCAGGCTACAAAGGAAACAGGAATCAAGGATTGAGACCAGAACAATTGATCACCGGCAACCCTGATGGGAAGGCGACTCCTTATATAAGACCAGTCAGTAACACCTGATTCCCAATCCTCACAATCTTCACTGGACAGTCCAGTACCGCTTGTAACCACCAGAGGGAGCCTCTGCTCAGAACTCATTTCAAGTCCATTCACAACACAATGGGGTGCTTCCTCCTTACCTGAGAGTCAGGTGTCACACCTCTGGGTGAGATGCAACATCTCTGTGGCGACTGGACCCTCAGGGCGCCACATTCCCCCCTGGTTAAACACAGCACTCCCGGGCTGTAAAAAAAAGTAAAAATGTTACATAAGAAACATACAAAAATTTTTAGATATGCATATCAACAGTAGAAAAGCAATTTCAAACTCATCATCCCTTTATGGGAGGCACTTCAGGTTAAACGTTGCAAGAAAACACTTTTAATATTTACTTCAAAGTTCAAGTAAACATATGCTTGTGGAGGACCCGCTCCAAACCTCCAACGGTGGTCCTGGGTGGGCTGCAAGACTTTTCTGGATCTCTGTAGCAGTCCTCACTTTCGGCCACACCAAACGGGTTTTAAACTTCTGAGGTATTTAAGTGAAACCAAGATGAGGCACCGAAGTGCTAACTATATACAAAGACAGTTTTTGGGCTAGCAGTGTTCATAGCCACCAGTTCAGAAAAGCAATATTAAAGGCAATCACCCCTCCGGGTTAGGGCACATTTGCATACTATATACATTAATACACTATATACATTTGTGGAACCTGTTCGGTTTTCTCATTTACTTAGTAGTGGCACCGGGGGCTTCCTGGTACCCCTCTTTGCCGGAAGTCTCTTATAGCTCCCTGCCGCCACGGCTTGTGCACAGTACCTTTCCTCTGCTAACATCTCCAGAGCAATGGGAACTAGCTGGGGAGCCGGCTCAGATCCAGGTTGTGGAGCCGGCTCATTCTGGCTCTCAGCACAGCAGGGCCCGGCTTCCTCCAGGAACACAGGCAGCAGACCCGGGGCTGCTGCAGACGGCATGACGCACCGCTCCTCCGCGGACTCCTCGGCGGGGACGGGTAAGGCAGCAGCAGGGTCTGGATCCGGGCACGCTTTCTGGTGGACCTCGGGCACCGGCGTTACAGGTAGGCGGAGTGATCGGCGCTGCTGCAACCGCAGCTTCAGGTTCCTCCAGCTCTGCTCCATACGTTCCGCTTGTTCGGCGTCTGCAGCAGGGTCAGGAAGGGTGCAGACATCTTCCTGCAGCACCGGAGGTTCAGCGGTGGGGAGATCTTTTTTATCAGGAGGGTCTGTTAAGGGGGCAGGGTTTTCTTTTCCTCCTCTTTACTCCATTTGGGAACAGGAGGCGGATTTCCCTTGCTGATGGGCATGTCCGGTTAGTGCAGTAACACTTAGGGTAGGCAGGCATTTCTTTCGCGCCTCAGAGTGAGCGCATGCCCACGAAAGCACGCCCTCCTTCTTCACCAGCGCCTCAGGGCGCGAATATGGCGGCAAAATGGCGGCAAATGGCGGTAAATGGCGGCAAAGTCACAAAGATGGCAAATACAGTCTTTAACACAGAAACAGTCCAATTCAGGCACACAGGACTCGCTTGTAGCGAGCTTCAGAATCCTGTTCGTGACGCCAAGATAGATGATGCGCACGTACCAGGGCTTTGGGGTACTCGGCACCGAGCCCGTTGATGTCTATGGGGGATGTCACGGGTAGCACAGCTCGGTCCGTGCCCTGGGCGCTCACCGTAATGTGGGATATTTACAGGGGATGATGGAGTGTTCATATAGTTTGTCGTGACGCCACCTGTAGTATCTGGTCAGGGTGACCAGCGCTGCTATGCAGGTCCTCTGGGGGAGGGATGGTGTTGTGCAGCTTGATGGTGAGTCTTCTACAGGTAAGACTGTGTCCTCCCAGGGCAGATAGATGTGAAATAGTGCGATGGTGCAGAGGGATGTAGCAGAGTGGAGTATGTGACGGAGTAATCAAGCAGGAAACAGTTCTTATGCAGTTTCAAGGGTTTACTCACAGTCTGTTGAGCTCAATACAGATTCCAGCCGGGCACTGTGTCCTTCCAGTGAGTAGTCCAGCAACTCTCAGATATCTTGGTCGCGCTCCCAAAGACTCCCTTTTATGTTCCTTTCCGGCGTTGTGTGCAATACTCCTTACTTCTACCTGCACCTCCCTACCACAGAGCCCTCAGCGAAGCAGTATCAGGTCCTTTCAGTTTTACAGGTACGACCCGATGTCCCGGGTGATCACCTCCTCTTCACGGAGACCGAGACACCATCGGATACCTGGACGTACTTGACCACTAAGCTGCATCCGGATGGGATTATGGTAGCTAGTGGCTCTTAAAGAGTCCCACTAGATGCGGTGTTTGCTAATGGCGCTGAACTGACCCACTAGCCTGGGAACCGTCTCCCCGATGTGTGCCTGGTCCTTCCTTCTTCAAGGATAAAGGCACAGCATCAATTGCTGTCTCAGCCAGGACCCCTTCAATTCCTTCAGCAAGGCCCTCTGAGGTAAACTCAGAAGAGCTGCAGGCCAGCCCAGTACCCACGCTGGCTGCCTGGCTCCAACTGAAACTCTAAACTAACAAGCTGCAGCCTAATGCTGCAACTAGCTCCACCCAACCACTCTACACCCTTTACTAACCAGCCTGAAGCTCAGTACTGGCATGATGTGTGTGGATGCAGTGATGGAGTCAATGGGGTGCTTCCTCCTTACCTGAGAGTCAGGTGTCACACCTCTGGGTGAGATGCAACATCTCTGTGGCGACTGGACCTCAGGGCGCCACACATGCAACACACACACCGCTCACATATCAGATACATGCAACACACACCTCAGACACAGGCAGCACACACACGCTCACATATCAGATACATGCAACACACAGCTCAGACACAGGCAGCACACACACCTCTCACATATCAGATACATGCAACACACACACCTCAGACACAGACAGCACACACACCGCTCACATATCAGATACATGCAGCACACACACCTCAGACACAGGCAGCACACACTCCGCTCACATATCAGATACATGCAGCACACACAGCTCAGACATAGGCAGCACACACACCGTTCACATATCAGATACATGCAGCACACATGCTCAGACACAGGCAGCACACACACCGCTCACATATCAGATACATGCAACACACAGCTCAGACACAGGCAGCACACACACCGTTCACATATCAGATACATGCAACACACACACCGCTCACATATCAGATACATGCAACACACACCTCAGACACAGGCAGCACACACACCGCTCACATATCAGATACATGCAACACACAGCTCAGACACAGGCAGCACACACACCTCTCACATATCAGATACATGCAACACACACACCTCAGACACAGGCAGCACACATACCGCTCACATATCAGACACATACAACACACACTGCTCAGACACAGGCAGCACACATACCGTTCACATATCAGATACATGCAAACACACACACCTCAGACACAGGCAGCACACACACCGCTCACATATCAGACACATCAACACACACACCTCAGACATAAGCAGCACACACACCGCTCACATATCAGACACATGCAGCACACACTGCTCAGACACAGGCAGCACACACACCGTTCACATATCAGATACATGCAGCACACACACCTCAGACACAGGCAGCACACACACACCGCTCACAACTCAGATACATGCAACACACACCGCTCACATATCAGAACATGCAGCACACACAGCTCAGACACAGGCAGCACACACACCACTCACATATCAGACAGGCAGCACACACACCTCAGACACAGGCAGCACACACACCGCTCACATATCAGAAACAGGCAGCACACACACCGCTCACGTATCAGATGCGCGCAGACTACTCTCTTCTCCCAGATGTCAGATTCATGCAAAGAAGGTGACAGTGAAGAGGCCTATTATCGTCTGCTGGGCTCATGTGGCATAACATCACGCGAGCCCTGTGACACCCAATGCCTCATTGGTTAATGCAGCCACCCATCACTGAGTCTTTGCCACTGACAGTGTGGCGCCCTGAGGGTCCAGTCGCCACAGAGATGTTGCATCGCACCCAGCGGTGTGACACCTGACTCTCAGGTAAGGGGAAGCACCCCATTGACTCCAACCACTGCATTCAACACTACACTATGTCAGCTGAGTGTAGGCGGACCCAGAGGGATGGTCTAGCTCAGGCTGGTTAGAACAGGGTGTAGCTAGTTAGATGGGAGGGGTTGAGGCAGCCTGATGCTGCGTGTTAGTTTAGAGTTCAGTCGGAGTCAGGCAGCCAGCGTGGGTACTAGGCTGGCCTGCAGCTCTTCTGAGTTTACCTCAGAGAGCCTTGCTGAGAACAACGGAAGGGTCCGGGGTCAGTACAGCAATTGACGCTGTCCCCCATCCTCACTGGAGGAAGGACCAGGCAACACATCGGGGAGACGGTTCCCAGGCTGGTGGGTCAAATCAGCGCCATCAGCAAACACCGCATCTAGTGGGACTCTTCAAGAGCCACTAGCTACCATAATCTCGTCCGGAAGCAGCCCAGTGGTCAAGTACGTCCAGGTTTCCGACGGTGTCTCGGTCTCCGTAGCTCAGGAGATGATCACCCGGGGCATCGGGTCGCACCTGAAAAACTGAAAAGGCCTAATACTGCTTCGCTGAGGGCTCTGTGGTAGGGAGGTGCAGGTAGAAGTAAGGAGTATTGCACAAACGCCGGAAAGGAACATAAAAGGGAGTCTTTGGAAGTGTGACCAACTTACCTGAGGGTTACTGGACTACTCACTGGAAGGACACAGTGCCCGGCTGGTATCTGTATGGCATGCAACAGACTGTGAGTAAACCCTTGAAACTGCATAAGAACTGTCTCCTGCTTTATTACTACGTCGCATACTCCACTCTGCTACATCACCTTGCACCATTGCTTTCCATCACATCTACCTGCCCTGGGAGGACACAGTCTCGCCTGTAGGAGACTTTACACCAAGCTGCACAACACCATCCCTCCCAGAGGACCTGCACAGCAGCGCTGGTCACCCTGACCAGATACTACAGGTGGCGTCACGACAAATTACACGAACATTCCATCATCCCCTGTAAATATCCCAAATTACGGTGAGCGCCCAGGGCACGGACCGAGCTGGCTACCCGTGACATCCCCCATAGACTTCCATGGGCTCGGTGCCGAGTACCCCTAAGCCCTGGTAAATGTGGCTCATTCTCTGGCGTCACGAACAGGATTCTGAAGCTCGTGAAATTCAAGTCCTGTGTGCCTAATCTGAACTGTTTTTGTGCTTGGAAACCGCTAAAATCATCAGAGACTGTATTGCCATTTTGTGAAACAACAACCGCCATTTTGCCGCCATATTTGCGCCACGAGGCGCTGGTGAAGAAGAAGGGCGTGCCTTCGTGGGCGTACACTCACCTAGTGGCGCGAAAACGATGGCCGCCCAGTCTAAATGCTATTGCAATCTAAGATCCTGCCCCACAGCCCTGGAGTTCTGCCTCCTCATTCTCCTCAGTGGGCGGAAAAGGCCACGAAGGTCCCGCCTCTCTACAAAAGATGGGGCCTCTCCTGATGCAAACTACACTTGTGACTTGGCTGAGATGGCGACCGCAGGTGAGCTGCAGTGGGAAGGGATGGAGGAGTCAGAGCTCTCCCCCCACGGAAGCGACCCGATCGCCACAGAGCCACCAGTGGGCACCCAGCCTGGAGACCCTCCGACGCTGAAAGAAGCGGAGGATACTCTGAAGGAATTGGCCCGGCACCGGGAAGAGGTCGCCAGAATGGAGGCGAGCTGGCGGGCCCTAAAGCTGCATTTGGAGCGGCGACAGTCTGTCTTACCTCCAGCAGTGTCTGTGCCGGAAGATGAGGCACCCGTTACAGTGGAAGAAGCCGTGCAGATGTCCCAGCCTTTGCAACCAGGACCGGTTGCCAGTCTCGCAGTAGAGGCACCGGTTCCTGCAGAAGACCCTGCACCAGTATCCCAGGATCCGCTGCTGACCCACACTGCTGATTCAGTAGAGGCGACACCCGGCCTCATGGAGGAGGCCGCGCAGGTCCCAGAGCCCGACCTGCCTGCACCAGAGCCCCGACCGTCATTCGCTCCGGAGCCGGCTGCTTCTGCTGCAAGTGAGCGCCGCCAGGATTGGCGGGCGCCAGAGGAGCTGTCGCAATCTGGACAACAGAAGCCGCCGTTTGATGCTGGAGACATGGAGCTGCTGGTAGAGGATCAGTACAACCGGCGTCAGGAGGAAGAGTGGAGGCGCCGGCAGCGGGAAGCAGAGCGGCAGAAGGAACAGCGGGAGGCTCAGCAGCTGCGACAACGCCAGACAGAGCAGGATCTGGCAGACAAGGAAAAGATGCGCAAAGACAGAGGTACGCTGAAAGAACCGCGGCGCAGGGGGGCAGTGCGGGACTTTAAATTAAGAAATGGTTGGGGTTTCATCCAGGAGCCTGGGTTGTACCTGGAGATTTTTGTTAATCGCCGGGACGTAGAAGCCCACCTCCCAGAGGGGCACCCGGGGAGGGACCTGTTAGCTGGGGATCTGGTCACTTACACCCGGCACTGGGGATACAAAGGGTGGTATGCCTTGAATGTTTCCCGGTGCGACCCCTCCCCTCCAGTAAGCAGGGAACCCATTGTGGTCTCAACAATTCAAGTCTGCCCCAATCAGGCCTCTGCAAAACTGCCCCCTCCACGCCGTGCATCCTCTTTACCTCCCTCAACGGACTCCTCCACAGCTCAAGCAATGGAGACAGTTCAAATCAAGGGCCCGTACCCGAAACCAGTTAGGCCCCCAGGGGTCCGTACAGTCCGGGATATAGGCTTCCAGACCGGGAGAGGGACAAGAGAGATGTCAACCCAGACAGAAATCATGGGTCATGACCTCGTTGTCAAAGCCACCAGGCGTCACCAGGTCCGGGTAGACCCTGATGTTACAGATGTGTGGGGAGCTCCAGAAGAGTACCAAGTGGTACCTGGAGCACCTCGGTCAAAGAAATAAAGAATAACCCAGACAGGGTGATAGAATAAAATGTAAATAGTTAATTTATTGTTGTACCCGGACGGGTACATGTTCAGGAATTGAAAAAAGTTTACAAGTGTTATTGATTCATATTGGTTAACCTGAACTTTGTAGCCATGGACTGTGCTGGCTCACAAACTGTTTTGTACATAGTTGGCACTTAGGTGCTCCATCTTGGTTTTACACGAAGCCTTATTGTGCAAAAATTGCACCACTACCTCAGAAACTAAAAACCCGTTTGGTGTGGCCGAAAGTGAGGTCTGCTAAAGGAAAGTCTTGCAGCCCACCCAAGACCACCGTTGGAGGTTTGGAGCGGGTCCTCCACCAACTCAAGTAATGACACTGTGAAGTTACCCCGGTGGGGGTAATCCTAAGAAGTCTTCATGAACTTCGGCAGAATTGCAATTTGCACTTTTGAATGTGATTTATTAAAATTGTTATGTAACGTTTAACTTGAAGTGCCTCCCATAAAGGGAAGAAGAGTTTTACACTGTTGTCACTATTTTGATGCATCATTTAAAATTTTTGTATGTTTCTATGTAACATCCTTACTCTTTTACAGCCCAGGAGTGCTGTGTTTAACCAGGGGGGAATGTGGCGCCCTGAGGGTCCAGTCGCCACAGAGATGATGCATCGCACCCAGCGGTGTGACACCTGACTCTCAGGTAAGGGGGAAGCACCCCATTGACTCCAACCACTGCATTCAACACTACACTATGCCAGCTGAGTGTAGGCGGACCCAGAGGGATGGTCTAGCTCAGGCTGGTTAGAACAGGGTGTAGCTAGTTAGATGGGAGGGGTTGAGGCAGCCTGATGCTGCGTGTTAGTTTAGAGTTCAGTCGGAGTCAGGCAGCCAGCGTGGGTACTAGGCTGGCCTGCAGCTCTTCTGAGTTTACCTCAGAGAGCCTTGCTGAGAAGAACGGAAGGGTCCGGGGTTGGTACAGCAATTGACGCTGTCCCCCATCCTCACTGAAGGAAGGACCAGGCAACACATCGGGGAGACGGTTCCCAGGCTGGTGGGTCAATTCAGCGCCATCAGCAAACACCGCATCTAGTGGGACTCTTCAAGAGCCACTAGCTACCATAATCTCGTCCGGAAGCAGCTCAGTGGTCAAGTACGTCCAGGTTTCCGACGGTGTCTCGGTCTCCGCAGCTCACTGGGAGATGATCACCCGGGGCATCGGGTTGTGTAGCCCTGGTCTGTAAGGCACACATAAAATCCTGGAGTCTGCACAGAAAGGTAACAGTTAAAGCTTACATCATCCATTCACACTTTAGACACACCCTCGGGGTATATAAGCTAGTGATGTACAGCAGCTAGGGGGGAGTCTTCCAGGAAGTGAAGTGAAAGACAGTCACTCAGTTAGTTCCTGTCAGCAGTTCAGAAAGTGGAGGCTAGTAAGGGTGAGCCAGTTCATCCTAGCCTAGTCAGAGCTGTTCCTTATCCTGAAGATAGAGACAGTTTGATGGAAAGAAGAGTTAGCAGCAGAAACTTCAGTCGCCTGTCCCCAGGACAGTGAAGTTCAGTCGATGTGTTCCTGAACTAGGAGAATACTGAGAATCTGTCAGCGAGCTCCAAGGAAGAAGTAAGAAAGGATTGACTTGTACTACCATAGGAAGTGTGCAGTGCCTATGTTAAGAGTGGAAAGCAGGGCGAAGGGCACAGTGGAGAAGACTGAGCAGTGCCTTAGGTAGTGAATTACCTGCACCAATTATCCGGTCACTGGGGACCGAGGAGTTGCTATTGATTCAGGCATAGTAACGAGAAAACCAGAGTCTCGCTGGACTATAAGTCGCAGGAGCAAGCCCTTAGTGTCAATACATAACCGGAGTCAGGTGGAACAGGGACTTTGAGCCTGATCAGCAAAAGTAAGGACTTAGTTTCATCATTAGAAGGCTCCATCACAACGTTGGCCGGGCAGTACAGCTATAGGGTTAGCTGGAGTATTCGGAGTTAACTACGCTTTATGCAAGTTGGACTCTTCTACAATCTGTGGAAGTTAAGGAGGCCTCTAACCTGCTAAGCTGTTACCTAGACGTGCATTCTCCACCCCGACCAGCTTCCCGGGACCTGCCTAAACATCTGACAAGTAAAAGGTATGGAAAGACGCTGGATGGTGTGAGACTGATTCATTTATCTGCACCCTACATCATTATAACCATAGACTTTGAGGGACCAGTCCCACCTGTGGGGGACCCGTCATCTAGCTGCCATAACATCCCCTCAGAGATCTACAGCAGCGCTGGTCTTAGTGATCAGAAAACTACAGGTGGCGTCACGAACTGTTATCTACCAATCCCCTGTAAATAATTCCCCCATCATACGCCCTGACCGCCAGGGACACGGAACGAGCCACCGCTGCCAGTGACACAAATCCCATAGACTTTCTTGGGCTCGGCTCCGAGTACCCCATATCCCTGGAAACCCACAATTGTGGTGCGTGGTCGAGACAAAAACTTGGCGTCACGAACAGGATCCGAAACTTGCAGCATTGCGAGCCCTGTGTGCCTGTGGAGTGTTTTGGTGAAAAAGACTGTCTGTGCTTTTGGCGCCAAATACCGCCATATTTGCAGCCATATTCGCGCCCTGAGGCGCTGGAGAAGAAGGTGGGCGTACCTGAAAAGCGCGCAGAGTCTCGGACACGCCCCCGGCTCTGACTCAGCGGCAGGTCCTGCGACAGGAAGTGAACGCTCTGACATCAGAGCGCCTGCGACGAAGGTCCTGTCCCCATCGCTGTGCTTGTGGAGCAGCAGCTTCTGGAAACGGTAGGCCCCGATTAACCAAGGGGGCACTAATATGTCGCAACAACCGGCCGACGGTGCGGCCCCAGCCGGAGGCCCCGACCCCGCACCGCGTGGCATTGTAGCGCCGGATGGGGGCGCAGGCCCAGCACCCGGCCCGGTGGTCCCGCTCATGCCACTAACGCTCCCATATATGCCTGGGGCGAAATGGCTTCCCCAGTACAGCGGCGAGCCAGGCACTTTAGCAGGATTCAAACGGAAGATATGCAGTGTCCTGGAAATGTACTCCATGTCTGAGAGGCAAAAAGCTGCAGTATTAATAGGGCAGCTAACTGGCGCTGCTGAGAGAGAAGTGGAGACTTGGGCTACCACGGACCAGGAGTTGGTGCCTGCGATCCTCTTAAAGTTACAGGCCATTTTTGAAGATCGCACCGAAACAGATCTCCGGATGGCATTCTACAACTGTTCACAGCAACCAAGTGACAGCATAAGGGACTATGCCTGCCGACTACAAGGGGCCCTGAGAGCCCTCAAGCAGGTTAATACCATAAGTGTCATTGATGAAAGTAAGATGCTGAAAGAACAATTTGTGCAAGGACTGAGGTCCCAATCGGAACGCAGAACTGTAAATTGGTGGTCTTTAGATCATCCAGACGCCACCTTTGATGCCCTAAAGGACATGGCAATAAAAGGACTGCGACCCCTGGGCAAACCTGAAGTGGCAACCCAGCATTACCAGGGTGAAGTCACTCTGGAACCGGCAGTAACCACCTTTTCCCCGCTAGCGGCAGAAGCCAAAACGCAGGTGACGCCCCCTAGTGAACTGGACTGTCTGCGCTCGGAAGTGCGCCAGTTGACTAAAAATCTGGCTGCTGTGATGAGTGCCCTGCAGCTGCGGAAAGAGGAAGAAGGAAAGATCGTATTAGCCGACTGCCCGGAGGATGTCCCATGGATGAACCGGAGGAGAAGGAGGACGTCGCCCCACAGGAGGAGGACAACGCCGCCCCCAGGAGCAACCCCTGACCAGCACCCTCCTCGCCGGGAGATCATCTGTTACCGCTGCAACCGGAAAGGTCATATGTCTACACAGTGTCCTTTAAACGGGCAGAACCTGGGTTCGAGGGCCAACACCCAGGTGGAGACTCGTCAGGCCCCTTAGATTGGAACCGCAGGTTCGTAGGTGGACGACCCTACCTGTCCATCATTCTGGACGGGATTGCAGTTCCGGCGTTGCTAGATACTGGGTCTCAGGTGACCATAATACCTGATGTCCTATATACGAAGTTCTGGTCTATGGATAGTCTTCAACCCCCGAGCCCTGACTTTTTCGTGTATGCTTCTAATGGTCTCCCTGTGGAAGTACTCGGGACCAAAAGTGTGGATGTGAAAGTGGGCAGAGAGGAGTTGAAAGACCAGGGGCTTCTAGTAGTAAAGACTGTAAATGAAGAGAACGGTTTAAATATAATTTTGGGTACTAACATTATCAGTAACTGTCTGGGAGAAGTTGTGTTTCTACTCCAACAGCTCGCTGAGATTGCCCGACCAAGGCAGAAGGGAGTGATCCAGAGGGAGATCCGGGCCCTGATGTGTCAGCAGCAAGCGAAGCTTACAGACGGCGAGATTGGTAATGTACGGGTCACCGACTTGAATCCTATTGTGATACCCCCAATGAGTGAAATGATAATATGGTGTAGGGCAGCCATAGGTCTGAGAGGACAGAACTACCAAGCAGTAGTAGAACCCCATTGTTCAGAACATAGACCCACACTCATGACAGCGAGGGGGGTAGTGGAAGTGATAAATGGGAGAGTACCGGTACGGCTTCTCAACTGGGGAGATGACGAAGTAAATTTACCCCGTTATGCAACAGTTGCTAAATTACATGCCGTTGATAATAATTCTATTCTCCCGACTGAGTCCTTAGACTCCCGCCAACTAGCGGAGGATAATGACCCGGCAACTCAGGTGGCGGATTGGTGTCAGCAACTCCATGTCGGGACAGACACCACTCCCGCCCACCAGAAACAAGGGGTATTACGGGTGGTACAAGAGTACGCACAAGTGTTTAGTAAACACCCCCTCGACTTTGGGGCCATTAAGGGAGTACAGCATCATATCCCTACAGGTGGTCATCCTCCCATCAAAGAGCGGTACAGGCCTATACCTCCAGCCCATTATCAGAAAGCTAAGGAAATGTTACATGATATGAAGGAAGCCGGGGTGATAAGGGATAGTTGTAGCCCCTGGGCAGCACCTCTAGTTCTGGTTAAAAAGAAAGATGGTAGTATGAGAATGTGTGTGGATTACAGGCAAGTGAATCGCATAACACATAAAGATGCTTACCCATTACCACGAATTGAGGAGTCCTTAGCTGCTCTGAAAACGGCTAACTACTTTTCTACCCTTGATCTGACTAGTGGGTACTGGCAAGTGGCTGTGGCTGAGGAGGATCGTGAGAAAACGGCTTTCACCACCCCAATGGGGCTCTGTGAGTTCGACAGAATGCCGTTTGGGCTCAGCAGTGCCCCGGGAACATTTCAGAGAGTGATGGAGAACTGCCTGGGACATCTCAATTTTGAAACCGTGCTGCTATACCTAGACGACGTCATCGTGTATTCCAAGACATATGAGGACCATCTGAAGCACCTGGCAGAAGTATTCGAGTCCCTGTCCAGGTACGGGATGAAGTTGAAACCCTCAAAATGCCATCTACTTAAACAGAAGGTACAATACTTGGGGCACATCGTCAGTTCAGAGGGAGTAGCGCCGGACCCAGAGAAAGGCACCACCATCCAGAAATGGCCGGAGCCGAAGAACCTCAAGGAAGTGCGACAGTTCCTGGGATTAACGGGTTACTATAGGAGGTTCGTGAAAGATTACACGAAAAAGGCAGCGCCTCTACAGGACCTCCTAGTAGGACAATCCCTAAAGAGCAGAAACCCTCCCTTTAATTGGGGTAAGGAACAGGCTGAAGCATTCCAAAAGATGAAAGAGATCCTTACAGGTGATGAAATCTTGGCCTATCCTGATTACAGCCAACCATTCCTGCTGTACACCGATGCCAGCAATGAAGGCTTGGGAGCAGTTCTCAGTCAGAAGCAGAATGGCCAAGAAAAAGTCATCGCATATGCCAGCAGAAAACTCAGGCCAACTGAGAGGAATCCGGAAAATTATAGCAGCTTCAAGCTGGAGTTTCTGGCGCTGGTCTGGGCCATTACTGAAAGATTTAAGCACTACCTTGCCTCCAACAAGTTCACGGCGTACACAGACAACAACCCGTTAACGCACCTGGAAACAGCCAAGCTGGGAGCCATGGAGCAGCGTTGGATGGCTCGGTTGTCAAATTATCAGTTTACCATCAAGTACCGGGCAGGCCGTAAGAATGCTAACGCCGACGCATTGTCCCGAATGCCGCATGAATCTGACACGGAAGAAGAATCGGACAACCTGGAAGAAATTGAGCTACCTGCGTTCCATCGAAATGGGATAATCCATGAGCAGCGTGTCTACAGAAAGCAGTATGGCACAACATTAAATCCCTTACCCCATCACAGCTGGAAAGAGACTCAGGACAGCGATCCAGTGGTCAGCCGTATCAAGGAGTTGTTAAGACAGGAAGGTTCCTCCTTGGAAAAAGATGCACCTATGTCAGCAAAGCTCCTGTGGAATGAGAGAAGCCGGTTGTTCCTATACCGTGAGAAGTTGTGCAGGAGATACGTCAACCCCAGGACCCATGAGATGGTATGGCAGATAGTGGTCCCCAAGGCAGACGTCCAAATGGTGTTGGAAGCCTACCACGATCAAGCGGGACACTTTGGCTGGAGAAAGCTGGAGACTCTGTTGAGGTGCCGGTTCTACTGGGTAGGAATGCGCAGCTCCATCGAGAGGTGGTGTCGGAATTGTGGACCCTGTGGTCTCAGACGAAGGGACTACGGTAGTCAGAAGGCACCCCTGCAGCCTATCCGGACGACTCGTCCCTTGGAGATAGTGGCCTTGGACCACGTCAAATTGTCGCCAAGCAGGTCTGGATACTCATATGCCCTGACCATGGTGGATCATTATTCGAGATTTTTGGTGGTCATCCCCGTCAAGGATCAGACAGCAGTGACGGCAGCAAGGACCTTTCAAGCAAGCTTCTGCAGACCACATGGGTATCCGGAGCAGGTACTGACTGATCAAGGCCCTGCTTTTGAAGCGGATCTGTTTAAGGAATTTTGTCACTTGTATGGGTGTAAGAAAATTAGAACGACGCCATACCACCCCCAAACCAACGGCCTTTGCGAGAAAATGAACCACATTGTCGTTGACTTGCTAAAATCCATACCACTGGAAGAAAGAAATCGGTGGCCAGAATTGTTACCTGACCTAGTTGACTTGTACAACCACATACCAGTGAGTTCTACCAACTGCACACCAGCTTACCTTATGAGAGCAAGGCCTGGAAGACTGCCAATGGATTTGGAACTTGGTGTGGTGGAACCAGAGGCAGATGACACTGTTGAAAATTGGGACACAAATCGGCAAGAGCAATACAGAAGAGTGCAAGCCTGCGTAGAAGAGTCTTAATAAAGCACGGGAAAAGCAGGAAAATGTTTACAACAAGAATGCTCCCGCTAAGCCTTTCACGTCTGGAGAAATTGTGTTAAAAAGGAAAAGGAAGCTGCACAAGTTGGACAACCAGTGGGAACAAGAACCATATGTCGTACAGGATTCCAAATTTGATAACAGAAAAGTCTGTATCATCAGCAAGGATGGAGGAAAAACGACTGCCACTGTGTCAAGAGATCATTTAAAGTTGTGTCCAGACCATTTGAAGCTTCGGGAAGAGAACCCTATTGTGAATCAAGAAGAGAGTGTTGAAGCGGTTATACACACGGATCTGGGAGATTTACCTGCGGATTGGCCCAGACTGGGAGATGCGGTAATCATTCCTGTGTTGCAGTTTTATCAGCCACAAGAGGAAACTCCACCTCCAGTCATGCCCATTGTGCCAACAGAACCAGTTCTAGAGGTACCTATTCCAGCAGAACCCCAGCCTGCAGAATCTCAAGAAGTAGAATCACCAGAAGCAGTGCCCCATGCTATGGGATCCCCTGGTGAAGCTGACTCACACCGCCCAGCCCTCAGTACGCTTGCTAGATCCATAGAAAGATTGAGACAGTATTATAGTTTGTCGTTACGCAGAACAGATAGATCAGAGACCATTATACCTGATGCTACTCCACGTAGGTCAGAACGTACAACGAAAGGGAAGCTACCTATTCGTTATCAACAGTAGTCCTAACAAACTAGTTTATTATGACTCAGAAAAGGTTTATTATTTATGACCAATTGTATAAAGTTGTATAAAGAAGTTTATTGCACTTGAAGGAATTTCAAGTATTGTGATATAATGTAAATTACTTGAAAATGTTTTATAATGGACTGCGTGGCTGAGGACTGAGCCAGCCCAAAAACTGTATCCTGTAAATAGTTGCACTACGGTGCCTTGTCTTGGTTTCACACGAAGCTTTGACTTACCTCTGAACATAAAACCCGTATGGTGTGGCACTGAGTGAGGTCTGCAGTCAGAAGTCCTGCAGCCCACCCAGGACCCACGTGGAAGGTTTGGTGCGGGTCCTTCACAAGAATACTGTGTATTTATATGAAAATGTCTTAATACTTTTGTATTTTACTAAAGACCATTGTATACAATGCAACGTTTAAGATTTCGTACCTCCCGGATGGGATGAGTTTCATGTTATTGTTTAAATGCAAAACAAAAATGTCTTTCTTTTTATATTTTACAGCCCGGGAGTGCTGTGTTTTACCAAGGGGGGATGTGTAGCCCTGGTCTGTAAGGCACACATAAAATCCTGGAGTCTGCACAGAAAGGTAACAGTTAAAGCTTACATCATCCATTCACACTTTAGACACACCTCGGGGTATATAAGCTAGTGATGTACAGCAGCTAGGGGGGAGTCTTCCAGGAAGTGAAGTGAAAGACAGTCACTCAGTTAGTTCCTGTCAGCAGTTCAGAAAGTGGAGGCTAGTAAGGGTGAGCCAGTTCATCCTAGCCTAGTCAGAGCTGTTCCTTAACCTGAAGATAGAGACAGTTTGATGGAAAGAAGAGTTAGCAGCAGAAACTTCAGTCGCCTGTCCCCAGGACAGTGAAGTTCAGTCGATGTGTTCCTGAACTAGGAGAATACTGAGAATCTGTCAGCGAGCTCCAAGGAAGAAGTAAGAAAGGATTGACTTGTACTACCATAGGAAGTGTGCAGTGCCTATGTTAAGAGTGGAAAGCAGGGCGAAGGGCACAGTGGAGAAGACTGAGCAGTGCCTTAGGTAGTGAATTACCTGCACCAATTATCCGGTCACTGGGGACCGAGGAGTTGCTATTGATTCAGGCATAGTAATGAGAAAACCAGAGTCTCGCTGGACTATAAGTCGCAGGAGCAAGCCCTTAGTGTCAATACGTAACCGGAGTCAGGTGGAACAGGGACTTTGAGCCTGATCAGCAAAAGTAAGGACTTAGTTTCATCATTAGAAGGCTCCATCACAACGTTGGCCGGGCAGTACAGCTATAGGGTTAGCTGGAGTATTCGGAGTTAACTACGCTTTATGCAAGTTGGACTCTTCTACAATCTGTGGAAGTTAAGGAGGCCTCTAACCTGCTAAGCTGTTACCTAGACGTGCATTCTCCACCCCGACCAGCTTCCCGGGACCTGCCTAAACATCTGACAAGTAAAAGGTATGGAAAGACGCTGGATGGTGTGAGACTGATTCATTTATCTGCACCCTACATCATTATAACCATAGACTTTGAGGGACCAGTCCCACCTGTGGGGGACCCGTCATCTAGCTGCCATAACATCCCCTCAGAGATCTACAGCAGCGCTGGTCTTAGTGATCAGAAAACTACAGGTGGCGTCACGAACTGTTATCTACCAATCCCTGTAAATAATTCCCCCCATCATACGCCTGACCGCCAGGGACACGGAACGAGCCACCGCTGCCAGTGACACAAATCCCATAGACTTTCTTGGGCTCGGCTCCGAGTACCCCATATCCCTGGAAACCCACAATTGTGGTTCGTGGTCGAGACAGGGTCGCACCTGAAAAACTGAAAAGGCCTAATACTGCTTCGCTGAGGGCTCTGTGGTAGGGAGGTGCAGGTAGAAGTAAGGAGTATTGCACAAACGCCGGAAAGGAACATAAAAGGGAGTCTTTGGAAGTGTGACCAACTTACCTGAGGGTTACTGGACTACTCACTGGAAGGACACAGTGCCCGGCTGGTATCTGTATGGCATGCAACAGACTGTGAGTAAACCCTTGAAACTGCATAAGAACTGTCTCCTGCTTTATTACTACGTCGCATACTCCACTCTGCTACATCACCTTGCACCATTGCTTTCCATCACATCTACCTGCCCTGGGAGGACACAGTCTCGCCTGTAGGAGACTTTACACCAAGCTGCACAACACCATCCCTCCCAGAGGACCTGCACAGCAGCGCTGGTCACCCTGACCAGATACTACAGGTGGCGTCACGACAAATTACACGAACATTCCATCATCCCCTGTAAATATCCCAAATTACGGTGAGCGCCCAGGGCACGGACCGAGCTGGCTACCCGTGACATCCCCCATAGACTTCCATGGGCTCGGTGCCGAGTACCCCTAAGCCCTGGTACGTGCGGCTCAACAGGAGCTTGTAATAACCAATGAGAGCTCTCCTTTAACATTGAAGGAAAAGGCTGATTGGTTACTGAGCAGCAGAGGAGCTGCCGGCCCCAGCGGTCTACAGCTTTGCAATCAGCTGCAACTAGGAGCGGTGAGGGCCACATGTAGCCTGTATTTGTACTTAACAATTTTTCTTTTTTGGAATGACTGTATGAAGGAAAGAAATCAATGGCAAAAATACAAATGTCATGTGCAAGACCTTATCCAGATGTTGGAATTTCACAGACGTGAAAACAGGGGTGGGATTCAAATTTTTAACAACAGGTTCTGTGTTTGTGCGTTGGAAAACCACACCCATTTTAAGTCACACCCATTTTAAGCCACACCCATTTTTAAAGCCACACCCATTTACACGCACCTTTTCCTCAAACATATAAGTAGGGGCGCAGTCAGTTGAAAAACAATAAATTGGAATGAGATCAGAACAGTGCACATTCTGGCCAGCGGCTCTCCTGACCCGAGTGTGACAGCTGCACATATTTCTATATATATATTTCTATGCAGCTGTCTCACTTGACTGACCGGCTGGCCAGGCTGTGCACTACATTCTGATTAAGAAGTCTCTTTCTAGTCTCATACTGAACTGAAGATTAAACTATAGTATTATGTAGCTGGGACTTACAGTTCTACCTTCTATCCAGAAATACAATATACAATAATTAGTGATGAGTGAACGTACTCGGATAAGGTGTTATCTGAGCATGCTCGGGTTCTAACCGAATGTCTTCTGCATGCTCAAAAAATATGTTCCAGTCCCCGCGGTTGCATGTCTCATGGCTGTTCGACACCCGCAATACATGCAGGGATTGCCTAACAAACAAGCACATTTGCTCATCAATAATAATAATCATGTATTTATTTCTCTAAGGATAGGGTCACACGACCGTATTTTGTCTCATCCGAGAAAATCGTTCCGATTAAGCTAATCACACTCTGATCGGAGTTTGATCAGAGTGTGCTCACAGCGTGCTCCGATTTTCACAGATGTGGAGAAGGTGGAAATAAAAAGTTCCCCATCTTCTTCATTCTGTAAAGCTGTGAAAATCAGACTGCACTCAGATGTCATCCGAATGCAGTCTGATTATTTTTTTTCACTGACTCACTGATTTGCCTGGCTGAGTGCGATCCCATAATCGGATGCAACTCGTGCGTGCTGCCATTTTTTCTTCTGACCAAAAATACGATTGTTTGGATCAGCCTAAAGTCGATACTACATAATATCTGAATAATAAACATGTGTCTAATATCTAGACAAATGGGGAGATGCTGGGACTTATACTAGTGATTGTAATAATAGAACATATTTATTGTATTACCTGCAGTAATCTCTATAGATCAGATGCCAATATGCAATGCTGGGACTTACAGTTCCCCCACCACCACTGCATGTACAGTAACTAAGGTACGATATAGGTATTACTGTCATCTTTATAAAGTAGACCGTATAAAAAGCCGCAGGATGTAAATGTGACTCTATACACCTGGGTACATACAAGTGGATTGCAAGCTTCTCGGTAATAATGTCTAAGAAGGCACCAGGATCTGGGAGCTGGTGGTCTGTCTCCAGCTGGGGGGCTTTCTGCAGCTGTGCCCTACAGACAGCTCTGAGCATAGACCTCAAGCTCTCCAGAGAAGAAGACAACGCAGGGGGCTAGAAGAACTGCTCTTCCATGGAGGCCTTACTACTCTGACCGGCGTCTATCTATCATAGACCACCTCAGTCCGCACAGACACACTCCTCCAGCTCCACTCCAGGGCCCAGGCAGCGCCACAGCTCAGCTCACACAGTACCTCTCTCCTCTCCAGCTCCGCCTCGTGACTAAAGAAGATGGCCGCGGCCGCGCCGCTACCCAATCGCCGCACTGCAGAGATCAGTCCACACAGACACACTCCTCCAGCTCCACTCCAGGGCCCAGGCAGCACCACAGCTCAGCTCACACAGTACCTCTCTCCTCTCCAGCTCCGCCTCGTGACTAAAGAAGATGGCCGCGGCCGGGCCGCTACCCAATCGCCGCACTGCAGAGATCAGTCCACACAGACACACTCCTCCAGCTCCACTCCAGGGCCCAGGCAGCGCCACAGCTCAGCTCACACAGTACTCTCTCTCCTCTCCAGCTCCGCCTCGTGACTAAAGAAGATGGCCGCGGCCGGGCCGCTACCCAATCGCCGCACTGCAGAGATCAGTCCACACAGACACACTCCTCCAGCTCCACTCCAGGGCCCAGGCAGCGCCACAGCTCAGCTCACACAGTACCTCTCTCCTCTCCAGCTCCGCCTCGTGACTAAAGAAGATGGCCGCGGCCGGGCCGCTACCAATCGCCGCACTGCAGAGATCAGTCCACACAGACACACTCCTCCAGCTCAACTCCAGGGCCCAGGCAGCGCCACAGCTCAGCTCACACAAGTACCTCTCTCCTCTCCAGCTCCGCCTCGTGACTAAAGAAGATGGCCGCGGCCGGGCCGCTACCCAATCGCCGCACTGCAGAGATCAGTCCACACAGACACACTCCTCCAGCTCCACTCCAGGGCCCAGGCAGCGCCACAGCTCAGCTCACACAGTACCTCTCTCCTCTCCAGCTCCGCCTCGTGACTAAAGAAGATGGCCGCGGCCGGGCCGCTACCCAATCGCCGCACTGCAGAGATCAGTCCACACAGACACACTCCTCCAGCTCTACTCCAGGGCCCAGGCAGCGCCACAGCTCAGCTCACACAGTACCTCTCTCCTCTCCAGCTCCGCCTCGTGACTAAAGAAGATGGCCGCGGCCGCGGCGCTACCCAATCGCCGCACTGCAGAGATCAGTCCACACAGACACACTCCTCCAGCTCCACTCCAGGGCCCAGGCAGCGCCACAGCTGAGCTCACACAGTACCTCTCTCTTCTCCGGCTCCACCTCGTGACTAAAGAAGATGGCCGCGGCCGCGCCGCTACCCAATCGCCGCACCGCAGAGATCAGTCCACACAGACACACTCCTTCAGCTCCACTCCAGGGCCCAGGCAGCTCCGCAGCTCAGCTCACACAGTACCTCTCTCCTCTCCGCCTCGTGACTAAAGAAGATGGCCGCGGCCGCGCCGCTACCCAATCGCCGCACTGCAGAGATCAGTCCACACAGACACACTCCTCCAGCTCCACTCCAGGGCCCAGGCAGCGCCACAGCTCAGCTCACACAGTACCTCTCTCCTCTCCGGCTCCACCTCGTGACTAAAGAAGATGGCTGCGGCCGCGCCGCTACCCAATCGCCGCACTGCAGAGATCAGTCCGCGGGGGCCGAGGCTGGCGGTGTGTTGCGGCGCTGCAAGCTGGCTGCAAAATAGTACCGGACATGGGCGTACCCAGGATCAAAACTAGGGGGGGCAAGCCAATGTTGCATCTTATACAGGTTACATCATATACACTGTATATTATACATGGCAGTCGCGCTCATGTCAGGAGGCGGTACCAGCAAGTACGAGGATTGCAGTGCGATCCTCGCATGAGTTATACGGCCGTCTATCTATGCACTTGTTATAATAATACTGAAATATTAATCTATTATTAAAGTATTAAGGAGCTCACAAGTAAAAAAAGCCCCCTACCTCCCCTGTCCCCCACCACACCCCAACAGCCCATCGTCTCACATGCACCCCTTAGTGTTCTGTCCCACTGACCCCACAATACCCCATCCTCTCACATGCACCCCTCAGTGCTCTGTTGCCCCTCCCACAATACCCCATCCTCTAACATTCAACCCCAGTGACCTGTCCACCCTCCCTCACAATACCCCATCCTCTCACATCAACCCCTGTGCGCCAGCCCCCACAATGTCCTCATCCTCTCACATTAACCCCCCCAGTGCCCTAGCCCCCACAATACCCCATACTCTTACATTCACCCCAGTGTCCTGTACCCCTCCCCCACAATACCCCATCCTCTCACATTACCCCCCCAGTGCCCTAGCCCCCACAATACCCCCATCCTCTTACATTCACCCCAGTGCCCTGTACCCCTCCCCCACTGTACCCCCATCCTCTCACATTCCCCCACAGTGACCATGACATGCCTGAGCAGAATGAATTTAATAAATTCCATCCCCTCTTACCATAAAGCTTACAGGCAGTGACTGAGGCAGGAGCAGGAAGTGTCCAGTGTATGCACACAGAGGGCACTAGGACCCAGTGTGGCTGAGACAACCAGAGCCTGCACGGCAGAAAGTGAAACTACAGCTGCTGCCGCCAGGAAGGAAGGAAGAAGCTCCTCTGGTGAGACAGCAGCTCTGTGCACTGCGCACACTTACGCCCATGGTACTGGATCGCCGCTCTGATTCTCCCCGGTTCGGGGAACCGGCTGCTTTTTGAACAACCGGTTCCATCGAACCGGGGAGAACCGGCTGAATCCCACCCCTGCGTGAAAACCACTGATAATCATGTGCCAATTATAGTCTATTGCTCTGTTTTTGGGTCTGTTGTTTGTGGTATTTTTGTTTTTCTGAGACCTTTCTTTGTTTTGGATCTGGTTTTGATTTGAAAATCGATCATTCAAATGAACAGGTCCATGAAAAAAGTCATAGAACTCAGATGTAGAAATGATCAAAAAAGGTTTGAACTACCCAGAATCTGCATACAGTTCAGTTCTTCATCTAGTAATTGTCAGTGGTGCCCAGGATGCCATTGGGAGGATTGCTGCCACAGATGCCAAAGTCGTGAGATTTTCCGGTAGTTAGATGGCTGGATGTAAATCAGCGAATGATTGGTACTTCACTAGAGTTGAATGAATCTTTTGAGCTCGAATTTGACATCTTTGATGAATTTTCCTCCCAAAATTGATTTGCAATGAATAAATTAACTGCGAATCTCAATTCTGAAAAGCCTCCAGTAGTTCTGAAAAGACATAACAACTGACTTCTGCTGCCCAAACCGCAGGCAGTATTTATCAGAGCCTGGTGCACAATTCCAGCTGGGTATATAATATAACGTAAACCCCCTTACCAACCCAAAACAGTTTTCACCTTCATGACCAGGCCAAATTTTTCAATTCTGACCAGTGTCACTATATGTGTTAATAACTCTGGAACGTTTCAACGGATCCCACTGCTTGTTTTTTTTCATGACATATTGTAGTTCATGATAGTGGTAAAATTTGTTCATAAAATTTGTTCAATATAACTTGCATTTATTTGTGAAAGTATCGGAAATTTGGTGAAAATTTAATTTTTGGGCCCTTAAATCTGAGTTATGTCACACAAAATAGTTAATAAATAACATTTCCCACATGGCTACTTTTATATCTGCATCATTTTTTTTAAACATATAATTTTTTTTTTCTATTAGAAAGTTATAAGGTTCAAAGTTGATCAGAAATTTCTCAATTTTGCAACAAAATTTACAAAACCAATTTTTAGGGAGCACATCATATTTGAAGTAATTTTGAGGGGCCCATTTGACAGAAAATACCCAAAAGTGACACCATTGTAAAAATTGCAGCCTTCAAAGTGCTAAAAAACACATTTAATAAGTGTATTAACCCCTCAGTTGCTTCACAGGAAACAAAGCAATGTGGAAGGAAAAAATTAAAATTTTACTTTTTCCCACAAAAATGCTGATTTATCTCCAAGTTTTATATTTTCACAAAAAGAACAGGAGAAAATGGACCATGCCATTTGTCCTGAGTACACCGATAACCCATATGTGGTGGAAAACTACTGTTTGGGGTGCACGTGGCAGGGCTCATAAGAGAAGGAGCACCATTTGACTTTTGAATTTCACAAATCGTCTGGAATCAATTGAGGACGCCATGTCACATTTGACGAGCCCTTGACGTGCTGAAACATCAGAAACTCCTCACAACTGACCCCATTTTGGAAACTACACGTCTTGAGTAATTCATGTAGGGGTGTATTGAGCATTTTTAACCTTTAGGTGATTCACAGAATTGTAAAACATTAGGCAGGTTAAAAGGGAAAATTAACATTTCTTTCCACTAAAATGTTGCTTTGGTCCCAAGCTTTTAATTTTCAAAAGCGATAATATAAGAAAATGAAGGCATACTGTGGGGCTCAGGAAGGAGGAGCCATTTGAATTTGGGAGTACACAATTCATTGGATTTCTTTTTGGGGTGAGGAGCCATAGCATTTTTCCAGAGCCTTTGTACTACCAGTAGGTGGAAGCCCCCAATATTTCCTTTAACACCTTTAACAGATGACATACCTGACTGGGGGATGTTTTTCTTGATTGAGTTAAAGCTTTTATTGGGAACATTTTACATAACATTTGGGATCACATTTATCCTGCACTCTACGCTGAGCACTTACATCGGGGTTTCAATTTAAATTTCCAAATGACGTGATTCAGATGAAACTCCCGAGGGTTCCATTTACTATAATGAAGCAGCAGAGTTACCTCTGTTCAGTGGTTTCCTTCTTTTCAGAAGTGCACAAAAATGTGCAAACAGCGCTTTTATGCACGCCTAAATAGACGGACACCACCGGATCATATGCCTGAGAATGTCCACATTGTCTTCATCTGCCTCATTATAGGAAATCTTATGCCAGGGGTTCCATCTGAATCACGCATTTCAGAAATTTATGGTGAAACTCCGGTGTAAGCGCTCAGCATAGCGCACAGGATAAATGTGCGCCGAGTTTTACTGCGATCTTTGGGAGGCAGAATGAATAAATCAACAGCAGATGAATAATTGGTTTTATTTTTTTTTTTTTTGCGCCATTCCTCATGTGGAATAAGAGTTAGGCGACGTTATTCTTCGGGTTGGTTCGATTACAGCGATACCAGATTTATATCAGGTTTTTATGTTTGGCTGCTCTCACACACTAAAAGACACTTTTTGCTGCATCCCCATAATTTTGAGAGCTATAATTTTTATACATCGCTGCCGACAGATTTATGTGACGGCTTCTTTTTTTTGCAGGACGAATTGACAATATTATTGGTACCTTTTTCGGCCACATTACTTTTTTTATCTTTTATCTCTTCACACAGCCGAGATTGAGGTTCAGCAGCACCAACCATTCATCGGTCTGTTGTTTGATCCCAGCTGTCATGTGCCCCTGTCATGATCATCAGCTGTCATGTGCCCCTAACAGCCACGGGTGGAATCGTGATCCACCTGCGGCTGTTAACATGGTAAATGTCGCTCTCAATCTCTGACAGCAGCAGTTAACATGATCGCATTGGAAGCGCGTCACTAGCTCCCCCCATCGGCGACACTGTCACATGATCACAGGTTTCCGATGGGTTGGCATGACAACCTGGGGTCTGCAGGAGAACCCCGTGGTTGTCATTGCGGATCTGCTATGAGCACTGCCCCGTGAACGGCGTTCATAGCAGATGAGCATTTCTGCTACACATAACAGAACTGGATCCCTGCTACATGTAGGATTGTAGTAAGTAAGAAAAAATATTTTTAAAAATATAAAAAAAGTATAAAAGTTCAAATCACCCCCCTTTTGCCCCATTCAAAATAAAAGAAGAAAAAAAATACACATATTTGGTATCGCCGCATTCAGAAACATCCAATCTATCAAAATATATAAAAAGTATTAATCTGATCGGTAAGTGACAAAAATTCAAAACGCCAGAATTCCATTTTTTTGGTAGCGGCAACATTGCAATAAAATGCAATGACAGTCTATCAAAAGATTGTATCTATCCCAACATGGTATAGATAAAAATGTCGGCTCGGTGCGCAAAAAATAAACCCAGCCCCAGATCCTGAAAAAATGGAGACTCTACAAGTCTTGGAAAATGGCGCCTTTTTTTTTTTTTTAACAAATTTTTTTTTTTTTTTTGTTGATCACTTAAATAAAAAAGAACTTATGCATGTTTGGATGTTTGGTATACACAAACTCCTAATGACCTGGAGATTTATAATGGCAGGTCAGTTTTAGCATTTAGTGAACATTGTAAGAAACAAAAACAATTGTGGAATTACCCTTTTATTGCAATATCACTGCACTTGGAATTTTTTTCCCATGTTCCAGTACATTATATGGTAAAAATAAAAATGGTGTCATTCAAAAGAACAACTCGTTCTGCAAAAAACAAGCCCTCACATGACCATATTGATAGAAAAATAAAAAAGTTATGGCTTTGGGAAGAAGGGTTAGTGAAAAACAAAAATGAAAAAAAAAAAAAAAATTTCCTGAGGGTGAAGGGGTTAAAATCCCCTTCGTCCTGTGGTAATGTCGGAGAAGTTAGCGAAGGAAATGGATTTGTGAATGGTAGCTGACACTTTCCAGGATTCCTTGCTTACCCCATTTGTGGATATCCCCTTTGAGTTTAGTGGTGTGAAAAGAAGAGCAAAAATGGTCATACAAGGAATCTGGCCGTTTTGGAGCCTTTTCCTATGGTGCATTACTGTTGTGGGTGCGAGGCCATTCTTCTCATTTGTGGTTAGTGTTAAGGGCTGATTGTAGGCCATCTGCTAGGTTTCTATGACTTTTGAGAGAAGATGCATCTGTCCAGTAGATCAGGGTTAGTGGTTTGCTGTGGACTAGGTACATGCCGGAATTTTATTTCCATGCTAGCTTGGAGAGGCCGCTGACATCTTATTACTACTGTCATGTGTTTGGTTTCTCACCCTTGAGCCTGGGCTTTGTGGTTGGATTCTCTGTCTGCCAAGACACAGCAGATACACCTTTTCCCCTTACGTCCCTCAGGACAGCACAATGGAGGACGTCCTCCCTTGACCTATAGCGGGACAGGATCACAGAGAGGTTAAAAGGCCCCACCCACCTCCACCCTCCAGTGTTTTTCCTGTCCCTACAGGGGACGGTTGTATGAGAGGTTGCTCCAGGAGTGGAGCGAAGATAGAAGGTGGACGTTTTACAAGACCCAGGGGGATCGTGCTGCTGGATCCAATCCTTCCCCCTGTCAAGTAGCACCGGGGCTGAAACTCTCCTAGGGGGAGTACCTCAGCCACAAAGACCAGTGAGTGGATGAAGCTCCTGGGTAGAGCCGCTTCCTCCTTAGTGGAGCTCTCGGCTCTGACACTGGCCGGCATTCCAGCACAAGATACCGGAAGGTGTGGTGCCATGGCGCTTCTGGTGACGTCAGGGCGCCGGAGCTAGAGGCCAGCGTGCGTTCCATGGTTGAACCGGAGGTGCAGAACGAGACAGGCAACAGACAGGTTTCCTGGATCTCGGAGGGCACAAGAGAGGAAATCACTGGCAGTAATGCAGCATTCCTGGTGGGACGCCGCTTCCCTCCATACTGGGCTCTCGGCGTTTCCAGCTCCCCCTGTCTTTCTAGCAGTATGGAGCCAGCACAGGTGAGTGCATCATGGAATGTGTTGATGGCCTAGGCCTCTGGACTGATGCTAGTCTCATGCCGTTGTGCTGAAGCTGAAGCATAGAGCCTCATATGCTGAGGTGTGTTTCACATGTATGCAGTCAGGCCTTGGACCTCTAAGCTATAATAAGGCCATATGTCCAGGCTACATCTCATGATTTGACTTCAGTTAGTTACAACTTAACTACTCCATCCATAGGAGGGCTCATAGTGTTAATGCAGCACATCGTCTCCATGAACACTGCCCTCCAGCTGTGGGGCATTAATTAGCTCCTTCGGGTGGGGTCAATCTGACAAATGAGAACTACTATTCAGGCTTGAGATTTATCTGGAACTCTGAGAGTTTGCTCTCTTGGCTCTAACTGGGACCTGGTCTCTTGTTTGGACACCTTCAAGCATGGTATAGCAGTTGTACTGCAGCATAGTGCTTCTATGCTTCATATTGAGTGCCTCTGTGCATCATATTGAGTGCCTCTGTGCATCATATTGCATCAGAGTGCGACATCATAGCGCTTCATAGTGCCTTTGTGTCATGTTACATTATATATCATATTGCATCATTGTTCCTCAATGCATCTTATTGAGTGCCTCTGTGCATTGTACTGCATCATAGTGCCTCTATTCATCATATTAAGGGCCTCTGTGCATCATTTTGAGTGCCGCTGTGCATCATATTGCATCAGAGTGCGACATCATAGCGCTTCATAGTGCCTTTGTGTCATGTTACATTATATATCATATTGCATCATTGTTCCTCAATGCATCTTATTGAGTGCCTCTGTGCATTGTACTGCATCATAGTGCCTCTATTCATCATATTGAGGGCCTCTGTGCATCATATTGAGTGCCGCTGTGCATCATATTGCATCAGAGTGCGACATCATAGCGCTTCATAGTGCCTTTGTGTCATGTTACATTATATATCATATTGCATCATTGTCCCTCAATGCATCTTATTGAGTGCCTCTGTGCATTGTACTGCATCATAGTGCCTCTATTCATCATATTAAGGGCCTCTGTGCATCATTTTGAGTGCCGCTGTGCATCATATTGCATCAGAGTGCGACTCATAGCGCTTCATAGTGCCTTTGTGTCATGTTACATTATATATCATATTGCATCATTGTCCCTCAATGCATCTTATTGAGTGCCTCTGTGCATTGTACTGCATCATAGTGCCTCTATTCATCATATTGAGTGCCTCTGTGCATCATATTGAGGGCCGCTGTGCATCATATTGCATCAGAATGCGACATCATAGCGCTTCATAGTGCTTTTGTGTCATGTTACATCATATATCATATTACATCATTGTTCCTCAATGCATCTTATTGAGTGCCTCTGTGCATTGTACTGCATCATAGTGCCTCTATTCATCATATTGAGTGCCCCTGTGCATTGTACTGCTTCATAGTGCCTCTATTCATCATATTGAGTGCCTCTGTGCATTGTACTGCTTCATAGTGCCTCTTTTCATCATATTGAGTGCCCCTGTGCATTGTACTGCTTCATAGTGCCTCTTTTCATCATATTGAGTGCCTCTGCGCATTGTACTGCTTCATAGTGCCTCTTTTCATCATATTGAGTGCCTCTGTGCATCATATTGCATCAGAGTGCGACATCATAGCGCTTCATAGTGCCTTTGTGTCATGTTACATCATATATCATATTTCATCATTGTTCCTCAATGCATCTTATTGAATGCCTCTGTCCATTCTACTGCATTATAGTGCCTCTAGACTTCATATTGATTCTATGCATCATATTGAGTGCCTCTGTACATCACTTTGTATCATAGTGTCTCTATACGTCATATTACATCAGGGTGCCTTTGGGCATCATAGTACTTCATAGTACCTCTATGCATTATATTATATAGTTCTACATAGTACTTCTATGCATCATATTACATCATTTTGCATCAGGGTGCATCTTGGTGTTTCATAGTGCCTTTGTGCAGCAGATTGCATCATGTTGCTTTATAGTGCCTCTATGCATCAGGTTGCATCAAGGTCCATCATTCTTCATGGGTGTCTTTCTGCATTATATTGCATTATATTACATCATAGTGTCTTTGTGCATCAAGGTGCATCATAGTGTCTATGCCTCATAGTGTCTTTCTGCATTACATTGCTTTATATTTCATCATAGTACATCATATTGCATCATAGTGTCTTTCTACATTATATTGCATCATATTACATCATAGTGTCTTTCTGCATCGTATTGCATCATAGTGTCTGTATGAATTATACTGCATCATAGTGGCTGGGTGCATTTTATTGCATCATTCTGCATCATAGTCTTTGTGCATTATATGCATCAGGTTGTGGGTCCGCGGGGACTGGGTTCTCTCCCTTCGGTATCACCCTGTCATTGGGAATTTGTTTGCTGTGGACTGTGTCTGTGGCTTTGTGTGTGGCCCCTTCTCATGTACAGCACCATGGAATTGATGCCGCTGTAATAATATTGCATCATAGTGCTTCTGTGCATATTGCATCATAATGCTTCAGTGCCTCGAGACGTGTCATTCGTGTGTTATATTACCTCAGTGCTTCATAGTACATCGGACATTGTGGGTTTGTGCCTCTGGCTTAGACCTTCTGACTGGTGCCTTATTGCGTGGCCGCACAGTGTATGGTCGGCCCACCACTTCACATTTGTCTCGGGCCAACTCTGGTTATAGAGTCCTTATATTTTAGAACCCAGGTCCAGCTTCGGTTGCTTCATTCTTTGCAACTAGGCTTAGCCGGATGTTCAGCTATGCCTGAATTGGCCTAGTAACTTAGCATTTCTTCAGGATTGGAACAGAACTCTCAAGTGAGTTTCTGCCTTGAGGATTAAAGGCAAGTCTCTTCCATAGTTGGTTTTTAAAGGGAGACAGACGTTTTTGGGGCTCATCCTGTAAGTGGACATACTACTGTGCTGAAAGCAGGAAATCTCATGAAGTGAGGAGGAAACTTTCCCGTCTCCACATATGGCAGTCGGACTAGTGTCTTTGATCAACACCCGGTAAACAGATTCTTGACCCCTAAATCTGTTGTATTACGTTTACCAGGGTCGGCATTATTGCCTTTGTACTTTATGGCAAATCGGCGGCACTGTCATGTGGCAGAAGATCCCATACCCACTGCTTGTACAGCAGTCAGGGCTCCTAATGTAAAAGAATCTGTATCCAGGTCTCTTACAGTTAAGGCCTCATAGTCCTTCTGACTCACAGTAAAAAATCTCCATCTCGAGAGGAAGGAAACTACTTCCCTCTAGTTTTAAAATATGGTTCCTCCCACCAGGGCAGTCGGGTGTATAAACATCTCTAAGAAAATTGCCTTTTACGATATAATATATAAATAATTTGGCACATACTGTATATATAATGTCGTAGCTAATAACTCATATAGAGACAGTCAAATATCCTGTGTCAAAGGATTTTTACCAACATCCCCCCCCCCCCCACCGCTTACTGTCATCGATTCCAGAGTCCAGACTCCCCGTGTCTAACATCAGTAAAGCAAGAGTGGTGATCCATATCTTCCTTTTTAACACTCCTACTGAGAAGCCCAATGTTGGTACTAGCAGGAGATATTACCTGCCAGATGGAGTATTTCCTTAGTTACAATAATATCCAACCCTTACTGGGGGTTGAGACTTCTAAGGTTTCGGAGTAGACATGATCTCCAGAATGAGTAGGGTACATACATCCCAATGCTCTGCCATTTTCCATGTACTAACTGTTATTTGGCTTGATCTTTCAGCAGTCCAGGGTCTCTGTCCTGCAGGTCTCCTCGTAGTATGGTAAGCCGGTCTCTAACCAAGGTTTAATCTGAGCCCAGGAGGACCAATGAAGGAACAGTCCCGTGTTGTTAAGCACATCCAGCCGATTACTGGTCTGTACAGTCCTCATCGTGTGGTGATTGTAACTATCACAATATTTTTGCTGGGCAATAAGATTTTTAAGGCTATTCTGTGGCTGCGTGTCTATATCTATCACAATAACTGTAATTTCTGCGGTTCATTAATGGTATTGGGGTACAACGGCTGTGTTCACTCTCCGTCTCTGCGGCATATCTGGTTTACCACATTCATACTGGAATTGGCCATTATAAACATATATCGGACACTCACTACTGTGATTATCTTTACGAATTTCTTTAGATATCTATATTTCTTTTTGATCTTTCAGATCATTTTTATATCTAGCCTGGTTCTTACCTGGGACTTTGGTCCTTGAGCTTCTGTTCCCACCCTGGGATGTTTCTTTGGTATTCTCCATTGTGCTGTCCTGAGGGACGTAAGGGGAAAAGGAAATTAGACCTACCGGTAATTCTATTTCCAGGTAGTCCCTCAGGACAGCACCCTTAATTCCCTCCCTTATGTTTCTCTTTAGGATTGCAAGGGATCAATCTTTGGTGGATGGTCCATCGAGTTGCCAAGGCTAGAGATAAAGAAGAAGTTGTTCAATGGTTTCTTACATACGCGTTTGTAAGGGCGCGTTTAGACCATTTCCTGCCATCCTTCGGTGGTACTTTGAAAAAACACTGGAGGGTGGAGGTGGGTGGGGCCTTTTAACCTCTCTGTGATCCTGTCCCGCTATAGGTCAAGGGAGGACGTCCTCCATTGTGCTGTCCTGAGGGACTACCTGGAAATAGAATTACCGGTAGGTCTAATTTCCTTTTCCTCCGCTGCTTAGTTTCTGTTATCCTTGCTGCA
Organism: Oophaga sylvatica; assembly: GCA_033576555.1. Lineage (NCBI taxonomy): Eukaryota > Metazoa > Chordata > Amphibia > Anura > Dendrobatidae > Oophaga > Oophaga sylvatica. The sequence goes on along the minus strand of JARQOD010000001.1, from coordinate 987,189,302 downwards.
GTCCTTTTTATGGCAACAGGAGATTCAATCTACTCATTTATCTGCCCTATCAGCTTTCGGGTGTGGCTTTCTTTACTTTCCCCTTGCTTGTATTTTCTGCCATTGATAGTCTCTTTTTGATGACCAGCCATACTACTGTAAGCAAGTCAGTGAAAGATCAGCTAGGGTTTGCAGTGTCATGTAAAATATATATATATATATATATATATATATATATATATATAATTTTTTTTCTTAAAATACAAAGGAAATGTCATCCTTAACTTTACCAGATAAAAGTGAAAGTTGTCTGAATCTGCATTGCTGAAGAATCTAGGATACTAATCGTATCTTGAAGAGTTTTAATAGAAATAGCTTTTAAAAGTCAACGTGTTTCGAAGTCACTCAGGACTTCTTCCTCAAGACAAAACCCAATGGGCTTGAAAAAGATAGCACAGATCTGACAATAATTAAAATAAATAAAAACAAAGATCCCAAATAAAAAAATATATTTTAAAAACAAATGTGTGGTGTGTCTTTATTTCATTGAGTCTGGTACCTAGAACCTATATTCAATAGCTGACAGTGAATGGGAGCATAGTGGTTTAATAGGATCGGCCACTGGAGAATTAGGTTAGTGCAAATGGAAATAAAACAATGAGTGGGGAATGAGTTTATCCATGAAGAAAGTGAATCAGGTCTAATAAAAGAGGAAAGCTCTGTGTCCGTTAATGTGAGTTGTTTTAGAAGCTTGTCTTTATTTTTATAAAAGCAGAAAAAGTGAAAATTCCCTGCTCATCCTTTTATTTCCATTTGCACTCGCCTAATTCTCCGGAGGCAGATCCTAGTGAACCTCTATGTTCCCGTTCACTGTCATCTAATGAACATAGTGTTCCAGGTACCAGACCCAATGAAATAAAGACGCACCGCACATTTGTTCAAATATATACTTTTTATTTGAGACATTTCTTTTTTTATTCATTTTATTAATTTTAATTATTATATTGTCAGATCTGTATCTGTACTATTGATTTATATGATTTGAAAGGCTGTTTTGCTTGAATGTTGACATGACAGGTGCCTGGTTTGTCGTTTTTTTTGTTTTGTTTTAAATATCGCTTATAAAAAAACAACCTTGATCTGATCTGACACACATTGGGTTTTGTCCTGAGGAAGAAGTCCTGTGTGTGACTTCGAAACGCGTTTTGGCTTTTATAGCCATTTCTATTAAAACTTTCAAAATACGATTGTTATCCTGGATTCTTCAGCAACGCAGATTCAGACACTTTTTCCTTTTATCTGGTTTCCTCTCTGGTCTGCTGACCCGTGTCCTGCTGCAGCTGATTTATGTGTTCAACATGTTTCTCAATTGCAACCTTACCAGGTCAGGTAGCACCCCTATTTGGTTCCTAACCGTGTTAAGTGTTCAGATCCTATTGCACTTGTTTTGCTCCCCAATTTCCACACTATTATGTTTAACTTTAGGCCTTTAACAGATCATTTCATCTTCAACTTGCTTAACTGTTCACAATAACAGTAGTTTTGACCAGGGGTGCCCAAACTTTTATATGTCACTGTATCTCTTTGCTGTTTTTGTTCTTTACCTGGCACCTATCTTCTATTTTTTGGGAAATAGGTAGCTTTTTTTCCAACAGTTCATTATTATTCCCTTTGTATTTGTTTTACTCACTCTGAGATCTCTTTCTATTTCAGCACACTTTCCCTTCTGTAGGTAATTTACACTCTGCTCTGCCCTCCAGTTCTTTAGGAGATACTTTAAGTGCTCGGCGGCCTTTCAGGCAGCATAGGTGCGAGTTGCCATTGTTTAATCTGTTATTAGGGCTATCTTGACTCATGCAGGAACTGTTAGGGATTGCGTGGTCAGGATCAACCAGCAGGATCAGTGGCAGTTTTTAACATGTTATCTATTTGCTACACTATCCTAGCAAATACTCATACACATAATAGGACAGTCAACAATTTAATCCACAACTCATGTCTTCACACCCACCCTGGTGCTGGTCTGGTCGAATATTGTTGGATTTAATCCACAACATCAAGTTTTATTCTCTGCAGCTTATGTGTTCACACCCACACCTGGTGCTGGTTTGATATTTTTGCGTGGTTTGCGTATGGCTGTTAACATGGCTGATTATTAGCAAGGAATGGGGCTATAGTGATCTGGCACCAAGAGTTTGAGGTGTTAGAGGTTCTTTCAAAGGAACATTAGGGACGGGGACCAATTATCACCTATGGCAGAGGTCGGGAACCTTTTTTCTGACAGGGGCCATTTGGATATTTAGACCATCACTAGGGGCCGTACAAAATTATCAACTTGAAAATTACCTTGCTATATTTGGTCAAACATTTGTGCTGGTATGGCGCACAGTTGACTCTTTGTGATCCATTTTGAAAAGAACTTGCAGGAGTAAGTTCTGAACAGAAATGTATATTACACTACAGGTCTCCTCTGGTGGGAAATTCATCACTGCACACTTTGCATTTATAGAACTCAAACAGTGGGAGATGCATAGTATATACATCACATAGGAAACACTGGAGCAGCAGCATGAACATCATAAAGGAAATACTGGAGCTGCAGCATGTACATCACAAAGGAAACACTGGAGCTGCAGCATGTACATCACACAGGAAGCACTGGAGCTGCAGCATGTGCATCACACAAGAAGCACTGGAGCTTCAGCATGTACATCACACAGGAAGCACTGAGCTGCGAGACATACAAGAAGCTAGCATGTACATCACAAAGGAAGCACTGGAGCTGCAGCATGTACATCACACAGGAAGCACTGGAGCTGCAGCATGTACATCACACAGGAAGCACTGGAGCTGCAGCATGTACATCACACAGGAAGCACTGGAGCTGCAGCATGTACATCACACAGGAAGCACTGGAGCTGCAGAATGTACATCACACAGGAAGCACTGGAGCTGCAGCATGTACATCACATAGGAAACACTGGAGCTGCAGCATGTACATCACAAAGGAAGCACTGGAACTGCAGCGAGTACATCACACAGGAAGCACTGGAGCTGCAGCATGTACATCACACAGGAAGCACTGGAGCTGCAGCATGTACATCATAGAGGAGACGCTTAGGCATATACATAAAAGGAGAAGCTTGAGACACATAAATGATGGGAGAAGGCACATACATGACGGGAGATGCTGGGGGCACATACATGATGAGAAGGGGCACATACATGATGGGAGACGCTGGGGGCTCATGCATCACTGGAGACGCTGGCATATATACATCACAGGAGGGGCATGGGCTGCCAGTGGTGACATTGTTGGTGGGACTGGAGAAAAAAGTGCGCTGTCCACCCACAAAGTAAGTGCCGATGCAGGACGTAATCCTTTATTCCACACTCAGCAGTGTTCAGTACTATACGCTGTGTGCAGTGTCAGTGGCAATTCTAGGGTTGACGGCCAGCCTGAGCACTGCAGTCCCAGCCCAAGCACTGCGATCTCTGGGAATCTGCCTGAGGGGCGAAGAAACCAATGTCATGGGCCGTAAATGGCCCACATGTCAGAGGTTCTCCACACCTGAGCTATGAGAATTAACATTTTAGCACTGGACTATAGGGGTTGTTCAGTCCAATATGTATGCAATCCCTCTGTGCGACTGAAGACTCATGAATCCACTAGAGCGAGACCACCCCCTGTCTAGTGACATGGCAGCCTAGTTGACGTGGCCTCACTCCATACTCCAACTGTATGGAGCGAGGCCGTACCCACTTGTCGGGCTCTGGCCAAGAGCATGCATAACGCATACATCACTGCTGTTCCCATCTCAGAAACCGGCGAATCCCCACAGTGCGTGTGCCGTGGGGATTCATAAGTCTGCAGTCTCACACAGTGACTGCAGACTCTTCATTTTGGACCGGACAACCCCTTTAAGGAATGGTGTCAAGAAAGCAGTTGTGGTGCGCTGAGACTGACATACATACATTTTTATGCATGCTTGTCATGGCCGGAATGGGTCTTTCTAAAGTAATATAGTGGTGTGGGAAGAGTGAAGGGGATCATTTTGGCAGGGTCACTCCTCTGTATGTGGTGGACAAAATAATTTGCAATTATCTGGGGCAACATTCAGCAGGAGGGTTCTCAAACCAGAGCTGGGTGGTGCAGGTGATGGTCCAAGGTTTTATATGGTTGGCTTCCAAAGACCCTTTCTTTGTATTTGTGGCAATTTAAAATATGTTTTTATTGTAATAAAGGCTGATGTGGCCATCACTGTACATCCAAGTCCACAGAGGAGAGCGCCTTCTCATTGAGGGTCTGGAATGAAACTGTTGGACACACTGTTAAAGCAGACATATCACCCGGTTTCATAATACAATATGCATACATGATAACATAGATCTGTTAGACCTATTGAGACTGGTGTATTTACTTTGAAAATTCATGTCAGAATGGATCTATAATCCTAGGATAAGATGCACATTTTATGATTCCAACCTTGAGCCAAAGTGTATGCCACCCAGCACGATTGACATCTGCCGCTCGTACTGAACAGCGAGATCTCAGCAGCAATAGGAAGAAGGGTCACTGTGGAGCTGTCAATCAGGCTAGATGGCCATAGAATCAGCAGGGAGGAGGGTCACTGAGGAGCTGTCAGTTGTGTTTGGTGGGAGGAGAATCAGCAGGAATGAGGTTTACTGAGGAGCTGTCAGTTGTGTTTGGTGGGAGGAGAATCAGCAGGGAGGAGGGTCACTGAGGAGCTGTCAGTTGTGTTTGGTGGGAGGAGAATCAGCAGGAAGGAGGGTCACTGAGGAACTGTCAGTTGTGTTTGGTGGGAGGAGAATCAGCAGGGAGGAGGGTCACTGAGGAGCCGTCAGTTATGCTAGGTGGTTGGAGAATCCGAAGGGAGGAGGGACACTGAGGAGCTATCAATTGTGCTTAGCAGGTAGAGAATCAACAGGGAGGGGAGACACTGAGGAGCTTTCAGTAGTGCTTGGTGGGTGGAGAATCAGCAGGGAGAAGGGACATTGAGGCGCTGTTAATTGTGAACAGTGGGTGGGGATTGAGTTAAACTTTCATCAAGGATTGTAGTAATTGAACCATGGATTACCAATGTAAATATAAGAGCCTCATTAGGCCTAAAAGATCAAGTTAAAAGGTATGCGGTTTATATTGTGAAATCTGGTGACAGACCAGGGATTGTGTTACATTAGAGAAAAATCCCTTTTTTATGACTGTCTGATATTGCAGTATTTTATTTGTTGGGGCTGGGTTGTAATACCAGATAAAGCTCCTTCAGAAGAATGTGCTGAGGGCCGGCACACCGGATTACTTCTCTAGTTAGTTATTAGACATTTTGCTGTGACTGTCTGCTGTGCTAGGGGATGGAGTGAGCTCCTACTCTCAGAATTTGGAAATACCGGTAAACTTACTGACTGATGTTCCTGAAACATCACCACACTAACTGGCATGAGGCTGAGCTGTTATACTAGAAACAACCTTTGGAAAAGATGGTCGAAATTACAGCCAAATTAAATGGCATTAGCTGGTATTATCTATTCTGAGAATTCAGGATCTGCTGTTACTGCAAGAGATGAAGCTCTGGGAAATAATTTTCCTTCTTTACAGAAGATACGAGGTAGCAGGTAAAGGCCGTTTTCATTTAAAACTAATCTCAGTACAAATGAAGCATTAAAATTCCAAAATAGAGGAAAACGTGATATCTGCAGCTCCAAGAAGATTAACCTCTGGTGCTGTGCACACAGATCCAGCTGAGCCCGCCATCCTACACGAATACTGGGGAGGGATTTCGCTAAACTGGAAGACTTTGTGCTTTTTAATTTTGAATAAACCTGAAATTGTGTCTGTAATTATTAGGAATGTCTGGTTTTATTTTAAAATGTCTGAGCAATATCAGTCAACAGGAGAATTTACTGAGACACCAGCCTTTTGATAAATTAGTTACATCTTTGCCTAGCCGTGCTCCAGAAAATCTAATCTGTACGTGCCTTGATAAAGTCTGGATTTGCTACATAATTTATGCAGATTCTGGGGTAAATTATGCTAAATGTCTCATGACAAGGCCCCTCCCTTCCCACTAAACCTCACTCACTTTTTTTTCATCACTTTTTAAAAATGACAAAAAGCACAATTGTTGTGCAAATAAGGCCTGCAACAAGTGTACAACTTCTAAAAGACATTTCTGGTAATAACCCAATTAAAATTTCCATCCAATGAGTCTTTTATTCTATTACTTCCATTAGTAAAAAAATATTTCTCCTATGCAAAACACACCTCTTTCACTGTGCCAATTCTTTTTCTTCTTTGTCTTCCTTTCTTCCTTCATCTTTACTCTTTCTTCCTTCCTTTCTTTTTCTTCCATTCCCGTTTCATTCCATTCTCCTCTCTGCTTTCTCGTCCACCTTCCTTTCTCTTCCGCTTTCCTTTAACTTCCTCCTTCCTTTAACTTCCTCCTTCCTTTAACTTCCTCCTTCCTTTAACTTCCGCCTTCCTTTAACTTCCGCCTTCCTTTAACTTCCGCCTTCCTTTCTTTCCTCCTTCCTTTAACTTCCCCTTCCTTTAACTTCCTGCCTTCCTTTAACTTCTGCCTTCCTTTAACTTCCGCCTTCCCTTTCTCTTCCGCCTTCCTTTAACTTCTCCTTCCTTTAACTTCTCCTTCCTTTAACTTCCTCCTTCCTTTAACTTCTGCCTTCCTTTAACTTCCTCCTTCCTTTAACTTCCGCCTTCCTTTAACTTCCGCCTTCCTTTAACTTCCGCCTTCCTTTCTCTTCCGCCTTCCTTTAACTTCCTCCTTCCTTTAACTTGCGCCTTCCTTTAACTTCCTCCTTCCTTTAACTTCCTCCTTCCTTTAACTTCCGCCTTCCTTTAACTTCTGCCTTCCTTTAACTTCTGCCTTCCTTTAACTTCCGCCTTCCTTTAACTTCTTCCTTCCTTTCCGCCTTCCTGTAACTTCCGCCTTCCTTTAACTTCTGCCTTCCTTTAACTTCTGCCTTCCTTTAACTTCTGCCTTCCTTTAACTTCCGCCTTCCTTTAACTTCTTCCTTCCTTTCCGCCTTCCTGTAACTTCCGCCTTCCTTTAACTTCTGCCTTCCTTTCTCTTCCGCCTTCCTTTAACTTCCTCCTTCCTTTAACTTCCTCCTTCCTTTAACTTCCGCCTTCCTTTAACTTCCTCCTTCCTTTAACTTCCGCCTTCCTTTAACTTCTGCCTTCCTTTAACTTCTGCCTTCCTTTAACTTCCGCCTTCCTTTAACTTCTTCCTTCCTTTCCGCCTTCCTGTAACTTCCGCCTTCCTTTAACTTCTGCCTTCCTTTCTCTTCCGCCTTCCTTTAACTTCCTCCTTCCTTTAACTTCCTCCTTCCTTTAACTTCCTCCTTCCTTTAACTTCCGCCTTCCTTTAACTTCCTCCTTCCTTTAACTTCCGCCTTCCTTTAACTTCCGCCTTCCTTTAACTTCCGCCTTCCTTTAACTTTCACCTTCCTTTCGTTTCCACCTTCCTTTCCCTTCCGCCTTCCTTTCCCTTCCGCCTTCTTTTCCTTTCCGCCTTCTTTTTGTTTCCACCTTCCTTTCCCTTCCGCCTTCCTTTCCCTTCCGCCTTCCCTTCTTTTCCCCCTTCCCTTCCGTCTTCCTTTCCCTTCCGCCTTCCCTTCTTTTTCCCCTTCTGCCTTCCTTTCTCTTCCGCCTTCCTTTCTTCATTCCTTTCCCTTTTTGTTTCTTCCTTCTTTTCCCCTTATTCTTTCTCTTTCCTTTCCCTTGTCTTCTTTTGTTCTTTCCTCCCTCTGTACCACCATTGTAAGTGATGACTTCCAGTGGGGGGTTTATATTTTTCTGACACCCCATTATATTTCCTCCATGCTTAAAAAAAAAAAAAAAATGTGCATAGTTCCGCAACCTGGCACCAACAGGTGTGACCAAATTCTGGCTCAGCCGAGGAAGCAGAGCTGGGTGGTGCTGTCATATCCCAGTGCATCATGTGATTCCTACCTTCTGGCTGTAGGTGACCCGGGGCGATATCTCCGCTCATTGTGTCATCAAATACAATACATAACATATTTAGCTCTGCTACATCTTGGGCACAGGCTGGTGCGTCACAGTGTAACGGTCCTTTTTTTTCTCTATTGCAGCTATATTTATGAACAGCAGTAGCTCGGAGAAGAAGACGTGGGCCATCGTCATCACCATGCTTGGGGTTGTGGCCTTTGACTTTGCGGCAGATTTCATTGATGGACCCATAAAGGCCTACCTGTTCGATGTGTGCTCGCACCAGGACAAGGAGCGCGGCCTGCACTACCACGCGCTGCTCACTGGTAAGAGCTGGTACAGGTCTCTGCTCATTCCAAGCCATATTATAGTACAAGGAGAGGTGTGTGGTCATGAGACCTGGCGCAAGTCACCAACCGGTGATTGTGGCCCCGCATCTTCCCAATCTCGGCACTAGAACTGCTTGCTCTGCAGCTCGCCTGCAAGATATGGCTATCTGTGCACCAAGTCTGCCAAGGAGCGGCCACAAGGTCAAAATGAAGAAGCAAAAATGATAAAATAAATCCTTTCGAAAAGGCCAATGTCACACGTCCAATCTGATATTCTCTGAAAATGTATATTATTTTTCTTTTTTTTTTCCATCCCTTCATTTCATAATCTTTATATTACCACCAACGTGGCTGTATGAGAGCTTTTAATTAAAATATATACATTTTTTTGCATCCCTGACACTGTATGCTGTATGCGTAGGCGACTATTTTAGAATAACAATATTAAAAAATAATCCCATTGCAGCCAAGTTTCCATACATCTGACATACACCGAAGTCAGCGGCTTATGGGCTGCACAATAAAACCATCACATATGGAAACGCCCCTTCATTAAGGCTGACGTGAGGAACGTCGCTGTTCATGATTTTGCCCCTCTGTGTTGAAGCTGCCAGTATAATGCGAATACAGTGTAGGACGGGAAGGAGTTAAGTTCATTAGATGTAAAATCTTTGCACATGGCCGTATTATCACCATAGAATTACATGGGGAACCTACTGCACCTCCATGTCGCTCAGATTATTGATAGATGCAAATGAGGGTTTTTCTATCAGATGCATGGAAATCTGACAGTGCAGCCGTGCCGACCCTGTGTGCTGGCGAATGTCACTTCCCCTCTGGAGTGCTGACTTATGGTCTTTTCCCCCTGGAGCACTGACTTATGGTCTTTTCCCCCCTGGACTGCTGACTTATGAGCCTCCCCCCTGGTGCTGACTTATGGTCCTTCCCCCCTGGAGTGCTGACTTATGGTACTTCCCCCCTGGAGTGCTGACTTATGGTCTTTTCCCCCCCTGGAGCTGACTTATGGTCTTTTCCCCCCTGGAGCGCTGACTTATGGTCTTTCCCCCCTGGAGTGCTGACTTATGGTCCTTCCCCCCCTGGAGTGCTGACTTATGGTCTTTCCCCCCTGGAGTGCTGACTTATGGCTCTTCCCCTCTGGAGCACTGACTTATGGTCTCTTCCCCTCCTGGAGCACTGACTTATGGTCTCTTCCCCCCTGGAGCACTGACTTATGGTCTCTTCCCCCCTGGAGTGCTGACTTATGGCTCTTCCCCCTGGAGCCTGACTTATGGTCTTCCCCTCTGGAGCACTGACTTATGGTCTCTTCCCCCCCTGGAGCACTGACTTATGGTCTCTTCCCCCCTGGAGTGCTGACTTATGGTCTCTTCCCCCCTGGAGCACTGACTTATGGTCTCTTCCCCCTGGAGCACTGACTTATGGTCTCTTCCCCTCTGGAGCACTGACTTATGGTCTCTTCCCCCTGGAGCACTGACTTATGGTCTCTTCCCCCCTGGAGTGCTGACTTATGGTCTCTTCCCCCCTGGAGCACTGACTTATGGTCTCTTCCCCCTGGAGCACTGACTTATGGTCTCTTCCCCTCTGGAGCACTGACTTATGGTCTCTTCCCCCCTGGAGCACTGACTTATGGTCTCCTACTTACCCCCCCTGGAGCACTGACTTATGGTCTCTTACCCCCCCTCCTGGAGCACTGACTTATGGTCTCTATACCCCCCCCCTGGAGCACTGACTTATGGTCTCTTACCCCCCCTGGAGTGCTGACTTATGGTCTCTTCCCCCCCTGGATGCTGACTTATGGTCTCTTCCCCCTGGAGCACTGACTTATGGTCTCTTCCCCTGGAGCACTGACTTATGGTCTCTTCCCCCCTGGAGCGCTGACTTATGGTCTCTTCCCCCCTGGAGCGCTGACTTATGGTCTCTTCCCCCCTGGAGCGCTGACTTATGGTCTCTTCCCCCCTGGAGCATTGACTTATGGTCTCTTCCCCCCTGGAGCACTGACTTATGGTCTCTTCCCCCCTGGACCGCTGACTTATGGTCTCTTCCCCCCTGGAGCGCTGACTTATGGTCTCTTCCCCCCTGGAGCACTGTCTTATTGTCTCTCCCCTGCAGAGTGCTGGTTTATGGTCCCTCCCCTGCAGAGCACTGGTTTATGGTCCCTCCCCATCCCCGGGATGCTGGTGTGTGGTTTTCCCTTGGTATGCTGGCATATGGTTCCTCCTGGGCACTGTGTGTGGTTTATCCCTGGTACGGTTGCATGTTGTCCTCCCCGGGGTGCTGGTATGTTATTTAGTCTTGGTACACTGGCATATGGTTCCTTCCTTGGGGTACTGGTGTGTCGTTTACCCCTGGTATGCTGGCACATGGTTCCTTCCAGGGTGCTCTGTGTGTGGTTTAGCCTTGGTACGTAGGCATATGGTTCACCCCTGGGCACTGTTGAGTGGTTTATCCCTGGTACGCTGGCATATGGTCCCCTCCCCCCTTCGTCGGGGCCCTGGTGGGTGGTTTACCCCTGGTATGCTGGTGCATAGTCCTCCCTGCGGCGCTGGTGGGTGGTTTACCCCTGGTGTGCTGGTGCATGGTCCTCCCTGGGTGCTGGTGTGTGGTTTACCCCTGGTATGCTGGTGCATGGTCCTCCCTGGGGTGCTGGTGTGTGGTTTACCCCTGGTATGCTGGTACATGGTTCTCCCCGGGTGCTGGTGGGTGGTTTACCCCTGATATGCTGGTACATGGTTTACCCCTGGGGTGCTGGTGTGTGGTTTACCCCTGGTATGCTGGTGCATGGTTGACCCCGGGGCGCTGCTGGGTGGTTTACCCCTCATGTGCTGGTGCATGGTTCACCCCGGGGCGCTGCTGGGTGGTTTACCCCTGGTATGCTGGTGCATGGTCTTCCCTAGGGTGCTGGTGGGTGGTTTACCTCTGGTATGCTGGTGCATGGTTGACCCCGGGCGCTGCTGGGTGGTTTACCCCTCATGTGCTGGTGCATGGTTCACCCCGGGGCGCTGCTGGGTGGTTTACCCCTGGTATGCTGGTGCACGGTCCTTCCTGCGGCGCTGCTGGGTGGTTTACCCCTGGTATGCTGGTGCATGGTCTTCCCTGGGGTGCTGGTGGGTGGTTTACCTCTGGTATGCTGGTGCATTGTCCTCCCTGTGGCACTGCTGAGTGGTTTACCCCTGGTATGCTGGTGCATGGTCCTCCCTGCGGCGCTGCTGGGTGGTTTACCCCTTGTATGCTGGTGCATGGTCCTCCCTGGGGCGCTGCTGGGTGGTTTACCCCTGGTATGCTGGTGCATGGTTCACCCTGGGGTGCTGCTGGGTGGTTTACCCCTGGTATGCTGGTGCATGGTCCTCCCTGGGGTGCTGGTGTGTGGTTTACCTCTGGTATGCTGGTGCATGGTTCAGGTATGCTGGTGCATGGTTCACCCCGAGGCGCTGCTGGGTGGTTTACCCCAGGTATGCTGGTGCATGGTTCACCCCGGGGCGCTGCTGGGTGGTTTACCCCTGGTATGCTGGTGCATGGTCCTTCCTGCGGCGCTGCTGGGTGGTTTACCCCTGGTATGCTGGTGCATGGTCTTCCCTGGGGTGCTGGTGGGTGGTTTACCTCTGGTATGCTGGTGCATGGTCCTCCATGCGGCACTGCTGGGTGGTTTACCCCTGGTATGCTGGTGCATGGTCCTCCCTGGGGCGCTGCTGGGTGGTTTACCCCTGGTATGCTGGTGCATGGTTCACCCTGGGGTGCTGCTGGGTGGTTTACCCCTGGTATGCTGGTGCGTGGTTCACCCTGGGGCGCTGCTGGGTGGTTTACCCCTGGTATGCTGGTGCATGGTCCTCCCTGGGGTGCTGGTGTGTGGTTTACCTCTGGTATGCTGGTGCATGGTTCACCCCGGGGCGCTGCTGGGTGGTTTACCCCTGGTATGCTGGTGCATGGTCCTCCCTGGGGTGCTGGTGTATGGTTTACCCCTAATATGCTGGTGCATGGTCCTCCCCGGTTAGCTGCTGGGTGATTTACCCCTGGTTTGCTGGTGCATGTGTGTAGCCCTGGTGTTAGGCACACGCAGTACCCTGGAGAATGTGTGGAGAGATAGCAGTTCAATGCTCAATACCCATTCACTCAACATACACTAGACACACCCTTAGGGTAGTGTAGTCACTTGTGAGGGAGTGGTCAGTGTGTATTCGTTGAGTGATTAGAGTAGTCAGTTTCCTGTCTTCGGACAGAGCAGACGTGTGGAGTCTGGCTGGGACTTGGAGGGAGGAAGCAGTCCAGCCTGGTTCTATCAGCAGTTCAGCAAGTGGAGGCCAGTAAGGGCGAGATATAGATCACCTCAGCCTGGTCAGAGCTGTACCTCACTTGAAGACATTGATAAAGAAAGAAGAGCTTAGTACAGAAATACTTCAGTCTCCTGTCCCAAGGACAGTGAAAGGTTCAGAGACGTGCTCCTGCCTAGTGGATTACTGAGAGTCTGGTAACTAACTCTAAAGGAAGAGAAGAAGGGAGTGATTATATGACTTTTTGCAAGTGTGAGTGTTTATGCTACAAGCGCGGACAAGGCGAAAGGCACAGTGGAAAGGAATATTTGAAAAGTGCTTTTGGATTGAAGAAGTCCTGCACATTGTTACCGGTCACTGGGGACCGAAGGATCACTAAAGCTTCACGCTTAGTGGTAAGAAAACCAGAGGCTTATCGGACCTTAGGTCGCGGCAAGCAGCCCCTAAATAGTCGGTACGTAACTGGGGTCAGGGGGAGTGAAGACTTTGAGCCTGATCAGCAAGATAGGAATTCAGCTCTCTCACAGGAAGGCTCCGACCACAAAACTGACTGGGCAGTACAGCTTGGAATAGCTGGAGTTATAGAGGGAACTACGCTTCATGCTGGTTGTACTCATCGTTGTGAAAGTAAAGGAGGCCCCTAACTTGTCCAGCTGCTATCTCGAAATACATTCTCCTTGGATCAGCCTCCCTGGGACCTGCCTTACCATCTTACAAGTAAAGGTATGGAAAGACGCTGACCGTGTGAGACTGAGTTATTTACTTGCATGCCTGCACAATCCCTACCTAACTACCGTCCTGAGGGAAGAGTCCCACCTGTAGGGGACCCGTCATCTAGCTGCCTCACCATCCCCTCAGAGATCTACAGCAGCGCTGGTACAAATTACCAGAGACTACAGGTGGCGTCACGAACTGTAAATATATCTATCCCCTGTAAATATTCCCCCAACATACGCCAGACCGCTAGGGCCACAGACCGAGCCACCGCTACCTGTGACAATCCCCATAGACTTCCATGGGCTCGGCTCTGAGTACCCCATTGCCCTGGTAACCCACAATTGTGGTGGCGGGTCGACACACATGGTCCTCCCTGGGGCGCTGCTGGGTGGTTTACCCCTGGTATGCTGGTGCATGGTCCTCCCTGGGGTGATGGTGGGTGGTTTATCTCTGGTATGCTGGTGCATGGTTCACCCCGGGGCGCTGCTGGGTGGTTTACCCCTGGTATGCTGGTGCATGGTCCTCCCTGGGGTGCTGGTGTGTGGTTTACCCCTAATATGCTGATGCATGGTCCTCCCCGGGGCGCTGCTGGGTGATTTACCCCTGGTTTGCTGGTGCATGGTCCTCCCTGGGGTGCTGGTGGGTGGTTTACCTCTGGTATGCTGGTGCATGGTTCACCCCGGGGCGCTGCTGGGTGGTTTACCCCTGGTATGCTGGTGCATGGTCCTCCCTGTGGCGCTGCTGGGTGGTTTACCTCTGGTATGCTGGTGCATGGTCCTCCCTGGGGTGCTGCTGGGTGGTTTACTCCTGGTATGCTGGTGCATGGTTCACCTCAGGGCACTGCTGGGTGGTTTACCCCTGGTATGCTGGTGCATGGTTCACCCCGGGGCGCTGCTGGGTGGTTTACCCCTGGTATGCTGGTGCATGGTTCACCCCGGGGTGCTGGTATGTGATTTACCCCTGGTGTGCTGGTGCATGGTCCTCCCTGTGGCGCTGCTGGGTGGTTTACCTCTGGTATGCTGGTGCATGGTCCTCCCTGGGGTGCTGCTGGGTGGTTTACTCCTGGTATGCTGGTGCATGGTTCACCTCGGGGCACTGCTGGGTGGTTTACCCCTGGTATGCTGGTGCATGGTTCACCCCGGGGCGCTGCTGGGTGGTTTACCCCTGGTATGCTGGTGCATGGTTCACCCCGGGGTGCTGGTATGTGATTTACCCCTGGTGTGCTGGTGCATGGTCCTCCCTGGGGTGCTGGCACCTGCCCCCTTCCCCACAGCGCTGCCGTGTGGCTCCCATTCCCTGGCAGACAGCTCTGCTGCACCGTACTCTGCTGTGTCCATGAGATCCAGAGACAATCATTGTTATCCAGGAATGACTGCAGGAACCGGCCGTAACAGCAGACGAGCTCATTAATGGCTCTATAATGACTCTTGTTATCGATTTGATTCATGTAATAATTGTGGAATTTGTATAATGCCGGGTGACAGCAATATGTGCCTCAACCCATGATTAATGCTCCCCACAATGGATCCCCCAGAGACCGCCCAACACCAAGAAAGTCTGCTTGATAAATGAGGCCTAATGTGGAAGTAATTGTGTAATATGTCATGGCAGCTGCTTCTTCTCTGGACTGTAAGCAAGGAGCGCAGGTCAAAGGGAAAAACCGTAAATGCACTCAATATAGAGATAAAATACAGTAACTTCATTATGATACATCATCACTTCATAAAATATTTCCATAAATATAATTTGCATCTTTATTCATCATATCCTTTTTAGGCCCAAAGCTCTGTGTTGATTGATTTTCTAATATTTCTTTATAGCGATCAGATTGGCCTTTATCCTGGTGCAAACCTCCAAATCTGCTACATAGAAGTAGATTTTAAAATATCACAGGGCGGTTACCTGTTATTACCACCAGGGGGAGCTCACTGGATACAGAGTTATCACTGGGTTCAATGTATAAACAGTATACGATAAGCACCAGAGCTCCCCCTGGTGGTGGCTGCAGGTAGTCAGCAGGTTACATTTTAAAACCTAGAAAAAGTTTTGACGTTTATCAAAATATATTAGAAATTATTTGGCTCTAAAATTTGGAAAAAAAAGAGATCCTAATTCACCCTTTGTGTGTTTTTCTATTTTTTGTCAGAGTATTCATTGATGTTTTTTTTTTTTTGCAACAGATTCTTCAAAATGGCCCATGGGTTCATAAAATTTTACATAAAATAAAAAAATATTCTTTATTTTCCTTTTTTTAACTTTCAGACTTTTACTGTAAAAAGTCAGATGATGTTCTCAGAAATGCTGCATAATTTGCCCAAAATTTAAATTGAATATCTGCTTTTTAACACCATGGTGTTCTTGGGTCCAAGAATCTGTACTGTTAAGTTTCATCACATGTTTGAAACTGGGCTGCAACTCTATTTTTCTGATACAGATTTCCAAATTCTCTACATAGACAACATGGCAATTGAGCAAATTCTACATGCCTGTTGCCACCACTAGAGGGCGCTCATTGTTTTAAATTCAGTGTGTGAACAGTATACCTAGGGCTCCCTCTAGTGGTGACTGCTGTAATTTTTTTCATGATTTTTTTATGTTATATTTTCTACAGTGAATGCAGCCTTTTTCCCAGTTGTACTTTGCTTTTAATTACATGTGATGCAGCTGGTTATTTTTCTTTTACCACTTTATTTCAGTGTTTTCCTCCCCCCAGCTCTCCTGAGCATCTTCACAATGTATAATTTCAGAGAAGCCGCTTCACGCTGCTTTATCAGATCGTCATGAATAGTATAGATGAATACCGTTATTAAATCCTGCTTAAAGTTCCCTTGGAAACATTTTCTGTTTTTTCTTTTAGGCCTTGGAACGAGATCCTTGCCGACAGTTTATTCTATCCACCCGCATGTACATTGTAAAGGAAATTAAAGCTTACGTCCACTTTTACAGTCCTCGTCTTTATCTATTCATTGCCTCAAAAATAGGAAATGAATGAACTTTCTAAAAAGCTTGAAAACAAAAATCTACCGTTTTGTGTTTACAGCTCCTATGCAGACCAATGTATTTCCATGGTTGCAGACTACAATCGAACACTGCGTAGTCTGACCATATAGTCAAACCTCATTACTTGGTCACTACTTCTTACAAACTATCGGCAGGCTAATATTTATATGGCGGTGTTTTGGAGTGAGTCTGATCACTTTGGAGAGCTCTCATCTTTTTATTTACATTGAGGCTCGTTTCCCACCAGAGACCCCAGAAATAAGCAATGCCCCCCATGCTGGTGGACCCGGTCCACCTATATGCTACACAGAGGGCCATTCAGTTGAATAGTTACATGTAATAGCACATATTTTCCTCTAGTGGCCACTGTAGGGAAAATAAACAGCAGTTGTTCTTCAGCTGTTGTTCTTGAGAGCTCGATCCACAGCGATCAGATGATTTTGGGCACCGCTTTTATGGACAAGGGCTAATGTGATGGTGTTCTCTCTGGATTATGTTGGTTATACATTCTCACCTGATAAACATATTCTCTCTGTTTCTCCTGCAGGACTAGGAGGAGCGTTGGGATATCTCACCGGAGCAATAGATTGGGGATCCACGTTTCTCGGAAGATTGATGGGTTCAGAATTTCAGGTCATGTTTTTCTTCTCCTCTTTGGTCTTCCTCCTGTTACTCGTCGTACATCTGTGCAGCATCCCAGAGACTCCACTGAAAGACGAGACCTCCGAAACCAAACTCCTTCTCAAATATGAGGTGTTTAATGCGTACGGATCCATGGACGGCGCCAAAAATAATAATATCGAGAAGAAGGAACCCAAAGTAAGATCTCTATCTATCGTGGAAGGCGAGGAAGAAGACGACTCGAAGGTAGGATTTAGAGCCTCGTAGACTAAGGCAGAGCTGAGTTAATACATTGCCATCAGGAGAAGAGCGAGACCTTGCTAAAGAATCAAAGCTCAATTTTCAGGAAATTTGACTCCAAGTCGATCCTCTGTGGATCGATCACTCCTCTCTATTTGGGATGTCCACCTTGTGTCTTTTGTCAAAGAGTCCATGTAACATAGATGTTGTGAACACGTTGGAGGCGACTTCGGAGCTGGGGCTCCCTCCGGTGGTTGCTGAGGGTAATGAACCAATTGCTGAATGGCTTTCAGCTGGGTCCGAATGGTCTGATATAAGTGACCTGAACTCCCATCAGCCTTGCCGGTAATCTATTGTTCTTCCAGGTCTTGGTTGGATATCAGCTTGCATTCTTGCTATCATTCAGATAAGTGACTTGCTGTTTTTTTTCCTCTGGTTGGATTTTCCTTGCTGGTTTGCCGCCTTGCAGTGGTCTTCAGCCTGGTCCCCTTTTGGGGCCTTGTGCTGCATTTGTGCTCAGTTTGTGTTTGCACTTTTGCTCTGTTCCTGTGTCACTTTTTATTTGCTGAATTGCTGTGTGTTATACCAGAGATCTGATTTAGGTGGTAGAGATCGTGTGATCTCAGGTTTTTGTTAATCAGAAGTGTTGGTATTTTTGTCAGGGTTTTTGGGTTGCAGACAGAATTCTTTCCTATACTTTTCTATCTAGACAGTATTGGGCCCCAGCGTTTGCTCATTCTATTTTCTGTCTGTGTTTGTATTTTCTTCTTGTCTAACCGCCATTACATGTTTGGGGGCTTCCTGTTTCTTTGGGGGTTCTGCTACGGGGCAGTTAGCTTTCATCTTTCTGTCTTTAGGTGTAGCTATCTCTCCGGCTGTGACGAGGCGTCTAGGATCACCATACGTACGCTCCACGGCTACTTCTAGTGTTGCAGTTAGTTTAGGGTTCTGCAACCCAGTAGTTTCCAGCCTCTCTGGTGTATTGCTACTTTGGCTATTTTTTGCTATTTCTCCTCAGCTACCGAAACATAACACATAGAGGCAGATTATGGCGAGCAGGCCAAGGCCGAATGGTTGTTAGCTGGCAAGGACTCTCCTCCCCAGAGGAACTGGATTTCTAGCAAAGAGTAGGGTAGAGAATTTTCCAAAGGGTTATGGAAATAAGGTAAAGGGAAGGTCCTCAGGCTTTATTGCCAAAAATCCTGCATCCATGCAGCATAATAGTTTGATTTGCGTACCAAATACTATATGGGCCATAATATTTTGCCCCATTTCTCACACCACCACTGTCAAGACTCCATTGCACTTGACCATTTCTTGGTGGAGCAGATCTCGGGAGCTGTGTCCATCCGCCAGGAAGATACCATCGCTCTCTGCGTAATGAAGTGAGCTTCATCATCCCGGTTGCTGTCTTTGTCACGGGCTGCACCACTCTGAATACTCGCCATACACGGCATCCGTATTGAATCGTGCACTGATTTGTGAGAGGAGAGTTGGAAACGTGCTGTGTGAGCCGTCTCAAAATAATAGAACCTAAGAACACTAACATTATCATTTTTATTTTTTTAATTTTTTTTTTCTAGCTTTAAAGAGCTAGAGCTAGGTCTAGGGTTAGGATTGGGTAGAAAGGTTAAATAAAAAAAGTAATAAAAAATAAACTAAATAAGAACGTATTATTAAAATGTTATGTCGGATTTCAACAAAAAACAAAAATCTAAATCTGGAGGGTTAAAGGCGAATTCTAATATTTACATCAGGATTGTCTTAAAGTGCAATATGTTCTTAGGGAATAAAGGGTTTCAACACTGGACTAGCGGAAGGGACTCGGGGAGTTTTAGGGGGTGCAAAATACTTTCCTTGCACCAAGTGCTCAGGGGGAAAAATGGCTGCACCAGCCTAATTGGAGTGCTCATGTTCATCTTGGTAGGTGCCCCCCTCTCTTATGTGTTCGCCCCTGTCCATGTACTGGCACGTATGTCTACATGTAGGCAAATAGAAGACACGTCCGTTGCTTATTTTGGGGAAATCTCCCCAAAATTGTACACAGAGCGTAAAGCCGTGTCCTATGCTTCTGTTTACTGTACAGTGCCATACGTCAGCCGTAGGAACCTTGCTTAAAAAATACACAAAAGAAGACATCCTCCATGGGGGGGAATTTTTCTCCTCTGATTAACTGTATAGAAAAAGTATCGTCGAGTATTCTTATATGTTGAGAAAGGGTAAACCGAATATATCTTCCCGGTACGAGCTGCAGAATCCATCTGTCGGGTGCACAGGGATCCCTGGAGCCGCGCGCTGGGAGACTGAGCGTGTCGTGAATGCCAAGCTCCTTTATGAAGAGTCCTTCGTGGATAATGTCGTCTATTAAAATCAATGGGAATAAGCTCTCAACAATCAACATCCATAAAGGTAGTAAAGTCTGCGGAGCGTAGTGTAATTAGCCGCAGGATGACTCACGCTGATGAGTACCGCGCTGTCTACGCCTTGTAGACAAGAGGTGCCATCACCACCAGTGTCTGCTCCATTCAGTATAATAACGGACTCTCTTAAGCGATGAAAAAGAATAAAAGACAAAAACTGAAGAACGTCGTTGCCTCGGCCCCTTGAGGGGCCCGCCTGTGATGCGTAATGGAATATTTAACATACATCTGCACATGATTCGATTAGATCCCATGTGTGGTGATGGCTGAAACGTGGGGTGGATGGAGTGGGCAGATGCTTCAGGAAGGGGGCACGATTTATGGACCATGTGGCGCCATAGATGAGCAAATAAGTTCACATACCATGTCAGTAGTCCAAGTAGTTGGAAGCCCTGGAAATCTCGTCCCACATGGTGGTATCCCGAGCACCTCTTGTGACATGTAGGGGCACACGTGTCATGCCGGGCCTACTAATTAGAAAAGGCGCAAGGGATGTAAGTAGGTTGGAGGCTTTAGAGTGGGCACCTGACAAAGGTAATGTGAATCTCTTCACGCAGCTCAACTCGTCTGAAGAAGGAAGAAAATAAGAGAGGAGAACTCCGATAGCTGCTAACCCTCTAAATGCTGCTGTTGATCCTTGGAAACAGCAGTTAAAAAGGTTGTCCAGTCCACTCCTTTAACATTAATGACCTATCTATGGGATAGGTCATCAATGTCTGACCGGCACCTCCCATCGAACAGCTGTTCTGTGTCGGCATCAGCCGTAACTGACCAGTTATAGAGCTGCACAGTTTAGTTGCTGCTACTGGTTACTGCACATTTGCCCCCTATTCATATCAATAGGTGTCAGATGTGAAGTACCCGGCGAAAGCGACTATACAGCTCCATAATTAGTCAGTTCCAGCTGCCGCTGACACCGGGAACAGCTGATCGGCGGGGGTGTCGGGTGTTGGACCCTCACCAATAAGAATTGATGACTACGCCTACGGATAGATCATCAATGTTAAAGTAGTAGACAACCCTTTTAAGGCTGATCGAGGGGTGGGGATGGGATGCCATGTCAGCCGAGAGCCTGTTAAAGGCACCCATGGCTGCCATAGACCGGGCTTCACAGGAGACCGCGATTTTAGCTTTTTACTGCAATACAGACTTATTATAGTATATTGACAATAGTAATAGTTTGACAGTCTTATTGCAGTATATAGAACACTGATTGCATGTTAAAGTCCCCTAAGGTAAATTAGAAAAATAAAATTAAAAAGAAAAATGTAAAAAATCTAAAAATAACAAAAATCAAAAATTTAGAATCCTCCTCATTTTCTCCCTTTAAGTTATTATTACAGTCATATTTGGCTCGCCACCTGACTTAGCAAAATCTTAAATTATTTAACCCATAAAATAAACACTACTTCTTAATTGCCATTTTTCAGTCACATCTCACCCCAAAAATGTAATAAAAGTCAAACAAAACATGTAATTTTTAACATAAAGTGATTTTTTTTTTTTTAAAAAAGGCAGAATTGCATTTTTTTTCCCAATTTCAACAAACCTGGAATTTTTTTTTTTTTCAAAAGTAAACCCTCATATGACTATGCTGATGGAAAACCAAAAATGTTATGATTCTCGGTAGAAGGGAAACAATAAAAAAAAAAAAAAATCGAAAGCACGGCAGTAAGTGCTTACTGGGGGAAAAACTGCAAGGCTCTTCTGTCACTGGTGAGAAAATTTGGCACCAGGGGGCTGGTTTGATTTTTGGTTAAAGTCCTCCTATTTTAAATTTTTTTTGCACACCCTTGACATAGGGCTCCACTACTAAGTCAAGCGCAGTCTCCTACGATCCATGTTCCCTAATGTTTAAGCACAATGGGTAGTCATAAAGCCCACCTTGCCTTTATTCTTATGGGAAGCCTAAGGTATTGTATGATGTTTCAGCCCATTGCGAGACATGACAAACTCATCTCGACTACATCTGACATGCACAAATGTGCGACTACTGTAATTGGAAGCTCAGTTGATGGTCTCCAGTTGCCAACATTCTGCACTTGGGGAATAAAGATCTTTTGTATGTAAAGCACAGGGGAGAAGGACAAGAATGGGGGCGAATGGGCACAACAAGCTCGCTAATGACAGATTATCACAGGGTCCGATACTTTTTAGGGTTTTTCTTTTCTTTACCGCATGAGGTGTGAGACGCGGCAGAGCTCGTTTTATCAGAAGCAAGACTGTAAATCCCTTGGTGTCCAAGAGTACAGAAGTGTGAAATGAAAGAAGCACCCCAAGGCTGCTAAAACTTCCCGAAAGTGTAAAAAGCCAGATTTGTTCTTCATTAGCAGCCGCCGCGCTCGTCTTGCTCCGTGTTCTTGACACGATATGCTATGCAGGATGTCAAGAAGAAAAAGCACTTCACCAATAATACACCAATCTGTAAAGACAGTTCACTGACCCTTTATTTCACCCAGATGGCTAGTAAGCACCTTCCTTGAAGTGCTATATGTTGAGACAATGCCTTTAAGGGGATCTCTCGAGTAGACAAACCCTTGAATGCATTTGTCCTACATCTGGTAGCAGGGGAGCTGCTATAGAAGATGGAGATGAAGCCTTCATACCTGGCTCTTGATTCTTGCTGACTAAGAGAGCTTAAAGGGGACCTATCACTTGCCACAAAATATCTATTTTATAACCTGGAGTAAATGACTCTGTTCTCCTGAATCTGACAATGTTTTTCTTTTGTTTCGGTACATTTCTGTTCCTGAGATATTGTGTCATGGTCTATGAAGCTTGTGGGATTAGGTAGTTCAGAGGTTAATCTGGATGGCCTCACTCTGGGATTCTTTGAGGCTTCTTATAGCCTCATGGTGGGGTCATTCCTCCTCGCTTATACTCTGACCCTTGGCCGACTGTGTTTGACCCTGTTGTGCCTGTGCGAGTGCTTGTGCCAGTGCTACGTTACGTCTGTCTGGTTCTGATTTGGCTCAGTCCCTGTTCCGAGTTTTGCCTGCCCCTTTTGTACTGTGCTGCCTTCTCTGTGTATGACCCCTTGGCTACGTCCTGACTACCCTCTGCCTGCTTCTGTTGTACTGCACTGCCCTCTGTGTATGACCTCTTGGCTACGTCCTGACTATCCGTTCTGTCTATGCCCCTTGGTAACTTTGTCCCGTAGTTACCTTTCTAGGAGTTTTCCATCAGCTCCTAGCTCTCCGAAGCTTAGGCCATGCCCCCAGCAGTCAGGTGCTTCAGGTCCTATCTGGCCTGAAGCAATCTCTCTGTGCTCCTGCTTCCTCAGAGGCTTGTGGCCGGCTCCACCCCTTGGCAGTCACGTGCTTCAGGTCCTATTTGTCTGAAGCACGCATCTTCACCGCTGCTACCCCGCTCCACAGGTATCTTTGGGCACAGTGTGTTTTACTCAGGACACGCGCACTGGCTCAGTGAGCAAGTGCAGTGCGGTGTTCCTGATATATCGCCTCCTCTCTGCATGTAAAATAAGTATAGGGTGTGGTCGCAAACTCTGCTCTGTGGGTGTCTTCAAGGCCACACCCATTTGCTAACAAGAACAGATTTACATACTGAGAAAAAGGGGCTATATCTCAGGAATAGAGAGGTGCAGAAACAAAAGAAAAACATCACCGGATTCAGGAGAGTGGCTGCATTTACACCAGGTAAAAAAAATTACATATTTATGGTAAGTGAAAGTCTCCTTTTAGGCCCCTCAGCCACGCCACATAGAAGACACCAACACAATAAATGCAGATGTTCACCTGCTGCCATATTTATGCCCCGGATGTAGGGAAATGTATGTCTATATGTTTATGTAAATCTTTGACTCCCACTTACACGAGTTTAGTTAACTTCCCTCATAATGTAATAATCCAGGATTCAGGATGAACTCTCTACACTCCTCTAATATCTGTACCCTCGCTTCTCATGCGTCTAAATAGAGATTTCACTGAAGAGGCATTGAGTTCTGATAATTGCTGCAATACAATATGTGCCAAGATCAAAATGTGCTAAGTGATCATTTATGGCACAGAAAGGATAAAAGCACGAAGTAATCCAGACAATGCAGGAAATGAAGACTTATTAGACAAGAGAGGCTCAGACAGAAGGAATAACTGAGTGTTCAGCCCGCAGCTTTTGGGAGATAAACACAGATATGTTAATATCAGGTTTGCTCATATTTTAGTTTTCTATTATATATATTGTTTTTTATCTTTTTTTTTCCTTTTTTTAAGGCACAAAAGCGAATGACCCTGAAGTCTCTTGTCCACGCTCTCTTAACAATGCCGTCACATTATCGCTACCTGTGTGTGAGTCATCTAATCGGATGGACGGCTTTTCTCTCCAACATGCTTTTCTTTACCGATTATATGGGACAGGTAAGCTAAAAAAAAAAAAAAAAGCAAAGCAACAAAGCTAATACACGAATTTTCCCTTTTTGGATACCAACTTGTCTTTTTTAATCTAACTGTTTGGCTTTGGCTAAATAATTTGTTACTGGAACTTTCTAGGACTTGAAGTTCAGTTTAAAATGAACCTGTCACTATCTATCTATATACAGATGAAACCAGAAGTTTCCATCCACTATATAAAGACACATCTGCAGGTTTTTCTCAATATCTGACATGAAATCAGAATAAACCTTTCCCGTTTTAGGCTAATTATGATTACCTTAATTATTAATATTTGCCAAATGCCAGAATAATGAGAGAGAGAGAGAGAGAATGTGTTAAGGCATTTTTATTACTTACTGCAAAGTCAAAGGTTTACCTACACTACGACACACCTGTGGATGCATTTTAATGCACACCTGAAACATACTGCTTCTTTGTGTAGCATCATGGGAAAGTCTCAAGAAATCTGTCAGGATAATAGGAAGAGAATTCTTAACTTGCACAAGTCTGGCTCATCCTTGGGTACAATTTCAAGATATCTGAAGGCGCCTCTGTTATGATTTGGTAGCTGAGAAGAGCAGGCAAAAAACGGCAATACACCAGAGAGGTTGGAATCTACTGGATTGCAGTACCCTGACTAACCACCACAACTAAAGGCAGCCGTGGAGCGTTCCTACGTTGGTCCTAGACGCCTCGTCACAGCCTGAGAGGTTAACTACACCTAAAGATAGAAAGAGGAAAGCTATCTGCCCCGGAGCAGATCCCCAAAGAACATAGGAAGCCCCCAAACATGTAATGGCGGTTAGACAAGAGGAAATACAGACACAGACAGAAAATAGTATGAGCAAACGTTGGGGCCCAATCTACCTGGACAGAAAAGGATAGGAAGGATACTTACTGCAATCCAAAAAAACCCTAAAAAATACCAACTCTACTAATTGCAAAAACACCTGAGATCACACGACCTCTACCACCTAAATTAGTTCTCTGGTGTCACAAAACTAAGCCGCAACCACTGAAAAAACTGGAAAAGGCAAATGAACAAATAACAGTGGCTCAGATAAACTGAGAGGAGCACAAGCCCCCGGAGGGGACCTGGCTGACCTCCACAGAAGTGCAGGGAACAATGCAAAAAGCAAGCACAAAAATAAAAGCAGAAAATATCTTATCTGATAGCAGAAGATGCAGGCAAGACTCAGCAAGCTTCCAAGTGAACCAGGAACCACAGTTGAGACAAGAACAATTGATCACCGGCAACCATGATGGGAGGGGACCTCCCTTGTATCAGTCCAGTCCGTGATCCCAGATTGCCATTCCTCGCTGTGAGGTTCAGTACTGTCTGCAACCACCAGAGGGAGCCTCTGCTCAGAAACCATCTCCAGCACATTCATAACAGTCACCATTCTGGTGGCTCTTCTCTGAACTTGCTCCAGTTTGTTGATGTCTTTTTTAAAATGTGGTGCCCAAAACTGGACACAGTATTCCAGATGAGGTCTAACCAAAAAGGAGTAGAGGGCAATAATGACCTCACGTGATCTATGCTTCTGTTGATACATCCTAGAATTGCATTTGCCTTTTTTGCTGCTGCATCACACTGTTGACTCATGTTCAGTCTGTGATCAATTAGTATACCCAAGTCTTTTTCACATGTGCTGTTACTTAGCCCTATTCCTCCCATTTTGTATATGCTTTTTTCATTTTTATTGCCCAGATGTAGTACTTTGCATTTTTCTCTGAAATACAATAATAGGAAATTCTGTATTAATAAGGGACTTTCAAGACCTTTCTTTAATATTTGCTCTATCAAGGGTATTTTTCCCTTTGGAGGACCAGACATTTCCCTGTATTGTTACATAGTCAGATCTTTGATTTTCTAAGCTAATGATGCAATACTTCATTTCACCTATGGCGGCGCTGTATTAAAAATGAACACTTACTGCCTAAAACCTCCTCAATCGAATTAGATCTGATCGCTGGAGCGTAAAAAGCTGGATGCCCTTTCTTTTTGGCTGTGGTGGGTTGTGGACACTTCAACAAAAGTGGAGAAAATCAAAGAAATTTGTCAGAAAAGGAAGTACATTTTTAATTTTTTTAATTTTTTTTTTTTGTTTTAAATTTGTGTTTTGCTTTTTTTTCCTCCAGATTGTTTACCATGGGAATCCATATGCTCCTCATAACTCTACAGCGTACCTTATCTACGAGCGAGGGGTAGAGGTAGGATGCTGGGGCATGTGTATTAATGCCATCTCCTCATCCTTGTACTCATGTAAGTAATAGTTTGAAGCCGCGAGTCGTTCTTATAAATATGGAGTCCAAATCTCCCATGTATATATGATACTAGCTGAAGAGCCCGGCGCTGCCCGGGCATAGTACCTAACTACGGTTAGTTATAACAAATTGTAATGATTATATCTATATACAAGCATTCAGCTTTCTCCCCATTATGTAGATAGGGCCAAAATAGTTTGGCGATTTGGAACGTGCGGGGGTTAAAATTTCCATTCAACACATAGCCTATGATGCTCCTGGGGTTGAGATGTGCGGGCATGCAAAATTTCATTCCCGTAAGTACAACGGTGCAGATTCCTATCCCGAGCCAAAATTATTTGCCGATTTGGAATGCGCGGGGTTAAAATTTCGACTCAAAACCTAGCCTATGACGCTCCCGGGGTCGAGACGTGCGGGTGTGCAAAATTTCATGCCCGTAAATGCAGATTCCTATGCCGGACATACACACAAGCATTCAGCTTTCTCCCCATTATGTAGATAGGGCCAAAATTGTTTGGCGATTTGGAACGCGCGGGGTTAAAATTTTGATTCAAAACATAGCCTAGGACTCTTTCGGGGTCGAGACGTGCGGGCGTGCAAAATTTCATGCCCGTAAGTGCGACGGTGCGGATTCCAATCCCGGACAAACATACCCACATACATACACACATACATACATTCAGCTTTATATATTAGATTTGTATGTGTGAAGCCTGGAAGTGGATGTAAAGTACATTCAGCCACTGAGAAATGGTATCAATCATATTATCTATGTAAATATATAAAGGGGTCCTCTGCTTTGGATAGTCCCTTCTTCTTTTGTTGGGTCATGTAGAAATAACCTGCTGAGATAGGGTCAATCAGATGAAATCTGCAAGGAATCGGTCATTATGTCACGCAACATTGAGATCACTGTGCCGCGTTGTGACATCACTTCTAATAACCATTTATGGCGTTACACTGAGACCTACGGTGATTGCGACACAGTCATAGATGTTTCCAAATTCCCTGGATTTTCTATCCCTAGTCACAATTCGCACATCGTTCACTTGTCAAAGACGAGAGCGAGATTTATTAAGGTGGTGGGGAGAGAATTGGACAGTTGTCCAGTACCCCCATCCACAAAGATGGCCTCCTGTGTGCTTTTCCACAAAGTTAATGTAGGATGCACAGCATTATTACAGTTTATACTGCGCATCCTCCATACTCCTGGAACTTCAGAAGCTGAGAGGGAGGAGGAAGCGCCAGGCTCACACCATGACCGCGTGCAGACCGGACAGATAACAGCATGCATATGTATAGAGTATATAGTATGGAACTTAGAATATTATTAAAATATATACATATGTGTGTGTCTGTGTGTGTATATATATATATTATATATATATATATATATATATTATATATTATACATGTATGTGGGTGAAATAAGTATTGAACACATGATGACCAATTTTCTAAGTAAATATATTTCTATAAATGCTATTGACACGAAATTCTCACCAGAAGTTGGTGATAACCCATCCAATCCACACAGGCAAAGAAATTACCATAGATGTCCATAAATTATGTCTGATAATGAGAAAAGACACAGGGAAAACGTATTGAACACTTGGCGAAAGAGAGGTGCAAAAAGTCACGGAAAGTCATGACATCAGCTGAAATCTATCAGTAATTAGAAAGCAATCCTGCCACTTAGTGTTCAGTACCCATTTCAGATATATGTAGATATATAAAGACATAAATATTTGTTTATGTTGAGTGTGCATATATAGTATATGTGTGTGTATACAGTCATGGCTGAAACTGTTGGCACCCTTGAAATTGTTCCAGAAGATGAAGTATCTCTCTCTGAAAATTATTGCATTTACACATGTTTTGTTATCCACACATTTATTTCCTGTGTGTGTATTGGAACAACACAAAAAAAACTGAGAAAAAGGTGGATTGGACATAATTTCACACAAAAACCCCAAAATGGGCCAGGCAAAATTGCTGCCACCTTTCCAAAATTGTGGGTAAACAACTTTGTTTCAAGCATGTGATGCTCATTCAAACTCTCCTGTGGCAAGTAACAGGTGTGGGCAATATGGAAATCATACCTGCAACTAGATAAAAAGAGGAGAAGTTGACTCAATCTTTGCATTGTGTGTCTGTGTGTGCCACACTTAGCATGGAGAAAAGAAAGAGGAGAAGAGAACTGTCTGAGGACTTGAGAACTAAAGTTGTTGAAAAAATATCAACAATCTCAAGGTCACAAGTCCATCTCTGGAGATTTTGATGTTCGTTTGTCCACAGTGCTTAACATAATCAAGATGTTTACAACCCATGTAGCTAATTTGACTGGACATGGGTGGCAGAGAAAAATTGATGAAAGTTTACAACGCATGATAGTCTGGATGGTGGTTAAGAAGCCCTAATCAAGTTCCATAGTAATTCAATCTATCCTGCAGTCTCAGGATGTATCAGTGTCAGCGAGAACTCTCTATCCACATTTTGAATGAAATGCTATGGCAGGAGACCCAGAAGGACCCCACTGCTGGCACAGAAGCATAAAAAAGCTAGACTACAGTTTGCCAAAATGTACGAGAGTAAGCCAAAATCCTTCTAGGAAAGCGTCTTGTGGACAGATGAGACCAAGATAGAGCTTTTTGTAAAGCACATCATTACACTGTTTACTGAAAACGAAATGAGGCTTGCAAAGAAAGGAACACAGTACCTACAATCAAATATGGTGGAGGTTCAAAAATGTTTTGGGTTGTTTTGCTGCCTCTGGCACTGGGAACTTTGACTGTGGCAAGGCATTATATTATCTAAAGATTAACAAATTGGGTAGCAATATAGTTTTCAGTGTCAGAAAGCTGGGTTTGCTTCCTAGGTCATAGGTATTGCAACAGGACAAATATCCAAAACATACTTCAAGACACACCTGGAAATGTAAAAACAAAAAGCCCTGGAGATTTCTGAACTGGCAGCAATGAGGATCTAAATCCCATGTAACACCTGTGGAGAAATCTTAAAATTGCAGTTGGGAAAAGGCGCCTTCAAACAGGAGAGACCTGGAACAGTTTGCAAAAGAAGAATGGCCCAAAATCCAGTTGAGAGGTGTAAGAAGCTTGTTGATGGAAGCAATTGATTGCAGTTATTTATTCCAAAGGGCGTGCGACCAAATATTAAGTTGAGGGTGCCAACAATTTTGTTCTGCCCAATATTGGTATTTTGCGTGAAATTATGTGCAATCTGCCTTTTTTCTGTTTCTTGTTGTACATAGAAAGGAAATAAATGTGTAATTGCAATAACTTTCTGGGAGAAATCCTTCATTTTCTGGAACAATTTCAAGGGTGCCAACTCTTTCAGCCATAACTGTGTGTGTGTCACTGGTTTACCGCGACAGAGAGGAGCCAGAAGACTGCAGCGTCTGATTTCTCCTACTCCTGCACTGATTAGAAGCACTTCACCTTCATATTAAACTATGTAAATTCCTTTAATTTGCTCTCTTGAGAGCTCCTGGAGCTAAGGATCTCAGCTGTTCACTGTTAGCCACTCCTATCTCCTATATAATTTGGGCTCTGACTAGCACTCATTGTCAGAGCTAGCTTGTGGTGTATGGCTGGAGGTTATTGCTGGTGGTTATTGGACAAGGCGTTTGGTGGATTTATCGGAGACTTTTGCTAGGTTTTGAGTGTGTGATAATTCCCTTTCTTCTACTTTGGTTTAACCCCATCCTCCACTCCCCAGAACGTTCCTCTGTTTTCTGAGTGAGTATATTTGTATGTTTGGTATTTTTCGGTACCCCTGTTCATATTACTTTGTTAGTCAGGTTGGTGTATTACAGTACACTACTACTCCCCTCTACCCTGGGTGGGGGAAGAGTACAGAATGAGGCTGGATTCAGGAGCTAAGGCAAGGTACGTGGCCCCGGCGTCTTCACCATCAGAAGTAATCCGGGGAACATGGCGAGCTAGGGCACCCCTAGTGTTAGAGATACTAACCTGCCTGGCACTTTCACATCATGGAATGCTGCGTGGAGAAAATCAACTTTATTCTCTCTGGCAGCATTCCGGATTCAGTCAATGGGGCAGTGCCTGTAATCACACCGTCGGCGCTGACTGACAGCTGGCCCAAATGCAGAGCTGGTATCAGTCAGGGCCGGGGGCGCTGCTACAGACCCTGCTCTGTATTCTCAGAGTGGTGACTGAACCCGCGCTAGCACCCCCCCATGACTGACACCGAATTCTGCAGTGGAGAATAAAGTTCTTCCCGGCAGCGGGGAGGTTAGTAACGCTATTAACCTGTGGAACATCGGCATCAGAGCAGGAGCTGATATATTGTTTTTAACACTTTATATTCTCTTACTTGTGGGGCAGGTCAGGTCAATACACTCATGTGTTCCTTTTTTTCTTTTAACATGATTGCATTTGTTTTAACGTGCTGAATTGACCTTGATGTTGGTGGAATATTTCTGGATTCCAGTCTCAATTTGAATTTCGCCCGATGCCACAATTTGTCGAAAACTGGACAGCATGAAAATAGTCATATGACGTCAAACTGCGCAATATGTTTCTTTGGTTGCATAACTTGTTTGAAAATTTCAGGCATGCAACATATCTCGCCGTCTAAATTTGCTCTCCCAAACATGAGATTTCTATTAGCGAGGAAAAGAAGGTGCGGTGGTCGACCCTTAAGATCTGTGTGGTGGGAGACCCTTGGTAAATTCCACTACTGTCCCTTTAAGAATCTGACTTGGCTCTTTTGTACTAAAAATTAAACACAATTTCAAATGTTGTCAAGAAAAATGTCAGGTGTGTGGTTCTGAGAACCCAAAAAATGTTCTCAATTTTTCTTTTTATTTTGGTTTGTATTCTTGAGTATATAGGTTTCAAAAATTCACATGACAACGTAACTGGGCAGCACAGTGAAGACAGTAAACTCCATGTCCTTCATTTGCTCTTGATCTTTTCTTTTTTTTCTTTTCATCCCCACAAAAGTTAATTTAATGTCAATTTCTGGGAGGCCGGTTGGTTCGGAAGCTTTGATCTTGACTAGGAGAGAAGGAAGCAGAGCTTTTAATCTCAGCGGCACAGTGACCCATCCTGACTAAGTGGGAAGGTTTGACGGACTCTCTGCAAGTTTCCGACATCTCCCTCTTAAAGTAAAAAAATAAATTTGAATGCAATATGCCAAAATCTCATAACATTTTAGGAATTTTTTAAATTGTTTTGAAATTTTGTAATTATTTTAAAAAAATTGGCAACTTTGCAAATACGTTTAATTAAATATATCCTATTGTTTTAAATAAGCAACGCAAAAAAATAACGTATAAAGGAAAAATTTTTGTCCGGAGCTCCTATGCTGACCTCTCTGAATTCTTGTCCCTTGCATGACATTTGCTACTCACACTAAATAGTTGACGATTGCACCCAAAACGGCAGGTTCAGCCGATATTCGGTTAATGATTATGACAAGATGTTAGTGAACCGTGCATTGAGTAGGGGGTTGGACACGATGACCCCGGAGGTCCCTTCCAGCTCTAACATTCTAAGATTCTATGACGACCCACAGATTCGTATTGTGATACTCCCAGCTCTGTTATTGTTCTAGTTCCTGTGACGCCCCGAACAGTTTTCTTACTCCAAAAGAATGTTTGGGATGCCACAAGCAACATCATATTATAAGAGGTGGCCTTGTCTGTACTGGAGCTGGACTGGATGAAGTAATAAGCTGCAAGGAAGCTTCAGTATTGGACATGGCTGTACTGGAGTGCAGGAAACCTCCCCATCTGGGAGTGCCGCATGTAGGAGAACATGATGGTGGTAATTTTGTGCATTGGGAGATAAATTTTGGGGCACTTTTTGAAGTCTATTAACATGGAGACACCTTTTTCCAAAATCCATCTCTCTGTGGCGAAAAAAACCTCTTTAATTTGTCCTTATTTTGGAATTTGCAACAACCAACAATTTTTGAAAAATTGGCCAATAGCTTCACAAAATTTTGGAAAACATTTTATAGGACTATATGCTAAGTTGTCAATTGAAAAATTCTGAATTATATGCAAAAGTTTATATTCTATAACTAATTAGATTTTTTTTTTCTTTTTCATCATTTTTTTTGTAGACCTCCAGAAGGCACTTCTACCATTCATTGGACTAAAGGGTCTTTATTTTGTTGGCTACCTCATGTTTGGATTAGGAACGGGCTTCATAGGATTGTTCCCCAACGTTTACTCCACGCTGGTCCTGTGTTCGATGTTTGGGGTGATGTCGAGTACTCTGTATACGGTGCCCTTTAACCTGATCTCCGAGTACCACAGAGAAGAAGAGGTAATTTATGACTGAAGTCATTTTTGAATTTTTGTGGCTCAATCTCAATAGTAAAATGAATATCTTCAAGGAGTTCTCCACTTTTTTTTTTTTTTACAAAGGTTTCATTAGCAATGCGCTGTTGTTTGCACCCCCAGCAATCATCTGTAATCTGTTGAAGTTGTGGGTGGGTTGGTAAAACTTGGGTAAAAAAATGTTTTTTGTCAGCATTTTTATTTTTCAATTGATGGAGTTGTGTGAGGTCTTGTTTTTTAGGATGTGAGGGACAATTTTGAGCCTCTTACAGCTCTTTAATTGCTTTTTCCTTCACTTTCGAGAGAATTTTAACCATACCTGGCCTTATCCATAAGGGACTCCAAAGAGTTTTGTGTTCTTGTGTTTCCACGTTTCTGGCGTTTGGAGGAAAGCTCGTCTTCTCTTGGTAGCTGGTGTCTTAAGCATATATGTATGCAGGTTTAAGTCTCTCCTCAAGCTGAGAAATGATTTTCCTGTAACTGTTTCTAGATGTGTTTTGTACTAGTTTATCCCGTGGGAGGGGGCGGTCTTGATGTGTTTTGCACTAGTTTATATTTCTGAAAACAAATAAGGTTCTTCCTCTTGAGACTGTAGGCTCATCCCACCAGAACTTTGGCTACTTAAGAAGCTTTGTCTGTGTTGAGGGAACTTTCTATCTGCATCTCGTCTTCAAATACTGTTTTTCCTTAAATATTAATGGGTGAACTTCAGGGTTTTGGGTTTTTCCCTATTTGAGAAAATCATCCAAGCAGTGATCCGTCCCTATCTGAGCATTTCGGTTTTAATCTCTCACTGTGTTAGGGATCGAGTTCCCACTGCTGCACAAGGGGAATCTCGAACCAGTCCTGCTGTGGTCCCCCATCCATCTCCGGCCGCAGTGGAGCCTGTCGGTCCCAGCATCTCGCTCGGTCTAATGCTGTGCAGAGGCTTGTTGCTGCCTCTCCTGGTTCCTCTATTATAACCAGTGCTGGAGCAGGCAGTCCTGGGACAAAGTCCTCGCTTTCTCCATCTGAGCATGCCCAGGGCAACATCTCCCATTGGAGATCAGGGGTCACATGCTCGGTTACAGCAGCGAATCCCATTGGTCCACCAGGAAGGTCCTGAAAGTGCTTGTGTTCTCGAGCAGTTTCTCATTGGTCCTTTTCTGGAAGGTCCTGTAGCTGCTACTATAAAAAGGTGGCATAACCGCACGGCGGCGCGCTCTAGTATCAAATCTGTTACGTGCTTGCGCCAGTGTGGTCATGTATGCATGTGGTTAGGTCCGGCTGAAATAAGCCCCTAGAATACCGGTACCTCCGGTGAGGAGTTTTGTATGCACGTGTTCAGGACTCGGCTGAATATGCCATTAGAATACCGGCTACTCCGGTGAGGAGATTATTGCTTGTTTTCTGATTGCATGACCACAGACTGCAATCCGCTTAGCAGTCATCTGTGTCCACTGTGAGTCTAACAGGACACAGTCTTTGTCACAGCGGCTCTGTGAATTAACAGTCTGCTTATATCGCCATACAGCGCTACAGCATTTTAGTTGGCGACTCTGTGGAATAACAGTGTTCGCCCATACCGCCATATAGTGCTACGGCGTTTACATCTGCGACTCTGCGGAATAACAGAGTTCGCTCATACTGCCTATTTGCGCCATCTTACTAGCAGCAGGCTCTGCCTGCACGGTGGACCCCGGGCTGCGAACGTGTGTGGCCCAGCTACGCAGGCACACATAAAATCCAGGAGAGTGCACAGGAAGGTAACAGCAACGCTTGATATTCATTCACTGTCACTCACACTTTCAGACACACCCATCTGAGATATAAGGGGGAGTGACATGTGGCAGAGTCAGAGAGTGTTTCCTGTCTGAGAAGAGCTCAGTTCAGTCAAGCTCAGGGAGTGTTCAGTCGAACTTCAGTCTGTTAGCTTCTGTCTAAAGGACAGAGCAGCCATTCAGTCTCGGTCCAGTCTGGACTTTGGAGGAAACTGAGAGCTGTGCAGCGAGCTCTGGAGGAAGCTGACATTTTCCACAACTGCCACAAGTGCTTATGTTAAGAGCGGGAAGCAGGGCGAAGGGCGCAGTGGAGAAGTTAGAGAAGTGCTTTAGGTATTGGATTGCCTGCACTAAATTGCCGGACACCGGGGTCCGAAGCGTTGCTACAGTTTCAAGCTTAGTAACAAGAAAACCGGAGGCATCTGGACTACAGGTCGCAGAGAGCAGCCCTAAGTGTCAATACGTAACCGGAGTCAGGTGGAACAGGGACTTTGAGTCAAGTGCACGACAAAAGTAAGGACTTAGTTTCATCACTTAGAAGGCTCCACCACAATGTTGGCCGGGCAGTACAGCTATTGAGAAAGCTGGAGATTCAGAGTTAACTTCGCTTCAGGCAAGTTTGGACTCACCTACATTTGAAGTAAAGGAGTCCTCTAACCTGCTCAGCGGTTACCCGAATGTGCATTCTCCACCCCGACCAGCTCCCCGGGACCTGCCTGAACCATCTACCAGTAAAGGTATGAAAAGAAGCTACATTGTGTGTGATTGAATTCTTACTACACTCTGCATCATCGTCACCATAGACTTCCAGGGACCAGTCTCACCTGTGGGAGACCCACCATCTTGCTGCCCCATAACATCCCCTGTGAAAGTCCTTATAGCAGCGCTGGTCCAACTAACCAGATACCACAGGTGGCGTCACGAACTACCTATCCTAAATATCCCCTGTAAATATTCCCCCATTGTATGAGCGCCCAGGGCCACGGACCGAGTCCCGCTGCCAGTGACAAATCCCATAGACTTTCATGGGCTCGGTGCCGAGTACCCCATTGCCCTGGTACTAAGTGCGACTCAAACGCACCTCTCCTTAATATCTATTAGGTGCGTTCCGCAGGCCCTTAACACACTGGTGCTGTGCTCGGTGATAGGAAAAAAAGTAATCACATACGGTAACGTTATTTTCCAGAAACAATGACAGCCCCCTTCTAATTCCTAATGTTCTCTCTTTTGATATGGCGGAAGGGTTCATAATAATGATCTCTATCACTTATGTGTCGACCCGCCACCACAATTGTGGGTTACCAGGGCAATGGGGTACTCAGAGCCGAGCCCGTAGAAGTCTATGGGGATTGTCACAGGTAGCTGTGGCTCGGTCTGTGGCCCTGGCGGTCTGGCGTATGTTGGGGGAATATTTACAGGGGATAGATTTATATACAGTTCGTGACGCACCTGTAGTATTCTGGTAATTTGTACCAGCGCTGCTATAGATCTCTGAGGGGATGGTGATGCAGCTAGATGTCGGGTCCCCCACAGGTGGGACTCTTCCCTCAGGTCGGTAGTTAGGTAGGGATTGTGCGGGCATGCAAATCAATAACTCAGTCTCACACGGTCAGCGTCTTTCCATACCTTTACTTGCAAGATGGTAAGGCAGGTCCCAGGGAGGCTGATGGGTTGATGGAGGATGAGCTTTGAGGCAACGGCTAAGCAAGTTAGGGGCCTCCTTTACTGTCCAATCATGATGAGTACAACCAGCCTGCAGCGTAGTTCCCTCTATAACTCCAGCTATTCCATAGCTGTACTGCCCAGTCAGATTTGTGGTGAAGCCTTCCAATTGATGAAACTAGGTTCTTGCTTTTGTCTGCGCTTGACTCAAAGTCCCTATTCCACCTGACTCCGGTTACGTACTGACTATATGGGGCTGTTTGCCGCGACCTAAGGTCCGGTAAATCCCTGGTTTTCTTACCACTATGCTTGAAGCTAATAGTGATCCTTCGGTCCCCAGTGACCGGTAGCAATGTGCAGGACTTTTCCAAGCCAAAAGCACTTTTCCAATAATCTTCCTTCCACTTTGCCCTTCGATTTGCTCGACTCTTAATAGATAGCTCAGTCTTTCTTCCAGTGGGGCACAGCTCTGACTAGGCTGAGGTGAACTGGACCACCTGTACTAGCCTCCACTTTCTGAACTGCTGACAGGCTCAAACTGGACACGTCTACTCTGTCCAAGGACAGGAAACTGACTGACTAAAATCACTCCCTTCCACACCCCTGCTGGGTGTGTCAGAAGTGTACATGATGTATGAAGAGCCCTTAACTGTTACCTCTCCACTCATCCTCCTGGTATTGTGTACCAGGGCTACACACTTATAGGGGCGATAACTCCTGCAAATATTCTGTAAACCACCGAAGGATGAAGTAGGCGTTCTGTTATACTTTGCACTGGGCTTCCAGTCCAGCTGAGGGGCACAGACTCTTCTCTCAATGGGGTACTCACTGGTTCTGAAAACTAATACCACCTTAAATAATGACTTGTATGTTTAATTTTTCAATATTTTTTAAAAATGTTCTATTTGATTTTTAATTTTTCTTTGTTTTTTATATTTTCTTTTAGACTTTCTTTTTTTTTCTTTTTTTGTAAACTTTTCTTTTTTACTTTTTTAGGCTTTCTTGTTTTTTTTTTTTTTACATTTTTTAGACTTCATATTTCAATTTTTTTTTAGATTTTTTTCATATCTGTTTACACTTTTTCAGATTTTTACATGTTTTTTAAATGTTCATACCGTTTACTTTTTTAGACTGTTTTGATAATATTTTTAAAAAAATTTTCTGGCATTTTTCATATTTTTACACTTTTTTTCCTTTAGTCCCCCAAGTGAAATTGAACCTTGATACTTCAATTTTTCAGTATACAGTAACGTTAATAATTTCCTATGAAGAGCCACATAGCACGTGATCGCATTGCATAAAGGAGCATGTTGGATTTTGGAACAACCCTCAACACCTAAATATCTGAGAATGACAACGGCATTCAAGTGGTTAAACATTAGAAGTCAGAGCTCCAGTAGCTGCTGTTAGAGACTGATGTCGGCTCCTGAGCCTGCTCTATATACACGCACCCGACATCCACCGTTCATGTAGGGTAGATGTCGATTTCCCTACAGCGCCACTATGGGAGATGAACTTTCAGTAGATGTCATCTATGGTCTGTGTAGCTGGTGCTATTTCATGACTCATTTAGGTTGGGTTCACATTTGCATATGTGTCGACCCGCCACCACAATTGTGGGTTACCAGGGCAATGGGGTACTCAGAGCCGAGCCCGTAGAAGTCTATGGGATTGTCACAGGTAGCTGTGGCTCGGTCTGTGGCCCTGGCGGTCTGGCGTATGTTGGGGGAATATTTACAGGGGATATTTATATACAGTTCGTGACGCCACCTGTAGTATTCTGGTAATATGTACCAGCGCTGCTGTAGATCTCTGAGGGGATGGTGAGGCAGCTAGATGTCGGGTCCCCTACAGGTGGGACTCTTCCCTCAGGTCGGTAGTTAGGTAGGGATTGTGCAGGCATGCAACAATAACTCAGTCTCACACCGTCAGCGTCTTTCCATACCTTTACTTGTAAGATGTTCAAGCAGGTCCCAGGGAGGCTGATGGGGTTGATGGAGGATGAGCTTCGAGGCAACAGCTAAGCAAGTTAGGGGCCTCCTTTACTGTCCAATGAAGATGAGTACGACCAGCCTGAAGCGTAGTCCCCTCTATGATTCCAGCTTATCCAAAGCTGTGCTTCCCAGTCAATTTAGTGTTAGGAGCCTTTCTATGAGGGAGCTGAATTCTTATTTTGTCCTGCAGAGACTCAAAGTCTTCACTTCCCCTGACCCCAGTTACGTACTGACTATAAGGGGGTGTTTGCCGCGACCTAGGGTCCGGTAAATCTCTGGTTTTCTCTTCACTATGCTTGTAACAATAGTGATTCTTCGGTCCCCAGTGACCGGTAGCAATGTGCAGGACTTTTCCAAGCCAAACGCACTTTTCCAATAATCTTCCTTCCACTTTGCCCTTCGATTTGCTCAACTCTTAATAAATAGTTCAGTCTTTCTTCCAGTGGGGCACAGCTCTGACTAGACTAAGGTGAATTAGACCACCTGTACCAGCCTCCACGTTCTGAACTGATGACAGGCTCAAACTGGACACGTCTACTCTGTCCAAGGACAGGAAACTGACTGACTAGAAATCACTCCCTTCCACACCCCTGCTGGGTGTGTCAGAAGTGTACATGATGTCATGAAGAGACCTTAACTGTTACCTCTCCACTCATCCTCCTGGTATTGTGTACCAGGGCTACACATTCCCCCATGGTAAACGACAGCACTCCGGGCTGTAAAATATAAAGAGACAGTTTTGTTTATGCATGAAAATATTAACAATAACAGTAATTCGTCCCATCCGGGAGGTGAGGATATCTTGAACGTTGCAAACATTATAAAGAAATACAAATATTAAATAGCATTCAATAAATATACGGTATACTTGTGAAGGACCCGCACAAAACCTTCAACGTGGGTCCTGGGTGGGCTGCAGGACATCCAAATGCAGACCTCACTCAGTGCCACACCACACGGGTTTTTGGTTCAGAGGTAAGTCAAGGTTTCATGTGAAACCATTAAAAAGGCACTTTAGTGCAACTATTTACAGGATACAGTTTTTGGGCTGGCTCAGTCCTCAGCCTCTGAGTCCATTGTTAAACGAAGACATAATAGGGAAAAACACATATATATATATAGACTTTTTACAATATTCACATCAATTCGTTATAACTACTGCTGATATCTAATGGGTAATTTCCCTTTTGTGATTCTCTCTGATCTACGTGGTGTAGTTTCAGGTATATCAAGTTGCGATCTGTCTGCACTGCGTAACGGCAAACTATAGAACTGCCTTAATCTTTCTATGGATCTGGCAAGCGTACTGATGGCTGGGCGGTGTGAGTCAGCTTCACCAGGAGATCCCATAGTATGGGGCGCTGCTTCAGATGATCCATCTTGAGGTTCCACAGGTTGAGGTGTTGCTGGGATGGGTAACTCCTGAGCGGGCTCAACTGGCACCACAGGCACAACTGGAGGTAGAACTTCCTCTTGTGGCTGATAAAACTGCAACACTGGAATTATCACAGCATCTCCCAGTCTAGGCCAATCCGCAGGAAAATCTCCCAGATCTGTGTGTATGACCTCTT
Source organism: Oophaga sylvatica (assembly GCA_033576555.1). NCBI lineage: Eukaryota > Metazoa > Chordata > Amphibia > Anura > Dendrobatidae > Oophaga > Oophaga sylvatica. The sequence continues at coordinate 987,149,749 of JARQOD010000001.1, read as the reverse complement.
CCTTTCTTTCTCCTTGATTGAGGACAGGGTTCTTTTCACAACGCTTTAAGTGTTCTGGACACAACTTCAAATGATCTCTGGACACAGTGGTCGTTGTTCTTCCTCCGTCTTTACTGACGACACAGACTTTTCTATTGTCATATTTAGAATCTTGTATGACGTAGGGTTCTTGCTCCCACTGATTATCCAATTTGTGCATCCTCCTTTTTCTTTTTAATACTACCTCTCCAGGCATCAAAGGCTTGGCAGGAGCATTTCGGTTGTAAACATCTTCCTGTTTCTCCCGTGCCTTATTGAGACTTTCCTCTACACAGATTTGTACTCTTCTGTATTGCTCTTGCCGATTGACGTCCCAGTTTTCAACAGCGTCGTCTGCCTCCGGTTCTACCACTCCAAGTTCTAGATCCATTGGTAGTTTTCCAGGCCTTGCTCTCATAAGATAGGCTGGAGTGCAGTTAGTTGAGCTTACAGGTATATGATTATACAAATCAACCAAATCAGGTAGTAAATCCGGCCATCGATTCCTGTCTTCCAACGGTATGGATCTCAACAAGTCAAGGACAATATGGTTCATCTTTTCACAAAGACCGTTGGTTTGAGGGTGGTATGGTGTCGTTCTAATTTTCTTGCACCCGTACATATGACAGAATTCCTTGAATAAATCGGCTTCAAAAGCAGGTCCCTGATCGGTTTAAGACTTGCTCCGGATACCCATGCGGTCTGCAGAAACTTGCTTGAAAGGTCTTCGCTGCCGTCACCGTGGTCTGGTCCTTAACTGGAACAACTACC
>JARQOD010000001.1:987031959-987148860 GCA_033576555.1 Oophaga sylvatica | reverse complement strand
AGGCAAAAAAGAGACCCAGTCATCCTGATCAGCAGACACAAAGCATCTTAGATAAGTCTCCAATGTCTGGTTTGTTCTCTCAGTTTGACCATTGGTCTGAGGATGAAATGCCGAGGAGAAAGACAATTGAACACCCAGTTTAGAACAAAAAGTCCTCCAAAATCTGGAAACAAACTGGACTCCTCTGTCAGACACAATGTTCTCAGGAATGCCGTGTAAACGAACCACGTGCTGAAGGAACAACGGCACCAATTCAGAGGAGGAAGGCAACTTAGGTAATGGCACAAGATGTATCATTTTGGAAAACCTATCACAAATTACCCAGATGGTGGTCATTCTCTGAGAAACAGGAAGATCGGAAATGAAATCCATAGAGATATGGGTCCATGGTCTCTTGGGCACAGGCAATGGCATCAACAAACCACTAGAGCGAGAGCAAGGCTTGGAGCGAGAGCAAGTCCCGCAGGACTGCACAAATTCCCTGACATCACGAGACAAGGTAGGCCACCAAAAGGACCGACTAACCAAGTCTCTGGTACCAAAAATTCCGGGATGCCCAGCCAATGCGGAACAATGAATCTCAGACATCACACTCTTTTTCCATTGGTCCGGGACAAACAATTTTCCAACAGGGCAGCGCTCGGGCCTATCCTCCTGACACCCCTGCAGAGCAAGTCTCAAATTGGGCGAGATGGCGGAAAGAACTACACCCTCTTTAAAAATAACAGAAGGATCAGATAACTCAGGAGAGTCCGCAAGGAAACTCCTCGAGAGGGCATCCGCCTTAACATTCTTAGTGCCAGGAAGAAAGGAAACCACAAAATTAAAACGTGTGAAAAACAAGGCCCACCTGGCCTGTCTAGGATTGAGTCGCTTGGCAGATTCCAGATAGACCAGATTCTTATGGTCCGTAAGGACCACCACCTGATGTTTGGCTCCCTCCAGCCAATGTCTCCACTCTTCAAAAGCCCACTTCATGGCCAATAACTCCCGATTACCTACGTCATAATTACGTTCAGTAGGAGAAAATTTTCGAGAGAAAAAGGCACAAGGGTTACTTTTAGAGGTCTCTGGATCTTTTTGGGACAAAACGGCACCTGCCCCAATTTCAGAGGCATCAACCTCCACCTAAAATGGCAGAGAAACATCAGGCTGCCGTAGAACAGGAGCAGAAGTGAATCTCTGCTTAAGTTCCTGAAATGCAGAGACTGCCTCAGGAGGCCAATTCACCACATCAGAACCCTTTCTGGTCAAATCAGTTAATGGTTTAACAATAACCGAGAAATTACCAATAAATTTACGATAAAAATTTGCAAAACCCAAAAATCTCAGAAGAGCCTTTAATGAAGTAGGTTGGACCCAATCACAGATGGCCTGAACCTTGACCGGGTCCATTTCAATAACAGATGGGGACAAAATGAATCCCAGAAATGAGATCCTCTGTACGCCAAAAAGACACTTTGATCCCTTCACATACAGAGCATTCTCTCTCAAAATCTGGAATACAGTTCGAACATGTTTCACATGAGAGTCCCAGTCATTAGAAAAAATCAAGATATCATCCAAATAAACAATCAGAAATTTGTCCACAAAATCCCTGAAAATGTCATTCATGAAGGACTGGAAGACGGAAGGAGCATTAGTGAGCCCAAAGGGCATCACTAGGTACTCAAAATGCCCTTCAGGGGTATTGAATGCCGTCTTCCATTCATCCCCGTGCTTAATGCGAATAAGGTTATACGCCCCCCTGAGGTCAAGCTTGGTAAACCAAGTAGCGTTTTTCACCCTGGAAAACAGGTCAGAAATTAAGGGTAACGGGTATTGATATTTCACAGTAATATTGTTCAAGAGACGATAATCAATACACGGCCTTAATGAACCATCTTTTTTGGCCACAAAGAAAAAACCGGCACCTAAGGGTGAAGAGGATGGTCTGATATGACCCTTCTCCAATGATTCCTTGATATAAGACCGCATAGCGTCATGTTCAGGTACAGACAAGTTAAAAAGGCGACCTTTAGGGAATTTACTACCTGGCACTAATTCAATAGCGCAGTCATAGCTCCTATGGGGAGGCAAGGATGCAGATTTACTTTCGCTAAACACATCAGAAAAATCAAACAAAAAGTCAGGAACATCCTGAGCCTGGGGGGAGGCAGAAAAAACAGGAGTGTTGGTATTAACACATTGGCAGCCCCAACTGGTTACAGACACAGATTTCCAATCCAAAACAGGATTATGAGACTGTAACCAAGGAAACCCAGCACGATAATGTCATGCAGATTATATAGAACCAAAAATTTGCAGCACTCCTGGTGATCAGGTTCAACCCTCATTATCACCTGAGTAGAAAACTGGGATTTATTCTCAGCCAAAGGGGTAGAATCGATCCCCAGTAGGGGAATAGACTTCTGTAGGGTATCAAGGAAACCCACAACGTTTAGCAAAATCATAATCCATCAGGTTAATAGCTGCTCCAGAATCAACGAAAGCCTGAGCAGAAAATGAGGACAGAGAGCATATCAGAGTGACAGTTAATAAAAACTTAGTCTGAACACTACCCAAGACAACTGAGCGTGCAAAACGTCTTCCCCGCTTAGGGCAGACTGAAATAGCATGAGAGGCATCACCACAGTAGAAACATAACCCATTGCGCATTCGAAACTCATGACGCTGTGCCCCAGACACCACTCTATCACACTGCATGGGTTCAGAAGCTGGTTCACAAGGCAACACCATTCCACGCATACTTCTCCGCTCACGCAAACGTCTGTCAATTTGAATCGCTAATGACATAGAATCATTGAGACCAGAGGGGACAGGGAATCCCACCATAACATCCTTTACATTATCTGACAGACCCTTCCGGAAAAGGGCCGCCAAAGCGTCGTCATTCCATTTGGTCAGGACTGCCCACCTACGGAATCTCTGACAGTATAACTCAGCGTCATCAAGCCCCTGATTTAATGCCAACAAGGTTTTTTCAGCTTGATCAGTGACATTAGGCTCATCGTACAATAACCCCAAAGCCTGAAAAAACGCATCAACATCACTCAAAACAGGATCCCCAGGTATCAGGGAAAAAGCCCAATCCTGAGGATCGCCGCGCAGGAGAGAGATAATAATTTGAACCTGCTGCCTGCGTTTCCTGAGGACTTAGATTTTAAGGCAAAAAACAATTTACAATTATTTTTGAAATTCTGAAACTTAGCTCGATCCCCTAAAAACAAATCTGGCATGGGGATCCTAGGTTCCACAACAGGCAACCTAGCAAGATATGCAGCAATACTCTGAACCTCAGTGGCAAGCTGATCCACACGGCCAGACAACTGTGCAAACTCCATTGGGAGAAAAGATCCTCCCCAGCACCCAGAGATACAGAGGAAAAAAAAAAAAAATGCAACAAACAGAAAAATATCTCTGACAACTCTGACAACTTTTTTTCTTTCACAATATTTTTTTTCCTTCTGTGAGTACCATACAATTTCAATTTTTAGGCCGGTGATACTGTTATGTTTCGGTAGCTGAGGAGTGCAGGTAAAAAAGGCAATACACCAGAGCAGTTGGAATCTATGAGATTGCAGTACCCTGACTAACCACCACAACTAGAGGCAGCCGTGGAGCGTTCCTACGTTGGTCCTAGACGCCTCGTCACAGCCTGAGAAACTAACTACACCTAAAGATAGAAATAGGAAAGCTATCTGCCCCGGAGCAGAACCCCAAAGATAACAGAAAGCCCCAAACATGTAATGGCGGTTAGACAAGAGGAAATACTGACACAGAAAGAAAATAGTATGAGCAAACGCTGGGGCCCAAACTATCTAAATAGAAAAGGATAGGAAGGGTACTTACTGCAATCTCAGAAAACCCTGAAAAACACCAACTCTACTAATTTCAAAATCACCTGAGATCACACGACCTCTACCACCTAAATTAGTTCTCTGGTGTAACAAAATAAAAACAGCAGCCACTGAAAAAACTGGAAAAAGCAAAAGAACAAAACTCAGTGGCAGAACTAAACTGAGAGGGCAGAAGCCCCCGGAGGGGACCCTGAAGGCCCCCAAAGAAGTGCAGGACAAAATGCAAAAATATAGCACAAACACAAAAGAAGCAAAAGTCTTATCTGTAAGCAGGAGATGCAGACACGACACAGCAGGCTACAAGGGAAACTGGAATGAAGGATTCAGACCAGAACAATTGATCACCGGCAACCCTGATGGGAAAATGACTCCCTTATATAAGACCAGTCAGTAACACCTGATTCCCAGTCCTCACAATCTTCACTAGCACCGCTTGTAACCACCAGAGGGAGCCTCTGCTCAGAACTCATCTCAAACCCATTCACAACAAGTTAGCTTCTCAGGCTGTGACGAGGCATCTAGGACCAACGTAGGTACGCTCCACGGCTGCCTCTAGTTGTGTTGGTTAGTCAGGGTACTGCAATCCCATAGATTCCAACCTCTCTGGTGTATTTCCTTTTTGCCTGCTCTCCTCAGCTGCCAAATCATAACACACCAGGTAATAGGTCCTACCTCTTACTTTCTTAGTGGCCAAGATATGTTTTACCTCAAAAACATCATCCTCAGAGACCGGATCTGGAGTGGTACCGTGGTCCTTAAAAAAGGAGCTCAAAACTACTGGTTTGAGGAGGGAAACATGAAAGGAGTTAGGCACACATAGGGAAGTAGTCAATTTTAGTTTGTAAGAGACCGGGTTGATTTGTCTCAAGACTTCAAAGGGACAAATGAAACGGGGACCCAATTTGTACGAAGGCAACTTCAAACGGATGTACTTGGAGGAGAGCCATACCTTGTCTCCAGGACGAAAGATGGGAGCATCCAAGTGTCTTTTGTCCGCATGCCTTTTCATACGTTGAGAGGCTCTCTCCAAAGCAGTCTTGGTATCTTTCCAAATGTTCGAGAAATCTCTGAAAAAGGTTTCGGCTGCCAGAACACCAGACGGTCCAGAGAAAGGAAGAGGAATTCTGGGTTGGAGTCCAAACACAATCTGAAAGGGAGATTTTCCAGAAGATTCACTTACTTGTTTGTTGTAGGAGAATTCCGCCCAGTGCAGTAATTCCACCCAGTCGTCATGATGAGCGTTGACAAAGTGACGCAGGTATCCAGCCAGGATTTGATTGATCCTCTCCACTTGCCCATTGGACTGGGGATGGTATGCCAAAGAAAAATCTAGTTCTATTTTTTCCATTTTACAGACTGCTTTCCAGAACTTAGAGGTGAACTGGACGCCCCTGTCGGACACGATGTGGAGAGAAAATCCATGCAGACCGAAGATGTGCTGAATGAAGTGAGCTTCCAGTTCTGGAGCAGACGGAAGACCAGATAGCGGAACGAAGTGAGCCATTTTAGAGAAGCGGTCCACAACAACCCATACCACTGAGCAGCCAGAAGAAATGGGAAGATCCGTGATGAAATCCATCGCGATGTGCTGAAGGGGAGCGGACAGAATCGGGAGAGGCAGAAGCCTGCCGGCTGGTAGACGTTTATCAGTCTTGTTACGGGCACATGAAGGACAGGCTGCGACGTACTCCTGGATATCCTTACCCATGGTAGGCCACCAGTAGTAACAGGTGATGAGTTGCTGAGTCTTTTTCTGACCGGCATGGCCAGCCAACTTAGAAGAATGACCCCACCGCAGGACACGATTACGTTCAGAAGCGGACACGAGAGTCTTCCCTGGAGGAAGCTGGGCAAGATCAATGGAGGCAACAGAGACTAACCTTGAAGGTTCAATAATGTGCTGAGGTTCCTCCTCTAGTTCAGGAGGCAAAAAGGCTCTGGAGAGTGCGTCTGCCTTGATGTTCTTGTCAGCTGGGCGGAAATGAAGGACAAAATTGAAACGAGCAAAAAACAACGCCCACCGGGCCTGACGGGGATTCAGCCTAAGAGCAGATTGGAAGTTGGCAAGGTTTTTATGGTCGGTGAATATGACTACCTGGTGATGAGCTCCCTCAAGCAGATGTCTCCATTCTTGCAGAACCAACTTGATAGCCAACAGTTCCCGATCTCCAACGGAGTAGTTCCTTTCTGCAGGAGAAAAAACCTTGGAAAAAAAACCCACAAGAGATCATCGGACCGGTAGATGCCTTCTGGGTGAGAACTGCTTCTGCACCTATGGAAGAAGCGTCTACCTCAAGAAAAAATTGCTCATTAGAATTAGGACGATGAAGAATGGGTGCGGAAGCGAAGGCTTTTTTGAGAGAAACAAAGGCCTCTTCTGCCTCGGAGGACCATTCCTTGGAGTTTACACCCTTCCGGGTTAAAGCTGTGAGGGGAGCCACTTGGATGGAAAAGTGTGGAATGAATTGCCGGTAGTAGTTGACGAACACGTGTTATGGCTTTTAGCCCAAACGGACGAGGCCACTTGAGGACGGCAGACAACTTCTCCGGGTCCATCTTTAATCCTGTGGAAGATACAATGTACCCAAGGAAAGGCAAAGAAGATTGCTCAAAGATGCATTTCTCATATTTGGCATATAGCCTGTTCTCTCTGTCTTTGCAAGACCAGGCGTACTTGCCTCCGGTGTGAGGCCAGGTCTGCAGAGAAAATCAAAATGTCGTCCAGGTAGACAACGACACAAGTATCGAGCAGGTCCCTGAAAATGTCATTAACAAATTCCTGAAAGACCGCAGGTGCATTGCTTAGGCCAAACGGCATTACCAGGTTTTCGTAGTGGCCATCACGTGTGTTGAAGGCTGTTTTCCATTCGTCTCCTTCTCTGATTCGCATCAGGTTGTAGGCCCTCTGAGATCCAATTTAGTGAAGATTTTGGCCCCTCGGAGACGATCAAACAGCTCTGAAATAAGAGGTAATGGATACCTGTTTTTTACCGTGATCTGGTTTAGACCCCAATAGTCGATACAGGGCCGCAAGGATCCATCCTTCTTCTTCACAAAGAAGAATCCTGCTCCTGCCGGCGAAGATGACTTCTGGATAAATCCTCTTGCCAGGTTCTCTTGGATGTAGTCCGACATAGCCTGAGTCTCTGCCTGAGAAACAGGATAAACTCTCCCGCGAGGAGATGTTCCAGGTGGAAGCTCTATCTGACAGTCATACGACCTGTGTAGAGGTAGCTTCTCAGCCTCCTTTTTTCCAAAGACGTCAGAGAAGGACCAATAGGAGGAAGGCAACCCTGGCAGGGTATCAGGCAGGACTGGAGGCGAGACAGGTTGAATCCGGATTAGGCATCGATTCATGCAGGTATCTCCCCAATGCAGAACCTCTCCAGTTCTCCAATTTAGGACTGGTTCATGCATCTGGAGCCAGGGTAAACCTAAAAGCAAGGGATGAGACAAACCGGGATACACATAAAAATGGATTCTTTCAGCATGCATTAGACCTACCCGGAGTTCCACCAGCTCGGTCTGCAACTGGACGGGCTCGTTCAGTGGTTTGCCATCTACCGCGGTCACCCGTAACGGATCAGGAAGACGCTGGACTGGTAAGCGGTAATGATCCACAACCGCCTGCTGGATGAAGTTCCCTGCAGCTCCAGAATCCAGTAAACAATGTTCGGAGAATTTTATTGCTCCGCAGGACACAGAGAACGAGATTTGCAATGAGGGAGAGGACTGTTCTCTACCTAGGGTGGCCTCTCCTACCGAACCTAGTCACTGGAGTTTCCCGACTTCTTAGAACAGGAATGGATCAGATGCTCAGAACTACCGCAGTAGTAACAACTTCCCTCCTTGCGACGCGCCTCCCGGCGGCGGGTGGCCAAACTTACACGGTCTACCTCCATGGCCTCTGGAGAGGAAGGCGAGGTACCTGTTTTGAACATGCTAGAGTCCAGGTGATAGGGCCTTTTGTCCCGCTTGATCTCCCTGGAACGCTCCTGAAAACCAGGTCAATTCGGGTTGCCAAGGATATTAGCTCTTCCAAGGTAGTAGGTCTGTCCCGTCCCGCCAGCTCATCCTTGATTCTTCCTGATAGGCCTTCCCAGAAGTTAGCTACCAAGGCTTCATTGTTCCAAGATAATTCAGACTAGAGGGTGCGAAACTTAACCGCTTACTGAGCCACCGTGAGAGTTCCTTGGTGCAGGCGAAGCAAGGCTGAAGCGGTCGAAGTGGTGTGACCAGGTTCATCGAAGGTCCTGCAAAAAGCCTCTAGGAAAGATTGAAGATCATTAACTAGCGGGTCCCCTCTCTCCCATAGCGGGTTTAGCCAGGCGAGAGCCTCTTCTCCCAGATGTGACATGATGAAGCCCACCTTGGCTTGGTCAGAAGCAAACATATGCCCCAAGATATCAAAGTGTAGAGTGCACTGATTGAGAAAACCCCGACACTGAGTAGGATCACCCTGGAAGCGGGTAGGAGCCGCCAGGCGAGGTCCTTTACTTGCTATGGGGACTGGTACCTGAGTGCTGATAGAAGAGTCAGGTGCAGATCAGGACACCAGGGAATCCATGCGGGTAGACAATCTGCGTAGATAAGTCGTGATCTTGTCCTGTTGAACTCCTAAATGGGCCACCTCCTGGCACAGTTCCGTGGTCGGAGGACTCTGGGATCCAGCGGGTTCCATGGCCGGAGCAATCTGTAACAAATGGAAGCGGAGGCAGAGATGGTGAAGTTCACATTCGTCTTTTATTTTTGAAGTGGAACCTCGAGACCGCGGTCTGGGGGGCTCCGAAGGGGCGTGACTAGTGAGCCCCGGGTACCCGTAGTAAGGCTCCTCAAACAGGACCAGAATGGAATACCCGAAGGACACAGGTGCTACCTCCAGTTAGACCCCGGACACATGGCAGCTGTCCCAGAGGGACCAAAAGGGGTAACAGATTAGATAGCAGAAACCGTGGAGGGTTAAACGTAGATGAGGAAGGTCCTGGTTCAGGCTGGCTCCAGTAACCTTGTCACAGTCCACGGACACGGATGGCTGACGGCGGAACGGGATGACACTTGCGCCAGTGATAGCCGAGATTGTCTGAGATAGCCAGATACAGGATCCCAATGATCTGTGGAGATAGAATGAGCGAAGCACAGAGGCTGCTAACGCAGCTGTCATGTATAGTGTACAGTTCCTATAGCGTCTTGTGCTTGGGTGCGAGGAAAACACAGGAGACACAGGTTGATATGAAATGACTTGTATTACTTCATACAAGCATGCTGAAAAGTTCACACAGTTTGCAGGAACAGGGACAGGAGACACAGCAGGCCAGAGTAACTTCAAGCACTACAATAAATCTCCAAAGCAGGTTCAGGATCTCTTCTCTGTACCGTAATTCCTCTGAAAACATGGATTCACCAAACAGCAGGTTTCCAGAGTCCAAAAGTGTTCCAAGGTTCCTCAGTAGGGAATAGCTGGAGTACAAGTCCAAGGTTTCCAGAAGTCAGGTCACAGACTGACTGAGGCTTGATTCAGGAGCACTGATTGTTCAGCTGAGGCTGCTTAAGAAGCAAGAGGGAAGAATCAGGGCGGGAACATGAAAACTGGAAACTCCATATTAACTGAGGGCAAGAGCTGCAGAAAGGGACAGCAAAATGGCCGACGGAAAACTGAGTTTCAAGGAACATGTCAACAGAGACAAAGAACCTTACATTACTCCCCCCTTAGGGACAACCTCCGGATGACCTCAGACCAGGCTTGTCAGGGTACCTCTGATGAAACTGGCGGAGCAGGCGAGGAGCATTTACATTATTGACTGGTTCCCATGAGTTGTCCTCCACTGGGTAGCCCTGCCATTTAATCAAATATTGCAACTGATTTCTGTACAACCTGGAATCTAGAATCCTTTCCACCATAAATTCTTCCTGACCATCGACCAGCACTGGGTCAGGGCAAGGAGAAGAACGTCCAGGAAACGTATTGGGTGTTGCAGCCTTTAGTAGGGATACATGAAAGACAGGGTGGATTCTCATAGTTCTGGGCAGTTGAAGACGACAAGCAACAGCACTTATAATCTTATTGATCTTATAAGGTCCAATGTACTTATGTCCCAATTTAGACGATGGAATCTTTAATTTAAGATTTCTGGTTGACAGCCAGACCAAATCTCCTACCTTGAAAGCTGGTGCAGGTTTACAAAATTTATCTGCTGCTTTCTTGTACCTTTCCTGAGCCAATTCTAGATTTTCCTTTAGAAGATCCATATTCTTTTGTAAAGAAGTGATTCTTTCAGCCACTGCCGGCAAGGGCGTATCTATGGGAAATCGAGGAAGAATGTTAGGATGATAACCTAGATTGGAGTAAAAAGGAGACTGCTTAGTGGAGGCGCTCTGAGAGTTGTTATAAGAGAACTCAGCCAGTGGAAGTAGATCCAACCAATCATCCTGTAGGTGGCAGATAAAACAGCGGAGATACTGCTCCAGGGTCTGATTGGTTCGTTCTGTCTGTCCATTAGTCTGGGGATGAAAAGCAGAAGAAAGGTTTACTTTAATGTCCAATGCTGCACAGAAATTTTGCCAAAACCTTGAAGTGAATTGCACCCCTCGATCCGAAATGACCTCATCCGGTACTCCATGTAAGCGAAACACATTCTTAATCATCAAGTCTGATGTCTGTTTTGCAGTGGGTAAGCCGACACAAGGGATAAAATGAGCTGCCTTTGTTAGACGGTCAACCACCACTAGAATGGTGTTCTTCCCTTGAGAGGTTGGTAACTCCACAATGAAGTCCATAGAAATGGATCCCCACGGGCGGGACGGGGTGGGAAGAGGTTGCAACAGACCAGTTGGTGAGGAGCGAGGTGTTTTGCATCTTGCACAGACTTCACATGAAGTGACATAGTTTAAGACATCTTTCCTGTAAGTATGCCACCAAAAGAAACGAGAAAGAAATTCTTGTGTCTTTAGAATTCCCCTATGCCCGGCTATCTTGGAATCGTGGATGAGTTGCAATACTCTCAATCTGACTGTTTCAGGTATATACAGACGTTGTCCCTGAATCCACACACCATTCTTAAAGACAAGACTTACGTCCCTTGGGGGTTGAGCCAACAAAGAATCCGCATAGTATGCTTCCTTGATGTCCTTAAGTAGGTCTTGATTATGAATCACTCCCAGGAATCTAGAGTCAGGAAGAATAGTCTTAGGAGGAGTAAGTGGATGTGTCTCTGCTGAATGAATCCTAGAGAGTGCATCAGCCTTTCCATTGCGCGATCCTGGTCTATAAGAAATGACAAAATTAAATTGGTTTAGGAAAAGATTCCAGCGAGCCTGGCGAGGAGTCAGGCACTTAGCCGACCTGATAAATTCAAGGTTACGATGGTCTGTCAGGACGACTATTTGCTGTGCAGCTCCCTGAAGAAGGTGTCTCCATTCCTTGAAGGCGGCAATAATGGCCAACAATTCTCTATTGCCCACATCGTAGTTCCTCTCAGCCGAAGACAACTGCTGGGAAAAGAAGGCACAGGGATGCAAGACATTCTTCTCACCTGTTCTCTGAGAGAGTATAGCTCCAACGGCACAGTCTGAAGCATCCACCTCTATTATGAAGGCAAGCTCGGGGTTGGGATGTACTAAGATAGGTGCGGTGGTAAATTTATCCTTTAAACAGGAAAATGCTTCCTGAGCTTGCGGGGTCCAGGAGAACCTAGACTGTTTCCGGGTAAGTTGGGTGATAGGTGACACTACCTCAGAAAAATTCTTAATGAAACGTCTATAGAAGTTGGCAAACCCGATGAAACGCTGCACCTCCTTCACATTTCTAGGAATTGGCCAATCCTTGATGGCTTGGGTCTTGCTTCCATCCATACTAATCCCTTGCGTAGATAGTACATACCCCAGAAATTGAATTTCGGTCCTATGGAATTCACATTTTTCAAGTTTGATGTAGAGATGGTTTTGTCTTAGGCGTTCTAAGACCATTCTCACATGTCCATGATGTTCCTCTGTGGAGTTAGAAAAAATTAGAATATCATCCAGATAAATCACCACAAATGTATCTAGGAGATCCCTGAAGATATCATTCACAAAGTGTTGGAAAGTGGCTGGGGCGGTACTCAGACCAAAAGGCATAACTAGATATTCAAAGTGTCCATAGTGTGACCTGAAAGCAGTCTTCCATTCATCCCCAGGTCTAATACGGACCAAGTTATAGGCCCGACGGAGATCCAGTTTAGAGAAAATTTTGGCATGCCGCACTCTCTCCAACAACTCAGGGATTAAAGGCAATGGATAACGGCTTCTAATAGTAACCTTATTGAGTTCCCTATAGTCTATGCAGGGTCTCAGAGATCCATCTTTCTTCTTCACAAAGAAGATGGGTGCACCTGCGGGAGATGAAGAGGGGCGTATGAAGCCCTTGGCTAAATTTTCGTCTATATAATCCTTCAAAGCTTTTAGCTCGGGCCCCGCTAGGGGGTAGATCTTACCAAAAGGTATCTCGGCTCAGGCAATAATTCAATTGGACAATCATATGGACGGTGAGGAGGAAGCTGATCAGCGTTCTTCTTGTCACATAAATCCACATAGTCCTGGTATACAGCTGGTAGTTCAGGGACTGACATGGTTCCTTTAGGAACAGAGCTAGCTGAAACTCCTTGACTCATCTGTTTCTCCGGAAAGTGTAATTCCTTGGTCTCCCAGTTAATCGTAGGATTCTGCGCCTGCAGCCTTGGTAGCCCTAGAATAATGGGAAAGTGGGGAGAAGAGATAAGCAAAAAAGACATTTTCTCCTGATGATCTTTACCCATAAGGACCCTCAAAGGCTCTGTTTCTTGATCCACTGGTCCAGAAGTCAGTAGAGAGCCATCCACAGTCTCCATCTGTACTGGAGTAGCCTTCTTCACTGAACGTATCCCCTGTTTCAGAGCAAAGGAGATATCCATAAAATTTCCACTTGCTCCTGAGTCGATCATAGCAGAGCTAGACACCCAGACTGAGTCAACCCAGAGTTTGATGGAAAGGAAGCAATGAGAACTGTTTCTTTTATAACTCAGCTGGGACACCGCTGAGGAAACTTGAAAAATTGCAGCGTTTATACCGTCATCGTCCCCAGAACTAACAGAGTTTAAGTCAGAGAAATCAAGATCTCTTGCAGCAGATCTCTCTGGAGCCTGAGGCTCGGACATGACAGAGCTCCTCTCGCAACACTCACAGTGAATGACTGCTGCAGTAGTCTTACGAGAACGGCTGGGGCAGTTTATAATGAAGTGCCCTGACTTACCACAGTAGAAACATAGATTTTCCTTTATACGATGTTCTTTGCGTGCATCACTAACCCGTCTTTGTAAAGAGTCCACCTGCATGGGTTCAGGTTCTGGTTCCCTTGTGATCCTACTCAAAGGTTCCTTAGCTGAGGAGGGAGGTAGTAAAAGGTTAGTGCGATTATTTTCGAACCATATCTCTTGTCTGCGTTCAGTCAGACGAGCATCAATACGGATACAATAGTTAATAAAGTCACCTAACGCAGTGGGAGGGTCGGCACAAGCAAGTTCATCCTTAATCAGTGGAGACAACCCTTTCCGAAAAATAGATTTTTTAGCGGAAGTGTCCCAAGTGGTATCAAGAGCCCATCTCCTGAAATCCAGGGCATATTCGGCTACTGAACGCTTACCTTGGCGCAAAGTTAACATGGCTGCTTCAGCTGTTGCACCTCGATTGGGGTCATCAAACACCTGCCCCATGGCTGAAATAAAAGCATCAAGGTGATTCAAACAATCATCCTCAGTCTCAATCAGAGGGTTTGCCCACATCAAAGCCTTATTGGTAAGCAACATGATTATAGTAAGCACTTTGGATCGTTCAGTGGGAAATTGTGAAGCATGTGCAGAGAAAAATAAATTGCATTGATTAATAAATCCCCTGAATTTCTCACGTTCACCGCCAAAACGAAAAGGAGGTAATTTGGGGATCCCAGAACTCGGGGTTATGGCAGGAGCCTGGGCTCGTTCCTCTGGAGCCTCAATCCTGGCTCGCAATTCCTGGGTAGTCTGTCCAAACACTTGCAAATTATGATTAGTGAGGTCCTGTAGGCTTGCAAAACGGGTTTTTAAAGTCTGTACATCTGAAAGGATTGTATCAGTCACTCCGCAAAGTTCCTTTATGCGGGCCTCCATCTTCCAGATCTTTTAAGGCAGAAGTGCTGGAAGGAGAAGAGGAAAGGAAAAAAAAAAAAAAACAATAGTGTTTACCTGTGGTAACACTCCAGAGTAAAATTTTAAGGGAATGCGCTCACCTGGAATGGTTGTGAGAAGTCACAACCACTGTCATCACATAAGGTATTAAACGGACATCTGATATCCACAGTCACAGCAGACATGGCTTTCCCAGACCCAGCAGACACTAAACATTGGCTCCTGAATCTTGTCATGTATAGTGTACAGTTCCTATAGCGTCTTGTGCTTGGGTGCGAGGAAAACACAGGAGACACAGGTTGATATGAAATGACTTGTATTACTTCATACAAGCATGCTGAAAAGTTCACACAGTTTGCAGGAACAGGGACAGGAGACACAGCAGGCCAGAGTAACTTCAAGCACTACAATAAATCTCCAAAGCAGGTTCAGGATCTCTTCTCTGTACCGTAATTCCTCTGCAAACATGGATTCACCAAACAGCAGGTTTCCAGAGTCCAAAAGTGTTCCAAGGTTCCTCAGTAGGGAATAGCTGGAGTACAAGTCCAAGGTTTCCAGAAGTCAGGTCACAGACTGACTGAGGCTTGATTCAGGAGCACTGATTGTTCAGCTGAGGCTGCTTAAGAAGCAAGAGGGAAGAATCAGGGCGGGAACATGAAAACTGGAAACTCCATATTAACTGAGGGCAAGAGCTGCAGAAAGACAGAAAGCAAAATGGCCGACGGAAAACTGAGTTTCAAGGAACATGTCAACAGAGACAAAGAACCTTGCAGCAGCACAGACAGATCAGAGTCAGAACCGGATGTAGCAATGATAGAAACACGTTGCTCCGGCACTCCCCCTATGGTGGAGTGGCCAGATATAGTAATCAGTGCGTTGCCATTGGTTGATTGACATTTTTAACCCCTCTCTGCCATCAGACGTACTATTCCGTCCATGTGACCCTGGACCTAATTCCCATGGACGGAATAGTACGTCATGCCCTTTAATGCGACATCGCGACTAAAGTCGCGGTGATCGCATTAAAATTCCGACGCCATCTTACCTCTAGGAAGATGACGTCGGCATCCCGGGCTGCGTCCTCCCCTCTCCGGCCTCCCGATCGCTGTGATTGGCTGTTCAATTCTGAACAGCCAATCGCAGCCTTTCTCACTGTTTCAGCCAATCAGATGGGCTGAAACAGTGAGATCCCAGGCTAGGATCGAGTACCGATGTACTCGATCCTAGGCCTGGGTCTAGCACTATGCAGACCCCCCTGGATTGGCGCGATCGCCGATCATAACGATCGCGCCAATCGCAGGGCACAGAAGCGGTATTACCGCGCTGTGCCCTGCCGGTTCCTGCTGGATCGGTGCTATAAAAGCACCGATCCTAGGCCGGAACATAGGACAGGCCTAGCAGGGCCTGCAGGAGCTGATTGGCGCGATCGATGTTATCGTCGATCGCGCCAATCGCAAGGCACAGCCGCGGCGCAGGAGCGCTGTGCCTTGCTGCTGACATGCCGGATCGGTGCTGTAATAGCACCGATCCTGGCTGGATCAGTGCTGTAAAAGCACCGATCCGGCTGTGGAGGCTCAGGACAGGCCCTGTAGGGCCTGCAGGAGCTGATTGGCGCGATCGATGACATCGTCGATCGCGCCAATCACAGGGCACAGCAGCGGTCTGATCGCTGTGTGACCGCGCTGTGCCCTGCAGGTGACCTGGCTGCTGCCCTGGCTGTGACCTGCCTAGGATCGGAGCTGTGAGCTCCGATCCTGGGCAGGTTGCCAGGGTAACCAGGAGAGCTCTGATTGGTGGGATCTTGTTATGATGGATCCCACCAATCACAGGTCACAGAAGCGAATTGACCGCTCTGTGACCTGTCTCACCTGGCTCTGACCTGTGAGTGACCGTTCTGCAGGGGTCCTCACACTTGCTGAGGATTCCTGCAGAGCGGTCATACAACAGATCTCTCCTGTGCGGGCCTTGTAGTGCTGAAGACAGAAGAAAAGAAGACAGAAGAAAAGAAGACAGAAGAAAAGAAGACAGAAGAAAGAAGAAAAGAAGATAGAAAAAAGAAGAGAGACTACAACCGTAAGTGTTGATCCCTCTCTTCCTCCCTCCCCATCCCCCTTCCCCCTCTTTTTACCCCCTCCACCCCCCCTTTGCGCCGCCTCCGTGCGCACACCCAGCCGCCGAGCGTTGATTGGTGACGCATTTCACCGATCAACACTCGTGCTCTCAGCCCCCTTTGCGCCACCTCCGTGCGCACACCCTGCAGCCGGCGAACTTTGATAAGTGACGCAGATCACTTATCAGAGCTCGCGTCCGGCGGGTTTCCTGTTTTTCACCCCCCCTTTGCGCCGCCTCCGTGCGCACACCCAGCCGCCGAGCGTTGATTGGTGACGCATTTCACCGATCAACACTCGTGCTCTCAGCCCCCTTTGCGCCACCTCCGTGCGCACACCCTGCAGCCGGCGAACTTTGATAAGTGACGCAGTTCACTTATCAGAGCTCGCGCCGGCTGTTTTCCTTTTTTTTTTTTTTTCACCCGCCTTTGCGCCGCCTCCGTTTCCACATCTAGCAGCCGCCGAATTTTGATAAGTGACTCAGTTCACTTATCAGATCTCGTGCCGGCTGTTTTCCTGTTTTTTTTTTCACCCCCTCCCTGCGCCACTCCCTTTGCGCCACATCTAGCAGCCGCCGAACTTTGACAAGTGACACAGTTCACTTATCAGAGCTCGCACCGGCTGTTTTCCTTTTCTTTTTTTTTTTTTCCTTTTTCTTTTTTCACCCGCCTTTGCGCCGCCTCCGTTTCCACATTTAGCAGCCGCCGAACTTTGACAAGTGACACAGTTCACTTATCAGAGCTCGCGCCGGCTGTTTTCCTTTTCTTTTTTTTTTCACCCCCTCCCTGCGCCACTCCCTTTGCTCCACATCTAGCAGCCGCCGAACTTTGACAAGTGACACAGTTCACTTATCAGAGCTCGCACCGGCTGTTTTCCTTTTCTTTTTTTTTTTTTCCTTTTTTTTCACCCGTCTTTGCGCCGCCTCCGTTTCCACATTTAGCAGCCGCCGAATTTTGATAAGTGACGCAGTTCACTTATCAGATCTCGTGCCGGCTGTTTTCCCTTTTTATTTTTTTCACCCCCTCCTTGCGCCACATCTAGCAGCCACCGAACTTTGATAAGTGACGCAGTTCACTTATCAGAGCTAGGGCCTGCTGTTTTAGACTTTTCTTTTCACAGGCATTTTTTTCTCCCCATTTTTTTTTTCTTTTAGATTTTTCTTTTCAGCATAGTTTACACCAAGCACTATCCTCCCCCCCCCACACATACACAGTTATCAATAAAGTACACCCAAGCACCACATTTACAAAAAAATGTCCCACCCGTCCCGTTCGTCCCAACAGCGCTATTCATTGGAGGAGGCATACGCTTTTCTTGCCTCCGACACTGATAGCAGGGAGAGGATCCCACATTTCTTTATTTTTCAGATTCCTCTTCCTCCTCCTCTTCCTCTTCCCCCTCCTCATCTTCCTCCTCGGGTCCTGCGGAACCACCACGCAGACGCCCCAGGACAGAAGATGAGGCATCTGCCCCCATTCCAGAAGACGAAGATGAAGCCGAAGCCGAACCAGCGCAACCCACTGCGGATCCCGTGTGGACCTCGCCCCCCGAAAATTACGAGCCACTGATTCCTGATTTTGTGGCAGAATCAGGAATCAGGTTTGACACCACTGGCCTCACAGAAATAGACTTTTTCAAAGTCTTTTTCTCTGAGGATTTTATTAACCACATGGTGGAGCAAACAAATTTGTACGCTCGTCAATTTTTGGAGCAAAACCCCCGTTCATCATATTCTAACTGGTCTCCTGTAGACGCAGTTGAATTGATGCAGTTTTGGGGCCTGGTCCTTCACACGGGGATCTTGAAGAAGCCAGAACTTCGGCAATATTGGAGTGTTGATATTTTATATAACGCTCCAGTGTTCCGAATGGTCATGGCCCGGACGCGTTTTGAGGCCATCCAGAAATTCTTGCATTATAACGATAATGCACAGTGTCCCGCACGAGATGACCCCAACTTTGACCGTCTGTTCAAAGTTCGGCCGGTCATCGAACACTTCAACAAAAAGTTTGCTGAAGTGTACG
Organism: Oophaga sylvatica; assembly: GCA_033576555.1. NCBI lineage: Eukaryota > Metazoa > Chordata > Amphibia > Anura > Dendrobatidae > Oophaga > Oophaga sylvatica. Next base: position 987,130,696 of record JARQOD010000001.1, on the reverse strand, counting down.
TGCCCAAAAGGGACATTTGCGTGGATGAGTCCTTGGTTCATTTTAAGGGACGGCTCGGATTCCGTCAGTACCTGCCCAACAAGAGGGCAAGGTACGGAATCAAACTCTACAAACTGTGTGAGAGTACCTCAGGGTACACTCACCGTTTTAGAGTTTACGAAGGAAAGGACACCAGGATTGAACCCCCTGAGTGTCCTCCTGTCCTGGGAGTGAGTGGGAAAATTGTGTGGGATTTGGTTCACCCACTGCTGGATAAAGGTTATCACCTCTACACCGATAACTTTTATACCAGCATCCCACTCCACAAATCCCTCTTTGCGCGTGGTACCGCAGCCTGCGGTACCGTCCACAAAATCAGAAGGGCCTCCCGAAGACGCTGCTTGGGCAGATGATCAGAAAGGGTGAGAGCAGAGCCCAATGTAGCGACCACCTTCTGGTGGTCAAGTACAAGGACAAGAGGGATGTCCTTCTCTTGACCACCATACACGGTGATGGCAGCGCCCTCAGCACTGTACGGGGTACCTCTACACAGGTCCGCAAACCGGACTGTGTACTTGGGTACAACAAATACATGGGGGGTGTTGATCTCTCTGATCAACTCCTCCAACCATACAGTGCTTTGAGAAAGGCCAAGGTGTGGTACAAGAAGCTGTCCGTGCACATCGTCCAAATGGCAATGCTCAACGCTTTCCTGCTGTCACGATGTGCACGCCATACCAATACGTCGTACCTTCAGTTCCAGGAGGTAGTGATCAAGGCCCTGATGTTTGGCGCTCAGGAAGGAGAGGGCCCCAGTACTTCCGGAACTGAAGGTGCTCGTATTGTACCAGGCCAGCATTTCCCGGGGGAGGTCCCGCAAACTGCAAAAAAAGGTAAGTCGCAAAAAAGGTGCCGAGTGTGTTACAAAAGGGGAATACGCAAGGACACCATTTATCAGTGCGACACCTGCCCCGAAAAACCTGGCCTGTGTATGAAGGATTGCTTCAAATTGTACCACACCTCCATGCACTACTAATTTACTTTACAGGAAAGATTAGTTCCAGAAGGGGGGCACATCTAGAGAAGCTTCTTGGGGGTCTAATTTCTAAAATTATGTCACTTGTGGTTTTTTTTTCCTGTTTAGGCACATCAGGGGCTCTGCAAATGGAACATGACGCCCGCAGACCATTCCATCAAAGTCTGCATTCCAAAACGTCACTACTTCCCTTCCGAGTCCCGACGTGTGCCTAAACAGTTTTTTCCCACATGTGGGGTACCAGCGTTCTCAGGACAAATTGGACAACAACTTTTGGGGTCCAATTTCTCCTGTTACCCTTGGGAAAATAAAAAATTGGGGACTAAAAAAATCACTTTTGTGGAAAAAAAAAATATTTTTTTTTTCACACAGGGCATTATAAACTTTAGTGAAACACTTGGGGGTTCAAAGTACTCACCACACACCTAGATAAGTTCCTTAGGGGGTCTAGTTTCCAAAATGGGGTCACTTGTGGGGGGTTTCCACTGTTTAGGCACATCAGGGGCTCTGCTAACGGAACATGACGCCCGCAGACCATTCCATCAAAGTCTGCATTCCAAAACGTCACTACTTCCCTTCTGAGCCCTGCCGTGCGCCCAAACAGTGGTTCCCCCAACATATGGGGTATCGGCGTACTCAGGACAAATTGGACAACAACTTTTGGGGTCCAATTTCTCCTGTTACCCTTGGGAAAATAAAAAAATGGGGACTAAAAAAATCACTTTTGTGGGAAAAAAAAATATATTTTTTTTAACGCCAGGGCATTATAAACTTTAGTGAAACACTTGGGGGTTCAAAGTGCTCACCACACACCTAGATAAGTTCCTTAGGGGGTCTAGTTTCCAAAATGGGGTCACATGTGGGGGGTTTCCACTGTTTAGGCACATCAGGGGCCCTCCAAACGCGATATGGCGTTCGTTCCCAATTCCAGCCAATTTTGGTTTGGAAAAGTCAAACGGCGCTCCTTCCCTTTCGAGCCCTGCCGTGCGCCCAAACAGTGTTCCCCCACATATGGGGTACAGCGTACTCAGGACAAATTGGACAACAACTTTTGTGGTCCAATTTCTCCTCTTACCCTTGGGAAAATAAAAAATTGGGGACTAAAAATCATGCTTGTGGAAAAAATATATTTTTTTTCTTCACGGCTCTACATTACAAACTTGCGTGAAGCACTTGGGGGTTCAAAGTGCTCACCAAACACTAGGTAAGTTCCTTAGGGGGTCTAGTTTCCAAAATGGGGTCACATGTGGGGGGTTTCCACTGTTTAGGCACATCAGGGGCCCTCCAAACGCGACATGGCTTCGTTCCCAAATTCCAGCCAATTTGATTGGAAAAGTCAACGGCGCTACCTTCCCTTCGAGCCCTGCCGTGCTCCCAAACAGTGGTTCCCCCCACATATGGGGTATCAGCGTACTCAGGACAAGTTGGACAACAACTTTTGTGGTCCAATTTCTCCTCTTACCCTTGGGAAAATAAAAAATTGGGGACTAAAAAATCATGCTTGTGGAAAAAAATATGATTTTTTTTCTTCACGGCTCACATTACAAACTTGCGTGAAGCACTTGGGGGTTCAAAGTGCTCACCACACACCTAGATAAGTTCCTTAGGGGGTCTAGTTTCCAAAATGGGGTCACATGTGGGGGTTTCCACTGTTTAGGCACATCAGGGGCCCTCCAAACGCGACATGGCGTTCGTTCCCAATTCCAGCCAATTTTGGTTTGGAAAAGTCAAACGGCGCTCCTTCCCTTTCGAGCCCTGCCGTGCGCCCAAACAGTGGTTCCCCCCCACATATGGGGTATCAGCGTACTCAGGACAAGTTGGACAACAACTTTTGTGGTCCAATTTCTCCTCTTACCCTTGGGAAAATAAAAAATTGGGGACTAAAACGTCATGCTTGTGGAAAAAATGATTTTTTTTCTTCACGGCTCTACATTACAAACTTGCGTGAAGCACTTGGGGTTCAAAGTGCTCACCAAAACATCTAGGTAAGTTCCTTAGGGGGTCTAGTTTCCAAAATGGGGTCACATGTGGGGGGTTTCCACTGTTTAGGCACATCAGGGGCCCTCCAAACGCGACATGGCGTTCGTTCCCAATTCCAGCCAATTTTGGTTTGGAAAAGTCAACGGCGCTCCTTCCCTTTCGAGCCCTGCCGTGCGCCCAAACAGTGGTTCCCCCCCACATATGGGGTATCAGCGTACTCAGGACAAGTTGGACAACAACTTTTGTGGTCCAATTTCTCCTCTTACCCTTGGGAAAATAAAAAATTGGGGACTAAAACATCATGCTTGTGGAAAAAATATGATTTTTTTTCTTCACGGCTCCAAATTACAAACTTGCGTGAAGCACTTGGGGTTCAAAGTGCTCACCACACATCTAGATAAGTTCCTTAGGGGGTCTTGTTTCCAAAATGGGGTCACATGTGGGGTGTTTCCACTGTTTAGGCACATCAGGGGCCCTCCAAACGCGACATGGCGTTCGTTCCCAATTCCAGCCAATTTTGGTTTGGAAAAGTCAAACCGCGCTCCTTCCCTTTCGAGCCCTGCCGTGCGCCCAAACAGTGGTTCCCCCCCACATATGGGGTATCAGCGTACTCAGGACAAGTTGGACAACAACTTTTGTGGTCCAATTTCTCCTCTTACCCTTGGGAAAATAAAAAATTGGGGACTAAAACATCATGCTTGTGGAAAAAATATGATTTTATTTTTTCACGACTCTACATTATAAACTTGCGTGAAGCACTTGGGGGTTCAAAGTGCTCACCACACATCTAGATAAGTTCCTTAGGGGGTCTAGTTTCCAAAATGGGGTCACATGTGGGGGGTTTCCACTGTTTAGGCATATCAGGGCCTCTCCAAATGCGACATGGCGTCCGTTCTCAATTCCAGCCAATTTTGGTTTGGAAAAGTCAAACTGCGCTCCTTCCATTCCGAGCCCTGCCGTGCGCCCAAACAGTGGTTTTCCCTCACATATGGGGTATCGGCGTACTCAGGAGAAATTGCACAACAACTTTATCAGTCCATTTTCTCCTTTTTCCCTTGTGAATATAAAAAAAATGTTTGCAAAAGATCATTTTTGTGACTAAAAAGTAAAATGTTCATTTTTTCCTTCCACGTTGCTTCAGCTCCTGTGAAGCACCTGAAGGGTTAATAAACTTTTTGAATGTGGTTTTGAGTACCTTGAGGGGTGTAGTTTTTACAATGGTGTCACTTTTGGGTATTTTCTGCCATATAGACCCCTCAAAGTGACTTCAAATATGAGGTGGTCCCTAAAAAAAAATGGCTTTGTACATTTTGATGTAAAAATGAGAAATCGCTGGTCAACTTTTAACCCTTATAACTTCGTAACAAAAAAAAATTTTGGTTCCAAAATTGTGCTGATGTAAAGTAGACATGTGGGAAATGTTATTTGTTAACTATTTTCTGTGACATATTTCTCTGTTTTAAGGGAATAAAATTTCAAAGTTTAAAATTGCTAAATTTTCCAAATTTTCACCATATTTGCGTTTTTTTCATAAATAAACGCAAGTTATATGGAAGAAATTTTACCACTAACATAAAGTACAATATGTCACGAGAAAACAGTCTCAGAATCACGAAGATCCGTTGAAGTGTTCCAGAGTTATAACCTCATAAAGAGACAGTGGTCAGAATTGTAAAAATTGGCCCGGTCATTAACGTGCAAACCACCCTTGGGGGTGAAGGGGTTAAAAAATGCACGCTGCCCCTTTAAGAGAGAGGGTGGAGACGGCTTTGCGTCCTAAGTATTCTTTCTGGAGGCCTGCTGGCAGCGTGCCAGGAACTGGGAGAGGAAGCAGGATGCTGGGAAGCAGAGGGAGTAGAAGGTAAGTGACCAGAACGGAGAGCAGAGCCAGCACGGGGACCGAGTGTAACAGTGTTCACAACAGTACCTCCCCCTTGAGGAGAGGTCACCGAACCCTCACCCAAGCCTCCAGGCTGATCAGGATGGGCCCGGTGAAAGGCACGAACCAATCCCTCGGCATGAATGTCAGAAGCAAACACCCAAGAATTATCCTCCTGACCATAAACTTTCCACTTGACCAAGTACTGGAGTCTCCGTCTAACCAGACGAGAATCCAATACCTTCTCTACTTCATACTCTAGATTGCCCTTAACTAATACAGGATCAGGGGCATAGCCATGGGAACTACTGGCTCAACAAACTTTTTCAACAATGATTTATGAAAGACGATGTGAATCTTGATCGTTCCTGGAAGAGCCAAACGCAAAGAAACTGGATTAAGGATTTCCAAAATCTTATAAGGTCCAATAAACCTTGGCTTAAATTTTGGAGACGCAACTTTCATAGGAATATTTTTTGAGGACAGCCAAACCATGTCACCTACTTTAAACCCGGGACCATCAGTCCTATGCCGGTTGGCAAACAATTGGGCCTTCTCCTGAGAGTGAGACATCTTATACACTACTTGATTCCAAATGTGCTGCATTCTCATTACGTAGAATCAACACCTGGAAAGGCTAAAGCCTCCACCTGCCCTGAAGAAAACCGAGGATGAAACCCAATGTTGCAGAAAAAAGGGGACTTCAAAGTGGTAGAACTAGCCCTATTATTTAGAGCAAATTCAGCCAAGGGCAAAAAAGAGACCCAGTCATCTAGATCAGCAGACACAAAACATCTCAAATAAGTTTCCAAAGTCTGGTTTGCTCTCTCAGTCTGTCCATTGGTCTGAGGGTGAAACGCAGAGGAGAAGGACAACTGAAATCCCAGTTTAGAGCAAAAGGCTCTCCAAAATCTGGAAACAAACTGGACTCCTCTGTCAGACACAATGTTCTCCGGAATAGCGTGCAAACGAACCACCTGCTGATAAAACAAGGGCACCAGCTTAGAAGAGGATGGTAACTTCGGCAGTGGTACAAGATGGACCATCTTGGGAAATCTATAACAGATCACCCAGATAACAGTCATTCTCTAAGAGACAGGGAAGTCGGAAATAAAATCCATATAAATATGGGTTCATTGGCTCCTGTGCACCGGCAGTGGCACTAACAATCCACTAGAGCGAGAACAGGGTTTGGACCGAGAACAAGTCCCACAGGACTGCACAAAATTCCTGACATCACGAGATAAAGCAGGCCACCAAAAGACCGGCTCACCAAATCTCTGGTACCAAAAATACCAGGATGACCAGCCAACGCAGAGCAATGAATTTCAGACATTACTCTCCTCCTCCATTGGTCGGGGACATACAATCTCCCCATGGGGCATTGTTCAGGTTTATCCTCCTGAAATTCCTCCATGGCAAGTCTCAAATCGGGTGAGATAGCGGAAAGCACCACCCCCTCCTTTAGAATGGTAGTGGGCTCAGTCACATCAAGAGAATCCACAAAGAAACTCCTAGAGAGGGCATCCGCCTTAATATTCTTAGTGCCCGGAAGAAAGGAGACCACAAAATTAAAACGCATGAAAAACAAGGCCCACCTAGCCTGTCTAGGATTCAAACGCTTGGCTGATTCGGGATAGATCAAGTTCTTGTGGTCGGTGAGGACCACAACGTGATGTTTGGCTCCCTCAAACTCTTCAAACGCCCACTTCATAGCCAATAATTCCAGATTCCCCATATCATAATTACGTTCAGATGGGGAAAATTTTCGAGAAAAGAAGGCACAAGGGTTAATCTTAGAGGTTACTGGATCTCTTTGAGACAAAACGGCTCCTGCACCAATCTCAGAAGCATCTATCTCCACCTGAAATGGGAGAGAAACATCAGGTTGCCGTAGAACAGGAGCAGAAGTGAATCTCCGCTTAAAGGGAATCTGTCACCCTAAATTGGCGGGATATTTAAATGATGGCAGTCAGGTCAGATGGGCGGTGTTTTGGGTACTTGCCTTAACTTGTTGTTCGCCGCTGTCTCCATTATTTCTGGGAATTGTAGTCGTTGCCCTCCATATAACGTGCCTGCGCATTGCTATCTTGAATTGTGCATGCGCAGTATGCTTTGCCCGCAGATTGCAATGTGCAGGCGCGTTATATGGAGGGCAATGACTACAATTCCAAGAAATAATGGAGACAGCGGCGAACAACATGTTAAGCCAAGTACCCAAAACACCACCCATCTGACCTGACTGCCATCATTTAAATATCCCGCCAATTTAGGGTGACAGATTCCCTTTAAGCTCCTGAAATGCCGAAACTGCCTCTGGAGACCAATTTACCACATCAGGGCCCTTTTTGGTCAAATCCGTCAGTGGTTTCACAATACCAGAAAAATTACTTATGAATTTACGGTAAAAATTAGCAAAACCCAAAAATCTCTGAAGAGCCTTCAAGGAAGTGAACTGAACCCAATCACAAATGGCCTGAACCTTGACTGGGTCCATTTTAATAGTGGACGGAGACAAAATGAATCCCAAAAACGAAATTTTTTGTACGCCAAAGAGACATTTCGATCCCTTAACATGCAAGGCATTTTCTTTCAAAATCCGGAATACAATCCAAACATGTTCCACATGAGAATCCCAGTCACTGGAAAAAATCAAAATATCGTCCAAATAAATGATCAAAAACTTGTCCACAAAATCCCGGAAAATATAGTTCATGAAAGACTGGAAGACGGCAGGGTCATTAGTGAGCCCAAAAGGCATCACTAGGTACTCAAAATGCCCCTCAGGAGTATTAACGCCATCTTCCATTCATCACCGTACTTAATGCGAATAAGATTATACGCCACCCTAAGGTCAAGCTTGGTAAACCAACTAGCACCTTTCACTCTGGAGAATAAATCGGAAATCAGGGATAATGGATACTGATATTTAACAGTGATCTTATTAAGGAGACGATAGTCAATACATGGCCTCAATAAACCATCTTTTTTGGCCACAAAGAAAAAGCCGGCACCCAAGGGTGAAGAGGACGGTCTAATATGACCCTTCACCAATGACTCTTTGATATAAGATCTCATAGCATCATGCTCAGGTACAGACAAATTGAAGAGCCGACCCTTGGGAAATTTACAACCAGGCACTAACTCAATTGCGCAATCATAACTCCTGTGAGGAGGCAACGACGCAGACTTACTCTCACTAAACACATAAAAAAAATCAGCCAAATAGTCAGGGACATCCTGAGACTGGGGAGAGGCAGAAAAAAACAGGAGTGTCACCATAAACACATTGACAACCCCAACTGGCCACAGACACAGACTTCCAATCCAAAACAGGATTATGGGTCTGCAACCAAGGAAAACCCAGTACAATAATGTCATGTAAATTATGTAACACCAAAAATGTACAATTCTCTTGGTGGTTAGGGGCTACTTGCATTATCACCTGGGTCCAAAACTGGGGTTTATTCTCCTCCAAAGGGGCAGCATCAATACCCCTCAAAGGAACAGGAGTCTGGAGGGGTACCATGGGAAAACCACAACATTTGGCAAAGTCAAAATCCATCAGGTTCAGGGCTGCTCCTGAATCAACAAAAGCCTTAGCAGAAAATGAAGATAAGGAGCAGATCAAGGTAACAGTCAAGAGAAATTTAGGCTGTACATTGCCCAAAACAAATGAGCGAGCAAAACATTTTTCCTGCTTAGGGCAGACTGAAATAGTATGAGAGGCGTCCCCACAAAAGAAGCACAACTTATTACGCCTTCTAAATTCCTGACATTGAGCCCTAGAAACAACCCTATCACAGTGCATGGGCTCAGAGGCCTGTTTGAAAGGCAACACCACCTCTCGCATAGTTTTACGTTCACGTAAACGTCTGTCAATTTGAAAGGCTAATGACATAGAGTCGTTGAGACCAGAGGGGACAGGATATCCCACCATAATATCTTTTATGGTCTCTGCCAGAACTTTCCGAAAAAGAGCCGCTAGGGCATCATCGTTCCATTTAGTAAGGACTGCCCACTTTTGGAATTTCTGACAGTATAACTCTGCTGCTTCTTGACCCTGGTTCAATGCCAATAAGGTTTTCTCAGCTTGATCAATCACATTAGGTTCATCATACAACAACCCCAGAGCCTGAAAAAACGTATCCACATTAGCCAAAACAGGATCCCCAGGTGTCAGGGAAAAAGCCCAGTCCTGAAGGTCGCCACGCAACAGGGAGATGACAATTTTAACCTGCTGCACCGAGTTCCCTGAGGAATTAGGTTTCAAGGCAAAAAACAATTTACAATTATTTTTAAAGTTCAAAAATTTAGACCGATCCCCAGAAAATAAATCAGGAATAGGGATCTTAGGTTCTACAGTAGACAACTGAGCGAGATAAGCAGAAATTCTCCGAACTTCAGCATCGAGCAGCTCAACACGATCAGACAAATGCTTAGTCTCCATAACTAAAAAATCCTCCTGCGGCCCCCAGAGAAAAAGAGGAAAAAATATATAAAAAATTCTAACCCCCTTTTTTTTTTCTTCTTTAGAGTACCCTAGAATCTACAGTGAGGCCTGTGATTCTGTTATGATTCGGTAACCGAGGAGGATAATAGGGAAAAAAGACTAAGCACCCAGATACCCAGAGAAGTTGGTAACTTAGCGGATTGCAGACCCCTAAACTGACAACACAACTAGAATTAGCCGTGGGACGTACCTACAATGCCCTAGACGCCTCGACACAGCCAAAGAGTTAAGTAAACCTAAAGAGAGAAAGGGGAAAGCTATGCTGCCCTGGAGTAGAGCCCCAAAGGAATAGATATCCCCCAAACATTTATTGCCGGTGAGACAAGATGAGGCACAACACACAGGCAGAAAATAGAGTAAACAAATGATGGGGCCCAAACTGTCTGGATAGAACAGGACAGGAAAGGATACTGTCTGCAATCCTGCAAAAACCCTAGAAAAATTCCAGCACGTCTGATATCCAAAAATACTGAGGCCACACGACCTCTCCCCACTAAATCAGAACTCTGGTGTGAACTGGATGCAAAACAACAGATACTGAAATAACAGTGAACTAGGAATACTGAAAAGACTGACAAAAGCTGTGGCAAATGAAAACAGAGACCAGCACAGGTCCCAGCAGGGAACCCGGCTGAACTCACACCAGCAAGGCAGAAATCAGAGAAAAGCAAAAAGGGAATAAATGCCACAGATTAAAACAGAAAAATAACTTATCTGAAAGATGCAGGACTAAGCAGGAGGCAAGCAGACTTCCAAAAGGCTCAAGAAGAAAACCAAATCACCGGCAACAACTAAGGGAAGGCTGCTCACTTAAATCTCCCCATTCAGTATCACCTGATCTCCAATCATCCTCTTGAGGTGATTGACTTCTGTCAGCCAGACCAGCTCCGTTACCAGCAGCAACCACCAGAGGGAACCCAAACTCAGAAGCCAGATCAAAAGTGTTCACAACACTCCCCCTTTTCTCGAGCCCAGGGAACATCTTGTTACTCTAAGCGCTCCCTCTGTAACTTAGGGGACAGACCCAACAGTTCTGGACCTGTTACAGATGAGTCAAGCCTGGCTTGCTTCTTCTCCTTACACTCCTACACAGTATGATTCCCCCACAGTCACCCACACAGTATAATTGCCCCCACAGTCCCCTTTCCGTCTCCCCACATAGTATGATTCCCCCACTGTTTCCCACACAGTATGATGCCTCCACAGCACACCACACACATTATGATAGTCCTCACAGCCTCCCACACAGTATTATGTGTTATGTTTTGGTAGCTGAGGAGGGCAGGAGCAAAAAACCTCAAAAGCAGCCAAACACCTGAGAGGTTGGAATCTAATAGGTTGCAGACCCCTAAACTAACCGCACAACTAGAAGCAGCCGTGGGACGTTCCTACGGAGCCCTAGACGCCTCATCACAGCCGGAGAGATTAGCTACCCCTGAAGATGGAAAGAGGAAAGCTAACTGCCCCAGAGTAGAGCCCAAAGAAATAGGAAGCCCCCAAACATATAATAGCAGTTAGACAAGATGAAAACACGAACACAGACAGAAAATAGATTGAGCAAACGCTGGGGCCCAAACTGTCTAGATAGGACAGTACAGGAGAGAATACTGTCTGCAACCCAACAACACCATAGGAAAAACTCCAACACTTCTGATTCCAAAAATGCTGAGACCACACGGTCTCGACCACCTATATCAGATCTCTGGTGTGAACACACAGCTACCGAGCAGTAACAAAATCACAAGAACTGAGCAAAGAACAAATACAAAAAGAGAACAGAGACCAGCACAAGCCCCCAAAGGGGACTCGGCTGAACTCAAAAGCAAGGCAGCAAAAAACAAGGAAAATCAAACCACAGAATAAAAACTAGAAAGTAACTTATCTAAATGATAGCAGGAGACAGCAGAAAAGCAAGCTGAATTCCAACCAAGACCAGGAAGAACAATTGATCACCAGCGAGGATCATGGGAGGTCAGCTCACTTATATCAGGCCAGTCCGTCCCACCTGATAACCATTCGTCAATTGCAGGTGGTGGACTTTTGCTGTTCAACATAGGTTCAATACCCTCAGCAACCACCAGAGGGAGCCTCAGCTCCGAAGTCGTCTCTAACACGTTCACAACAATTATGCCCTATGACAAAGTCACTGGCAAAGTACTGGAGGGGAAATATGTTTTTCACTGCAGTTATTAGGTTCAGTGATTTGAAACCTAGAAGTTTGCTCAAGTACACTATGTGTTGAGAGGGGACAATCAACCATTTAAGGGCTGGAGTTTTGTGAATGACCATACTGTAGAGTGGGTGGGAGGTTGTTCACCATATCTCCACCCCATGGTGTGATCTGGGATATAAATAGCCAACCTTTTAAATCATTAGGTGTTCGGTAGGCCTGGAGAGTGGAACTTCAGCGCTATGTGTCCTGATAAGGAAACTGAACCATTGAATATTTTGGTAATCCTAAGCAGATGTATTCCCACAGCTGAATAGACTGTATACCATTTTGTTTTGTTTTCCTGTTTAACCAGAAGAGCTGTGTTTACTTTTTCTTTACACTGGTTTATGTCGCATGTTTATAATAAACCAGTGGAAGACTTAAAAACACCATGTTTCCTGTGTCTACCTCTGTGTGCAGCCGAGTGAGCCAATCTACCACAGTTGGTGGAGAATGATGGAAATTTGCACAGGAAGCATGTGACGACGGTGGTCAAACTACATGTCCTTGATGAAGGCGGCCATAAGCCAAGAAGCAACGATAGACAGCATGGAGGAGCTGATTAAGCACCTTGTGAAAACCCATCAGGAGACAAGTCAGCTGCTTATGCAACAGATCCAACAACAGCGGCAGCAGCAACAAAACCAGCACCGACAACAGCAGCAGCAGATTGAGTTACACGCAGTCAGTTCACGGGAGACCGATAGCCCCTCCACCAAGTCCAGGTGACAATACATATGTCCGGAAGGCAGTAAGACGAGCAATGCAAAAAATGACCATGGGAGATGATGTGGAAGCTTTTTTTGACTGTGTTTGAAAGGGTGGCAGAGCGGGAGAGGAGCTGGTCCCCTATCTAACTGGCGAGCCCCAGAAGGCTTATTATGACCTGGCCTTACGGGAGTATAGCCCGAGAGCTAGGTCATATTGCCAAAGGAGATCCTGACAGGCCAAGGAACTCTTTTTACATCCAAAGTGATGAGGGAGTTGTGTAAGGCTCTCCAGATCACATAACTTAGGACGTGAGTGTACCATCCGCGGATGGACGGCCTGGTGAAGAGATTCAACAAGACCCTAAAGTTCATGCTTAAGAAGGTCATGGAGAGGGATGAAAGAGACTAGGATTACCTACTGCCATACCTGATGTTCTCTATTAGGGAAGTTCCACAGGCCTCCATGGGTTCTCACCATTCGAGCTGCTAAATGGACGGCACCCTCGGGGACTTTTGGACATTGCAAAGGAGAGCTAGGAAGCTGAAGTAACACCCCACCTGAGCGTCATTGATCATATGGTCCTGTTGCAGGACAGGATCATGAAAGTGATGCCAATTGTGAGGGAGAGCCTCCTTCAGGCACAAAAGGCCTAGGCAAGGTTCAACAGTCGGTGAGACTGAAACAATTTAGCCCTGGAGACCGGGTGTTGGTGTTAATCCCAACAGTGGAAAGTAAGTTCCTGGCCAAGTGGAAGAGTCACATGAGGTTGTCTAGAAGTTGAGTGACATCAACTATAAGGTCCACCAGCCAGGGAGAAGAAAGCCATACCAGGTATACCACATCAACCTGCTTAAACCGTGGCAAGACAGGGAACCAGTGTAAGCTACGTGTCTGGGGGCCAATCCTGAAGCCAAGGTCGAGGATGTCACAGTAACAGAGACGCTGTCACCAGCCCAAAAACAACAGTGACAAGAACTGCTTTAGCAGAACTGAGACCTATTTTCCGAGTTGCCAGGACGTACGCAGGTTGTTGAGCATGAGATCTTGACGGAACCGCATGTGTGGGTGAATCAAAAGCCCTATAAAAGCCCGCTGCAAGGTAATTTCAAAGGAGGTGAGGAGAATGTTGAACCTGGGGGTCATCGAGGAGTCAAAGAGCGACTGGTCCAGCCCAATTGTCCTTGTGCCAAAGCTGGATGAAGAGTGGTGTTTCTGTAACGAATACAGAAAGCTAAATGAGCTGTCAAAATTTGACTGATATCTGATGCCCTAGGTCTATGAACTCATTGAGAGGCGGGGGTCAGTCACATACATCACCAGACTGGACCTAATGAAACGATACTGGCAAATTCTCCTGTCTCTAAGTGCCAAGGAGAAGACGGCCTTCTCTACACCTGACGAAGGCCATGTGCCGAAACACATGTTGGGATCTGGCACCAGTCCAGCAGGAGGAGATGACCACAGGTATTCCTCTGTCTATCTTTATTACATGTATTTATCTTTATACTCTGTACTAGTTTAGGACTCTTGCATACCAGGTTTAAGGTATCACATGGGATATTCCCACCCTATATTTGTATACTTACCTGTTGTGAAATCCTGTGGAAATCAGCTGTACATCTCCCCTGCTGGCTATTGTAGCCCTAGTTTGCTCTCTACTTTTTCTTTTTTTATTTACTTCCTTGTATTGTATTATTAATAAAGATTTACAATTTTTATCATACTACTGGCTATATAATTTTTTGCATATAGGTTTCCAGGGGTAGACAAGAGTTTCCTGGAGTATACGGAGGTAGACAGGAGTACACCGGGGTAGATAGCAGTGCACAGGAGTAGATAGGGGTAGACAGGGGTACACCTGTGAACAAATCCAATCTGTCTCAAGTTGGGACATATTCACACTTAATGCCATATTCAGTAAGTCCCACTTTGCCAGTATAGCCACACTAGCCACATAACTTAGTTACTAATTATTGCCACTTTTCAGACTCCTCTTTTTGTGCCATGTTCTTTAATCACACAGCTGTTAGACTTTGTGCACCTGATCACAGGGCGGCATAACCTGATAAATGCTCCTTTTCTCCACAATCTGGAATTAAATCTTGCTTTTCTACAATAAACATTATCGTCGGCTCCTGGTAGGAGGCTCTGCCTGTAAAGGGTTTTCTATGGAGTGAGTATTTTTCTGGTACTTTTTGCATTTCTTTTAGTTCACAGCTTTGTTTTAGAGCCAGTAGCGAAATCACACGAGGAGAGATCAATGTCTGAGCTGTCAGAAGTCTGAAAGCAAAAAGATGTACCGGAAAATAAGTGACAGCGATGTGCCAAAACAAAAGTGATGGGTGACAGGATGCTTCCGATAACCTCCGTAATTTAGAAAAATCGCCGAAAATCTGGAGAAGTTGAATATTCAACTAACAACTAAGAGGGGCGAAATCTGCCAATGTTCAGCTAAAGGCAGAAACTTCACATGTGACTTTGTATGTGACTTGAGCCAGACTTGTGTCTGGGTTTGGTACTGAACGTCAGTTCCATTAAGTGAATGCTGCAATACCAAGCATGGCCTTAAGGGCAAGAGTGGTGCTGTTTCTAAAAAAAAAAGTCAACCGTAATGATATAAAATATTATGGAGAGTTTTAAGACAGTAATCCACACTCTAATCTTGATTATTTATTTTCCATCAATATAGCCTCTAAGAGCTTGGCTTTTGCAGGGTGAGTTGTAGTTGGCACCATTTTTGGGAACATATAATATATTGTTTTAATTTTACATTTTTATTTTGTTTGGGTGAGGGAGATTAGAAAAAAAAACAGCAAAGCCGCTATTATTTTTTTATATGTTAACTTTATTCTGAAGGTCAGAACGATTATGGTGAATATCATTGATATATTTTACAGCTTTTGAGAAAATAAAATCTTTATAAAATAAAAATCTCCATATCCAGAGCATTTGGATCAATTTTGCACTGACCACTTGATCCGCAAGATAAATTGTACATTTGAGTGGCCCCATGGTCTATAATACAGGTGCTTCTCACAAAATTAGAATATCATCAAAAAGTTAATTTATTTCAGTTCTTATACAAGAAGTGAAATTCATACATTATATAGAGTCATTATACACAGAGTGATCTATTTCACGTGTTTATTTCTGTTAATGTTGATGATTATGGCTTGCAGCCAATGAAAACCCAAAAGTCATTATCACAGTAAATTAGAATACTTTATAACACCAGCTTGAAAAAATGATTTTAAAATCCAAAACGGTCCACTGAAATGTGTGTTCAGTAAATGCACTCAATACTTGGTCGGGGTCCTTTGGCATCAATTACTGCATCAATGCGGCGTGGCATGGAGGCGATCAGTCTGTGGCACTGCTGAGGGGTTATAGAAGCCCAGGTTGCTTTGATAGCAGCCTTCAGCTCGTCTGCATTGTTGGGTCTGGTGTCTCTCATCTTCCTCTTGTCAGTATCCCATAGATTCTCTATGGGGTTAAGGTCAGGCGAGTTTGCTGCCAATCAAGCACAGTGATACTGTTGTTTGTAAACCAGGTATTGATATTTTTGGCAGTGTGGACAGGTGCCAAGTCCTGCTGGAGAATGAAATGTCCATCTCCAAGATAGGTCTATGAAATACACATGTAGAGCTCGTACGGGAAAAACTGATGTTTGATGGAGCCAGGAGTTGCTGGAGGTCTTCAATAGAAACAATAAGGCTCAGCCGTGCGCCACCCGTTCCTCCGGCTATTGAGATGAACACACAGTAGCGATGCATTAACATCTCCATTATTCCAGCAGGAGATTCTGCATTCTCCTAGATGAACTGTGATTATTAAGTCTGAACCTGTCCTGGGATTTTTATGGCAGCGCGTCCTATTAACTGAGCTGAAATCATTTTATTGACACTTAGACATCACTATTGACTCTTGTGGAAATCGCAGTTTATTTTGTGCTACATTTGTCTTTACAGACTAATCCCGAGAGATCAATGCTCCTATCTCAGGACAGCACAGGATGTGTGGTGTAAGACGGCGGTGTTCACACCGTGCAGTAACTGAGGCAGTGACCCAAGCAAGTCCAAAGTAAACAGCTTTTATTCAGCAACTCAGGGTAAAACAGGAAAAGTCCTCCAGTACGCAGCCGGGGTAACATCAGTTCATAAACACTGGTTGCCGGGAACAACGGCCGCGCCGGGCCGAACAGAGCCTGACAGGTGCAGAGCCGTCCCAGGCGTGGGTTCCGCTACACACAATCCTTGGAGCTTCCCTGCTATGCTCCTCGCAGGGTCCCAACATAGAACAACACTACTCCTTAGTGCAGGAGTTTTAAAGACCTGTGGCAAAAGCCACTGGAAAACCCGGGTTGGAGGGAGGAGGCCGCCCCACTGCCTCCTGTGACCTCCTCCAAGAAATGAAGGCCCTGCCGGATTTTACTTAATCTGCCTTAGCCAGGTAGTCTGACTAGGTCATTGCTCACCTTCATTCCTGCATTGCAGCCGCAGCTGTGTGTGTGACTGCAATGCTGTACACATTCTGGGGAATAACTTAAACGATCCCGGTCACTGCCTCACATATTCCCCCCCTCTGTTCAAACTTGTGGGGTTGAACATTTTCCACCATACAGGGTGCCTGGTACAGGGCATCCGCGTTTGCTTGCAACTTCCCAGGGCGATGTTCTACAGAGAAACTGAAATTTTGCAGTGACAGGAACCACCTGGTGACTCGCGCATTCCTCTCCTTTGCATTCCTCATCCATACCAAGGGTGAGTGGTCCGTCACCAAGCGGAACTGACGCCCGAGTAAATAATAACATAGTGATTCCAAGGCCCACTTAATAGCCAAACACTCCTTCTCTACTACGCTATAGTTTTTCTCTGCCAGGACAAGTTTTCTACTCAAGTAGGTGACCGGGTGCTCTTCACCATTCACTTTTTGTGACAACACCGCCCCTAGTCCTACCTCCGAGGCATCTGTCTGTACAATGAAGGTTTCATTGAAGTTGGGGCTGATGAGGACCGGCTGTCCACACATGGCCAACTTCATGGACTGAAAGGCTTCTTCTGCCTGAGGGTTCCACCGAACCATTACCGTTTTCTTTCCTTTCAAGAGATCGGTTATGGCCGCCGTTCGCCCGGCAAAATTAGGTATAAACCGGCGGTAATACCCAAGGATGCCAAGGACGCCCTCACCTGTTTTGTACTCGATGGTTTAGGCCAGTTTTTTATGGCCTCAATTTTACTGATTTGGGGCTTGATAGCTCCTCGGCCTATCACATACCCCAAATATCGAGCTTCCTCCAGGCCTATCGCACATTTTTTTGGGTTTGCCGTTAACCCCGCGGCTCTGAGAGATTCCAGCACCGCTTGTACGTGTGTTAGGTGTGTTTGCCAGTCGGTGCTAAATATGATGATATCATCTAGATACGCGGACGCGTATTCCTGATGAGGCTTGAGCACTATGTCCATCAATCTCTGAAATGTAGCCGGGGCCCCATGTAACCCAAAAGGTAAGACCACATAGTGAAATAGACCCTCCGGAGTTACGAAGGCGGTCTTTTCCTTCCCGAATCTGTGAGAGGTACCTGCCAATAACCCTTGGTGAGATCGAGCGTGGTAAAGTACTGGGCCTGCCCCAGTCTCTCAATCAGCTCGTCCACCCGGGGCATTGGATAAAGGTCGAACTTTGACACTTCATTCAATTTCCGGAAATCATTACAGAAACGTAACGATCCGTCTGGCTTCGGAATCAGTACAATGGGGCTAGCCCACTCACTCCGTGATTCCTCTATGACGCCTAACTGAAGCATTTGTTTTACCTCAGCCGAAATGGCTTGCCTCCGGGCTTCGGGCACCCGGTACGGTCTTATTCGCACCCTTACCCCAGGTTCGGTGACAATGTCATGTTGGATCACCGTAGTCCTACCTGGTATCTCTGAGAACACGTCGGTATTGTTTTGCACCAGGGAGCGAGCCTCCCGTCGCTGCTGTTTAGTGAGGGCATCACTTATCCTGACCTCCCCCTTGGCTGCTTCCCTGGCTGAAGGTAGAGAACTCTCTGGTGATATGCCCGGGGTGATGTCTGTAACTAAACACTCTCGATCTTTCCAAGGCTTTAGCAGGTTTACATGGTAAATCTGCTCAGGTTTCCTCCTTCCGGCTGATACACCCGGTAATTTACCTCCCCCACCTTTTCTCGAATCTCATATGGCCCTTGCCACTTGGCCATGAGTTTACTCTCGGCTGTGGGTACCAGTACTAATACCCGATCGTCCTTGTTAAAAGACCTGACTCTGGCTCTTTTATTATACGTGTGCCTTTGGGTTGCCTGGGCATCTAACAGATGTTCTTTCACGATGGGCATGACCGCCGCGATCCGGTCCTGCATACTAGCCACGTGTTCAATTATACTCTTATGTGGAGTCGGCTCTTGTTCCCATGTCTCTTTGGCTACGTCCAACAGACCCCTAGGGTGTCTGCCGTACAATAACTCAAAGGGAGAGAACCCTGGAGAAGCCTGGGGTACCTCACGGACAGCGAACATCAAATAGGGTAGCAACATGTCCCAATCCCTTCCATCCTTAGAAATCACCTTTTTTAACATGGACTTGAGGGTTCTATTGAACCGTTCTACTAACCCGTCGGTTTGAGGGTGGTACACCGAGGTGCGCAATTGTTTAATTTTTAGCAGTTTGCACAGTTCTCTTGTCACCTTGGACATAAAGGGGGTCCCCTGATCCGTCAGGATCTCCTTAGGTAGTCCCAGGCGACAGAACATGGCAAACAGTTCTCGGGCAATAAGTTTTGCCGAGGTGTGGCGTAGTGGTATAGCCTCCGGGTACGGGTGGCATAGTCGACGACCACCAGTATGTGTTGGTGGCCACGGGCGGATTTTACAATGGGCCCTACCAAATCCATTGCAATCCGTTCAAAAGGTACCTCTATTATTGGCAGGGGTACCAATGGACTATGGAAACTTGCAGTGGGTGAGGTCAACTGACATTCGGGGCAGGATTCGCAGTACCTTTTGACCTCCGCGTACACTCCCGGCCAAAAGAACCGCTGCAAGATACGTTCTAGAGTTTTCTTTTCCCCTAAGTGGCCCCCCAGCAAGTGTGAGTGTGCCAAATCTAGAATCACCCTACGATACGACTGAGGTGCTACCAACTGTTCCACAACCTCGTCCCTGATTTTATCTATCCTATAAAGCAACTCACCACTGACTACCATGCGTGGAAATACCGTATCTGCATTGGGCTGTTGGGCTACGCCGTTTACCTCTAGCACCCTTTCCCGCGCCTGAGTCAGGGTGGGATCTTGTAGCTGAGCTGTCCCAAACGTGGCCCTGGACACTTCCAGCTCGGGAATCGATGCGGTCTCCTCCACCTCTCCTGCCAGCACCTCTAAGGGAAACCTATCGGGGTCACACTCTATCCCTATATGGGACACCCCTACGGCAGGTTCGTCGGGTACAGCATCTGTAATACATTTTACCAGGGGAGAATGGATTTTGTTTTTCCACAGAGTCCAGAACAGGGGCAAGTCTCTTCCTAACACAGACCCATAGGGAAGATTTTTTACCACTCCCACCACATGTTTTATGTCTCCACATGGCGTGGACAAGACTACCTCCGTAGTTGGATACTCTCGGAGGTCCCCATGGATACATACAACCCCGACCTGCCGTCTGCTGGGGTTGTCTCCTGCCACCAGTGACCCATGTACCAGAGTCACGAGGCTCCCTGAGTCCAGGAGAGCCTCCGTAGGGTACCCATTAACCAGTATCTGGCATAGTTGGAGTTCACTGTCCTGGGGGTCGAGGGTTGCTGTGCATACGGTCTGGGCATACATTGAGACCCGGCGGCTATATCCACAGTCCATGGGTTCCGTAGTCAGGGGACAATTAGCCATCACATGTCCCGGTCCCTGACACCGCCAGCACCTAAGGGTGGAGGTACTGTTAGGTCTTATGACAGTTTGGGAGGGAACCGGTCTCCTGCCACCCTCACTCCGGGGTTCCCCTTCAGCACGGGTACGGTGCTGACTGTCCCCAGCAAAGGGACGCGACCCCTTTCCCGATTCCTGGGTTGGCAGGGATCGGCGTGACAGCCGAGAGGGGGCGGAGTCTCGAATAAAGTCTTGAGTGGCCGAGTAGCGCTCGATCAAACTGACTACCTGGTCAAGTGTTCCGGGGTCGCCTTGCCCCACCCAACGTTGGATAGCAGCCGGCAGAGTCCTTACCAGCCTGTCAACCACCACCCTCTCCACCATCTGGGCTGGAGACAAAGTCTCTGGCTGGAGCCACTTCTTTACCAGCTGCAGGAGGTCATAAGCCTGAGACCGCGCGAGTCGTGTCTCCACATAGGCCCATGAAAATACACGCTGAGCCCTCACGTATGTATTAACCCCCAGTCGGGCAAGGATCTCACCTTTGAGCCTCTGGTAGTCCTGGGCGTCCTCCCGACTGAGATCGAAGTAGGCCTTTTGTGCATCGCTGACCAGAAACGGAGCTACTACTTCTGCCCACTGGCCGGCGGGTAGGTTTTCCCGCTCCGCTGTGCGCTCATAAACTGTCATGAAAGCTTCCACGTCGTCCTCCGGTCCCATCTTCCTCAACCCTGAGCGAACCCTGTCTCGGGCCTTGCGACGTTCAGGGGCTGGTGCCGTCGAGATCTCCCGCAGTGCAGAAATCTGTTGTAGCAACAGTTCGTTTGTTTTTTGCTGCTGCTGGTACAATAGCTGCTGTTGCTCATTGTGCTGTTGCTCCCGCTCCTGCTGTTGCCGCTGGAGACTCAGGTACTGCTCCTGCTGTTGTCTCTGAGACTGCAGCTGCTGCTGTTGTGTAATTACCAGCTGCTTTACCAGCTCCTCCATTTTGTCCATGGGTTGCGGCTGAAAAGTGGCCGTCCGGATTGGGGTCATGAAGCTGCCGGTGGGGGTATACCTCAGTCACAATGCCCGCATTCTCCACCAATTGTAAGGCGGCGGTGTTCACACCGTGCAGTAACTGAGGCAGTGACCCAAGCAAGTCCGAAGTAAACAGCTTTTATTCAGCAACTCATGGGTAAAACAGGAAAAGTCCTCCAGTACGCAGCCGGGGTAACATCAGTTCATAAACACTGGTTGCCGGGAACAACGGCCGCGCCGGGCCGAACAGAGCCTGACAGGTGCAGAGCCGTCCCAGGCGTGGGTTCCGCTACACACAATCCTGTGGAGCTTCCCTGCTATGCTCCTCGCAGGGTCCCAACATAGAACAACACTACTCCTTAGTGCAGGAGTTTTAAAGACCTGTGGCAAAAGCCACTGGAAAACCCGGGTTGGAGGGAGGAGGCCGCCCCACTGCCTCCTGTGACCTCCTCCAAGAAATGAAGGCCCTGCCGGATTTTACTTAATCTGCCTTAGCCAGGTAGTCTGACTAGGTCATTGCTCACCTTCATTCCTGCATTGCAGCCGCAGCGGTGTGTGTGACTGCAATGCACTCCAAAGGCTTTAATAGGTCTCTGTACACATTCTGGGGGAAATATAACGTCCCTCGTAAACGATCCCGGTCACTGCCTCACAGTGGTTATTACTGCAGAGCATACGTGCATAGATAAGGTGTTATCATGCTCGGATGCTAACCGAGTGTCTACGACATGCTCGAAAAATGTGTGAGTCCCCACGGTTGTCTAAATCATGTACCAAGGGTGTTGTTCAAGATATAGTGGAGTCACAGATGAGAAAATAGCTAATTTCCACACTGCCCACTGTCAGCAACTATTTTACTTAGAAACGAAGAAAACACATTAAACAAACATTTTGCCAAAAGGGCCTATCCACTGTACTGGACAGTTTGGCACCCAAGAGAACTGTTTCTGCTACTTACTCTATGGGAATTTACCTGTTGGCGTGCCTGTCTGAACCAGTCGCCGTTACCTTATTGCACCCTGAGAGCAAACTGAATTAATTGAGTGCAAAGTACGGGCTCGCCTGCGGTCTGTTATGAATGTGCTAGAGATGGTTTCTGAGCAGAGGCTCCCTCTGGTGGTTACAGACAGTACTGAACCTTACAGCGAGGAATGGCAATCTGGGATCACGGACTGGACTGATATAAGGGAGGTTTCCTCCCATGATGGTCGCCGGTGATCAATTGTTCTTGTCTCAATTGTGGTTCCTGGTTCATTTTGAAGTTTGCTGGCGTCTTGCATTATCCGCTGCTCTCAGATAAGATATTTTCTGCTTTTCTTTTTGTGCTTGCTTTTTGCATAATTTTCTGCACTTTTGTGGAGGTCAGCCGGGTCCCCTCCTGAGGCCTGTGCTCCTCTCAGTTTATCTGTAGCCACTGTTATTTGTTCATTTGCTTTTTCCTGTTTTTTCAGTGGCTGCGGCCTAGTTTTGTTACACCAGAGATCTGATTTAGGTGGTGGAGATCGTGTGATCTCAGGTGTTTTTGCAATCAGAAGAGTTGGTATTTTTTAGGTTTTTTGTTGGATTGGAGTGAGTATCCTTTCCTGTACTTTTCTGTCTAGACAGATTGGGCCCCAGCGTTTGCTCATTCTATTTTCTGTCTGTGTCCGTGCTTCTTCTTGTCTAACTGCCATTACATGTTTGGGGGCTTCCTATTTTCTTTGGGGATCTTCTCCGGGGCAGATGTCTCGACCACGCACCACAATTGTGGGTTTCCAGGGCAATGGGGTACTCAGAGCCGAGCCCGTGGAAGTCTATGGGGATGTCACAGGTAGCGGTGGCTCGGTCTGTGGCCCTGGCGGTCAGGCGTATATTGGGGGGTATATTTACAGGGGATATATATATACAGTTCGTGACGCCACCTGTAGTCTCTGGTAATTTGTACCAACGCTGCTGTAGATCTCTGAGGGGATGGTGAGGCAGCTAGATGTCGGGTCCCCTACAGGTGGGACTCTTCCCTCAGGTCGATGGTTATGATAGGGTAGTGCAGGAATGCAATCAAATAACACAGTCTCACACATCAGCGTCTTTCCATACCTTTACTTGTAAGATGGTAAGGCAGGTCCCAGGGAGGCTGATCCAAGGAGAATGTATTTCGAGATAGCAGCTGGACAAGTTAGGGGCCTCCTTTACTTTCAAATGATGATGAGTACAACCAGCATGAAGCGTAGTTCCCTCTATAATCTCCAGCTTCTCCAAGCTGTACTGCCCAGTCAGTTTTGTGGTCGGAGCCTTCCTGTGAGAGAGCTGAATTCCTATCTTGTCCTGCAGAGACTCAAGGTCCTCACTCCCCCTGACCCCAGTTACGTACCGACTATTTAGGGGCTGCTTGCCGCGACCTAAGGTCCGATAAGCCTCTGGTTTTCTTACCACTAAGCTTGAAACTATAGTGATCCTTCGGTCCCCAGTGACCGGTAACAATGTGCAGGACTTCTCCAATCCAAAAGCACTTTTAAATATTCCTTCCACTGTGCCTTTCGCCTTGTCCGCGCTTGTAGCATAAACACTCACACTTGCAAAAAGTCATATAATCACTCCCTTCTTTTCTTCCTTCAGAGTTAGTTGCCAGACTCTCAGTAATCTTCTAGGCAGGAGCACGTCTCTGAACCTTCACTGTCCTTGAGACAGGAGACTGAAGTATTTCTGTACTAAACTCTTCCTTCTTTATCAATGTCTTCAGTGAGGTACAGCTCTGACCAGGCTGAGGTGATCTATATCTCGCCCTTACTGGCCTCCACTTGCTGAACTGCTGATAGAACCAAGCTGGACTGCTTCCTCCCTCCAAGTCCCAGCTAGACTCCACACGTCTGCTCTGTCCGAAGACAGGAAACTGACTACTCAATCACTCAACGAATCTACACTGACCACTCCCTACGAGTCACTACACTACCCTAAGGGTGTGTCTAGTGTATATTGAGTGAATGGGTATAGAGCATTGAACTGCTATCTCTCCACACATTCTCCAGGGTACTGCGTGTGCCTTCACACCAGGGCTACACACAGATAGCTTTCATCTTTCTGCCTTTAGGTGTAGTTATCTCTCAGGCTGTGACGAGGTGTCTAGGATCAACGTAGGAACGCTCCACGGCTACCTCTAGTTGTGTGGTTAGTTCAGGTTACTGCAATCCAATAGATTCCAGCCTCTCTGGTGTATTGCCATTTTTGCTTATTCTCCTAAGTTACCAAAACACAACAGCCCACTGTCAGCAACTATTTTACTTAGAAACGAAGAAAACACATTAAACAAACATTTTGCCAAAAGGGCCTATCCACTGTACTGGACAGTTTGGCACCCAAGAGAACTGTTTCTGCTACTTACTCTATGGGAATTTACCTGTTGGCATGCCTGTCTGAACCAGTCGCCGTTACCTTATTGCACCCTGAGAGCAAACTGAATTAATTGAGTGCAAAGTACGGGCTCGCCTGCGGTCCAGCACAGCGGTTCACAATCTTAAGGATATATATCTATTCCTATTTCTCAACCAAACGTTCCCCTCCCGTTCCCATATAAACTCAAGAAACTAGAGGAAATGTCTATCCTTGACTATATGGAGAATATTACAGAATTAACCAAACATATAAACAGTATATAATATATTATATATATATATATATATATATATTATATTATACATCAGCGAGGATGCCGTGGACAAAGTCTATTGGAGCTGAATCACTGCTCCACCTTATAATGTCCCACAGAGAGGCTCCTCTTCCAGCAGAACTGATAGGGAAACACAAGTCCTTTGTGGATTTCACTGCGTGCATCCTTAGTTACTGAACAGCACGAATACATCTAGTGACAAATCTAGGGTTTATGGCCGTTGATTCCGGTTGAAAAACATGGTCCGTAGAGCCAATATACCTAACTAAAGGCTTAGTTGCGGCTCTTTTGGTGCAAAATATATTGTGTTGCGTGCACGTTTACATACTGCGGCGTCGCAGTGGGCTTTTAGTGTTTCTTACAGCCGGGTCTGCTCCGAATGACACAATCGGGACATGCAGATGGATGCAGAGCTCTTCCAGCCTGTGAGCAATACCGAGATTTGTGCTTGATGCGGCACCTTTCACTTCACAGGTCCCGGGTCCTTTCTGTTCTTTAACAGGCTTTAACAGCGGAATTTCCTCGCATCCGGACAGGTTCGGATACCGGTTCAGTTCAGCCTCAATTGGCTACTGCTTTTTACTCGGACGGGTGCTGTCACGAGGGGATTTCACCACATCCCTCTCCAGCACAAACTTATACACTCCTCATTCCTGCAGACCCTGCTCAAGATGGCCGCCTGCAACTCTCAGTCGCACCTCAGATTTCCAACTGACGCTGGGACCCCGGTTGAAACTGTTTTTTATCCCTGTGTGCCAACTGACGTACAGGTGACAGTCATATGAACCTGCAAACTGCTGGCATCTAGCGGCATAAAGCACCATTAATTATAAAGAAACATCTATTGACTACAAGTACACAGATTTTTCAGGAGTACCCTGGTGAGCTGACACACGTGTCACAGCTGTATGTCTCGATGCTATTCGACAGTCGCCACACACAAAGGGATTATCTAACAAACAGGTAATCCCTGCATGTGTTGTGGCCATTCAACAGCTACGAGACATGCAGCCACGGTGACTCGACCATATTAATCGAGCACGCCGAAGTCACTCGGTTAGCACCCGAGCATACTCAGATAACGCCTCATCCGAGCACATTCGCTCATCACGAGCAGTTATCAATGGTGTCCTGTGAGCCGCCCTCCCAGGGCCGTGGGGGTACTCGGATCCGAGCCCATTAACTCCTATGGGGGATGTCACGGCAACGCAGCTCGGTCCGTGGCCCTGGGCACTCACCCTTGATGTGGGATACTTACAGGGGAATTGAATGTTGGTATGGGGATTCGTGACGCCACCTGTAGTACCTGGTCAGGGTGACCAGCACTGCTGTGCGGATCCACTGAAGGGTTGGTGTTGTGCAGCTAGATATTAGGCCTCCCACAGATGAGGCTCAGTCCTTCAGGGCAGGTAAATGTGTAGGGATGCAGGATGGAGGGGAACCCGGGAGTTAGGGGTAAGAAGAGGGACACACACACAAGTCACTTTGGTACCTTTACTGAAGATGTTGCAGGAACATCCCGGGGCACTGTAGGGTGAAGGATGCACATCCAGATTCCCCCACTGAGTAGGTGTGTGGCCTCCTGTTCCTTGCCTTTCTGTATGAAGTCCTGGCCTGCATGTAGCTGGGCCTAACTTAGTCTCCGTCCTGCACCTGGCTGACCTTGTGGTGGGACTTTTTCTTGAAGTACACAGTCCCTGCTTGCAGTGCACTGCTTACCGGACTCTGTCCTCCTGGCCCAGTTACGTATCAGCTCTGTGGTGCTCCTGGGACCTGTAGTCCTCCAGGAACTCCGGTGTTCTCCTAATGGGTTGTGGAGATTCCTATAGGCTCGGACCCTGGCGTCCAGTAAATACTTGTTGAGGTGAGCTGTTCAAGCTCCTCTGCCTCCTTTTACTACTCTTTCCACTTGCCTTTGGCCTACTCGGGTCCTCACACACTTACACACACTGGCAGTTAGTGGGCTGCCTCTTCTGCCGCTCTCTGAGCGTCGGCATGCTCCTGGCTCTCAACTTGAGCTAAGGAGTCCCTCGCTGCAAACTCCACTCTGTTCTGCAGGCTTGTCTTGTCCGAGCTCTGACTAGACTGGACTGGACTAGACTCCACTCTATTAGACTCCACTAAACTGAACTGAACTGGACTGCACTGCACTCTGCAGAGTGTTCCTCTCTTTTGCTTAACTCTGCTGAGCTGCACTTCTCTGCTCCACTGAGCTGCATTACTCTGCAGTCTCTCAAAATCGGACTCTCTTCCTATCTTCACCCTCCTTTTATATGCCTATCCGGCACCCTCTGGTGGTCTTAGGGGATGGGTGAAGGTGTGTGTATGCATTAGGACCTCTAGTGGGTAAATCTTTTAGTGCACCCTTCCAGGAGATGTGAGAATCTCAGCGCAGCTGGGACTCCACATTGCCCCCTAGTACAACTCAGCACTCCCGGGTGAAAGACATTTTACAAAAACAAAACATTAAACATCATACAAACTGTATCTTCCCTTTACAGGAGGTGAGGCACTTAAACTGTTGCATAAAAAAAATAACTATATACATAGATAAGAACAATTAGGGAAGGAGCTATCCGAAAAGTCCGAGTCTCTTTTGGAAGATTGCTCTAGGTAATGGGAAACAAGTAGAGAGTGTCCATTTCACTCGAATTGGTATCCAAAGGAAAACAAATCAGTAAGCAACTTGTTAAAGCACAATAAAAATAACAATATATTTTACATTTATGTACATTGACTCTAGATTAACTATCTACATCTGCCAAGGGTTGAACTAGTCTCTATACCTAGCAGGGGTTTGTCCTTTTGTGCTACGTACTGACCTGCGTGGTGCAGTGACCTGTGAGGTATCAGTTTCCCTGTTTGTTCTGCGTGCGAGTGAATTGTAGAATTGCCTTAACCTTTCTACAGGACTGGCAAGTATACCATGGGCTGGGCCATTGGGCTCGACTTCTGCAGGGGATTCTTCCTGAGATTCTTCTTCCATAGGTTCTACTTCTCGGGATTCGACTTCTTGGGATTCTGCTGGAGCAGGTTCCTCTGGAACTGACTCTAAGGCGGCAACCGACTCAACTTGCTGTAGTGGTTCTTCTTGTTGTTGATAGAATTGGAGTACAGGGATGATAACGGCTTCTCCGATTCTAGGCCAATCCGCTGGAAAATCTCCTAATTCCATATGTATTACTTTTTCTTCAGGTTCCTCCGAAGGGATGAAAGGCACTTCTTCTTGAGGCTTTAGCAGATCTGGACACAACTTTAGGTGATCTCTGGATACACTTGTGGTCGTCCTTCCTCCATCTTTACTGATTAGACACGTTTTCTTGTTATCAAACCTTGAATTCAACACAGTGTAGGGCTCTTTTTCCCATTGATCATCGAGTTTGTGCATCCTTCTCTTTCTTTTTAGCACAACTTCACCAGGTGTGAAAGGTTCTGCTGGTGCACACTTGTTGTAGCGTGTCTCTTGCTTATCTCTTACCCTAGTGAGACTGTCTTCAACACAGGCCTGTACTTTTCTGTACTGCTCCTGTCTGGTCGTATCCCAGTCTTCAGTAGTCACATCCGCTTCTGGTTCTACAACACCAAGCTCTAGATCCATGGGAAGCTTTCCTGGTCTTGCCTGCATGAGGTAAGCTGGGGTGCAATTGGTGGAACTCACAGGTATGTGATTGTACAGATCTACCAAATCAGGTAGTAGGTCTGGCCACTGATTTCTCTCCTCGAGTGGTACAGTCTTCAGCAGATCAATGACGATGTGATTCATCTTTTCACAAAGACCATTGGTTTGGGGGTGGTACGGTGTGGTTCTTATCTTCTTACATCCGTACAGATGGCAGAACTCTTTGAACAATTCGGCATCAAAGGCTGAGCCTTGATCAGTTAGCACCTGCTCAGGATATCCATGTAGTCTGCAGAAATACGCTTGGAACGTCTTTGCTGCTGTCTCTGCCGTCAGATCTTTGACAGGGGCGACCACCAGGAACCTGGAGTAGTGATCCACCATGGTAAGGGCATAGGAGTTGTCACGCGGTCTTATGATATGTGTACGATGTCAGTAAACTATTCTTAAAAGAACAACACTCTATACAACATATAGATTAGCAACATCAGCATGTAAATATAGAATAGATTTACCTGACACGATATCCGTTGAACTCAGGGTTAATCTTGAGGACTTGATACACTGTCACAGGAAAGAGGAGGACCGGGGGTCTAACCTGACCCTAAACTGGGGTCCTAACTAATCCCTCACCTTGGAGGTACTGATAATGGTTCAGAGGTCCAAGTCTCCAGCCTAACCCTGTCTCCTATCAGTCCCTGAACCCTGTAATCAGTCCTAAGAAGGATTCTGATTACCACCAAAGGGATATGGGCTGATCTCTGCTAAATACACAGATTAGACATATAAGACAGACTGGAGAAAACACAGACTTGCATACACACTCAAACACAGAAGGAACATAAATGATCTGGGATATTAAACTCTAAGCAAGGTGAGCTTAAAACAACTAAGGAGCTCTTTAACTTAAGTCTATACAGATACAATCCTATCTGTGGTCTGCATGAAGAATTTCACTGGCAACTCCCAACACAGACAACCAGAGATTTAAAGGAAACCAATCAACAAATAATTAATTGCAGCCGGGAGAAAACTGCACCCAGTCCCAGAACTGAGCACAGACAGAATTAACTCCCTAACTGCCAAACACAAAGAAACAGCAACTCAGCTGTGAGAAGTCAGAATGTGCAACCGCGACGATCTTCGTGGCGATGCACACATGACAGTACCCCCCCTTCTACGAGGGGCCTCCGGACCCTCAGGGCCAGGTTTGCCCGGGTGAGTTCTGTGGAAGGTCCGCACCAAACGATCTGCGTTAATGTCAGACGCAGGAACCCACGTCCTCTCCTCTGGACCATACCCCTTCCAATGCACCAAGTACTGAAGGGACCGGCGATTCAGACGTGAGTCAATGATCTTTGACACTTGAAACTCCAAGTTACCATTGACCACCACTGGAGGAGGAGGTAGAGGTGATGGTATGACTGGTGCCACGTACCTCTTAAGTATTGACTTGTGGAACACATTATGAATTTTAAACGTAGGAGGGAGGTCCAGACGAAATGCCACAGGATTAATTATGGAACTGATCCTGTACGGCCCGATGAATCTGGGGCCCAGCTTCCAGGAGGGAACTTTAAGTTTTATATTCCTGGTAGACAACCATACCAGATCGTTCACATTAAGATCTGGACCAGAAACTCTCCTCCTATCAGCCATACGTTTATAACGGTTCCCCATAGCACTCAGATTATTCAATACACCTCTCCACACTGAAGCAAGTGACGACGAGAAACGCTCCTCCTCAGGAACCCCAGAAGGGCCCCCCCCATTGAATGTACAAAACTGGGGATGAAAACCATATGCCCCAAAAAACGGGGACTTACCAGTGGACTCGCTCCGCCTGTTGTTAAGAGCGAACTCTGCCAGAGGCAAGAAAGAAGACCAGTCCTCCTGGTTCTCTGAGACAAAACACCGAAGATAAGTCTCTAGGCTTTGATTCAGACGCTCTGTCTGACCATTGGTCTGCGGATGAAAAGCCGAGGAAAATGACAATTGCATCCCCCGACGTAAACAAAATGCCCTCCAAAACTTGGACACAAACTGAGACCCCCTATCTGACACCACATCAGAAGGCAACCCATGAAGTCTCACAATCTCCCCAATGAACACCTGCGCCAGAGTTTTAGCATTAGGGAGGGCAGGAAGAGCAATGAAATGTGCCATCTTACTGAACCTGTCAACAACCACCAGTATGACAGTCTTCCCTGACGACTGAGGAAGGTCCGTGATGAAGTCCATAGACAAATGAGTCCATGGACGCTCCGGAAGTTTCAAGGGTAAGAGGGTCCCAGACGGACGGGTATGAGGGGTCTTAGAGCGAGCACAAACCCCACAGGACGCGACAAAAGTTAAAACATCTTTATTAACGTTAGGCCACCAAAACCGGCGAGAAAGGAGATCTAAAGTAGCCTTACTCCCTGGATGTCCTGCTAAAGCAGAATTATGATGTGCCTCAATAACCTTTTGTCTCAACTGATTTGGGACAAACAGTCTCCCTGGAGGTCCTGCAGGGGCGTCCCCCTGAGCCTCTAACACCTCCTCCTCAAGCTCAGAACATACAGCCGACACTACCACCCCCTCCTGAAGGATAGGAATCGGGTCATCCATTTTCCCGGCCCCTGGGAAACTGCGAGACAAGGCATCCGCCTTAACATTCTTAGATCCAGGGCGATAAGTGACAACAAAATTAAACCTGGTAAAAAACAACGACCATCGAGCTTGTCTGGAATTCAGACGCTTAGCAGATTCCAAATACAGCAGGTTCTTGTGATCAGTAATGACGGTGACCGGGTGGACTGCCCCCTCCAAAAAGTGACGCCATTCTTCAAAAGCCAACTTAATGGCCAAAAGTTCCCTATTGCCGATATCATAATTCCTTTCGGCGGACGACAATTTTTTAGAAAAGAAAGCGCACGGATGCCATTTACCAGGGGACGGACCCTGGGACAATATTGCACCCACCCCTACGTCAGACGCGTCCACCTCCACAACGAACGGCTGTGATGCATCTGGTTGGATGAGAACGGGTGCCGAAGCAAAACATTTTTTCAAAGAGGAAAAAGCTTGGCAAGCTTTGTCCGACCATTTAGAAAAATCCGTCCCTTTTCTTGTCATGTCAGTGAGAGGTTTGACAACAGATGAGAAATTACAAATAAATTTCCGGTAGTAGTTAGCAAACCCCAGAAAACGCTGCAGAGCCTTAAGATCCTCTGGCTGATCCCATTCAAGCACTGCTCTCACCTTTTCAGGGTCCATACGGAAACCGGAGGCTGACACCAAGAAACCCAAAAACTGAAGTTCCTGTACGGCGAATACACACTTTTCCAGTTTGGCGTATAGTTTATTGTCTCGCAAGATCTGCAACACCTGTCTCACATGCTCCTGGTGAGACACAAGATCTGGTGAGTAAATTAAAATGTCATCCAAATATACGACCACAAACAGCCCCACCAGATGACGAAAAATGTCATTAACAAAATGTTGGAATACTGCTGGTGCAGTAGTCAGACCAAAAGGCATGACAAGGTTCTCATAATGTCCCTCCGGCGTGTTAAACGCCGTTTTCCACTCATCCCCCTCTTTTATCCTAATCAGATTATACGCCCCCTGAGATCCAATTTAGAGAACCATTTGGCGCCAACAATTTGATTGAAGAGATCAGGAATCAGAGGGAGTGGATACGGATCTCGAACAGTAATCCGATTAAGTTCGCGGAAATCCAAGCAAGGGCCTCCATCTTTTTTCTTCACAAAGAAGAACCCCGCGGCCACTGGGAAGATGAAGGTCTAATATGCCCTTTGGCCAGACTTTCCGAAATATAATCTTTCATAGCCTGCCTCTCAGGACCAGAAAGGTTATATAACCTAGCTTTAGGTAACTTAGCATCAGGAAGTAAATTAATAGAGCAGTCATACACGCGATGAGGAGGCAACTCCTGACACCCCTCCTCAGAGAACACATCCCCAAAGTCCTCCAAAAAAGGAGGCAAAGTACTAGGCACGACCGCACTGATGACTGTGTTCATGCAGTTACTTTTGCAAAACTCCCCCCATTGGCTTATATCTCTGGACTGCCAATTAATCACAGGGTTATGTTTAACCAACCAAGGAAGTCCCAACACAATAGGAGTAGGTAGACCCTCCAACACATAACAAGATAATAGTTCCCTATGTATTGCCCCTACCCGAAGGTCAATGTTATGAACCTCATGAACAAAGCTACCTTGGCCGAGAGGCCTGGCGTCAATGGAGAATATAGGGATCGGTTTGACCAATACACTCAGATGCATACCTTGAGCCTGAGCAAACTGAGCGTCAACCAGATTAGCCCCGGACCCACTATCAAGAAGAACAGAAAATCTCTCCACTCTCGTACCAACCACCACCTCCACTGGTACAAGGAACTGAGAAGAACTAGCGGACGAAATACATACTCCCAGGTTGTCGTCCACCACACAACCTGGGATTAACAGTTTTCCGGCGACTTTTTGCTCAACAAGGCACGGGATGGACATCCCCCAACAAAATGTCCCTCTTTCCCGCAGAAGAAACACCTTCTAGTCCTGCGGCGTACCGCCAATCCCCTCCTACGAAATGATGTCCCTCCCAACTGCATAGGCTCCTCCGAACAGACAAGGGGAACCTCAACATAAGGGACTTTAGTAGTAGGTGGAGTAACAACAGGGGGCGGAGTTACCTCGCACCTCTCCCGGAGCCGTCTATCAGTACGGATAGCTAGGGCCATAGCAGCCTCCAGTGATGGAGGAGAATCATACTGAGCCAAAACGTCCTTTAATTTGTCAGAAAGCCCATGACAAAACTGGCTCCTAAGAGCTGGGTCATTCCACTGAGTATCTGTGGCCCATCTACGGAACTCAGAAGCAAATTCCTCCGCCGGACGATCTCCCTGCTGTATCTTACGTAATTTTGTCTCAGCAAGAGAGACCCGATCTGGGTCATCATATACCAAACCCAGGGCAGTAAAAAATCGATCTACTGACTGTAGAGCCGGGGATCCCGGAGGAAGGGAGAAGGCCCAGGATTGAGGGTCCCCTTGTAGGAGCGAGATAACAATTCCCACTCTCTGCTCTTCACTCCCTGATGATCGAGGCCGAAGCCGAAAATACAATTTACATGCTTCCCTGAAGGTAAAAAATTTGTCTCGCCCACCAGTGAACCTGTCCGGGAGAGCTACTTTAGGTTCAAATCTGGTTTGCTCCGAGGGAGACAAAACTTTGGACTTAATGTCCGTCAGCTCCATGGATAATCCCTGCAACTGCAGAGCCAGCTGGGCTACTGGATCCATGGCAACTGGGAATAATTTTATGGGCCAGTGAAAATGTCACGCGGTCTTATGATATGTGTACGATGTCAGTAAACTATTCTTAAAAGAACAACACTCTATACAACATATAGATTAGCAACATCAGCATGTAAATATAGAATAGATTTACCTGACACGATATCCGTTGAACTCAGGGTTAATCTTGAGGACTTGATACACTGTCACAGGAAAGAGGAGGACCGGGGGTCTAACCTGACCCTAAACTGGGGTCCTAACTAATCCCTCACCTTGGAGGTACTGATAATGGTTCAGAGGTCCAAGTCTCCAGCCTAACCCTGTCTCCTATCAGTCCCTGAACCCTGTAATCAGTCCTAAGAAGGATTCTGATTACCACCAAAGGGATATGGGCTGATCTCTGCTAAATACACAGATTAGACATATAAGACAGACTGGAGAAAACACAGACTTGCATACACACTCAAACACAGAAGGAACATAAATGATCTGGGATATTAAACTCTAAGCAAGGTGAGCTTAAAACAACTAAGGAGCTCTTTAACTTAAGTCTATACAGATACAATCCTATCTGTGGTCTGCATGAAGAATTTCACTGGCAACTCCCAACACAGACAACCAGAGATTTAAAGGAAACCAATCAACAAATAATTAATTGCAGCCGGGAGAAAACTGCACCCAGTCCCAGAACTGAGCACAGACAGAATTAACTCCCTAACTGCCAAACACAAAGAAACAGCAACTCAGCTGTGAGAAGTCAGAATGTGCAACCGCGACGATCTTCGTGGCGATGCACACATGAGGGAGTATCCTGACAGCCTGGGTGACAACTTGACATGGTCCAGGGTCACGATCTCTAGGGTTGAGTCGTCTTGATGGGTTGCAGGGGTGCCTTCTGACTGCTGTAGTCTTTTCTTCGGAGGCCACAGGGTCCATAGTTCTGGCACCACCACCTCTCAATGGAGCTGCGCATTCCCACCCAGTAGAAACGACACTTCAACAGAGTCTCCAGCTTCTTCCAGCCAAAGTGCCCCGCTTGATCGTGGTAGGCTTCCAACACCATCTGGATATCTGCTCTGGGGACTACTATCTGCCAAACCGTCTCATGGGTTTTTGGGTTGACGTACCTCCGGCACAGCTTCTCACGATAGATAAACAGCCGGCTTCTCTCATTCCACAGCTGCTTTGCTTGTGGAGACGCATTCTTCTCCAAGGAGGAACCTTCTTGAGTTATCAGCTCCTTGATACGGCTGACAACTGGATCGCTGTCCTGAGTCTCCTTCCAGCTGTGGTGAGGTAAAGGATTTAACGTCTTACCATGCGGCCTCCTGCAGGCTCGTTGCTCGTGGATTATCCCATTCCTGTGAAAAGCAGGTAATTCAATCTCTTCCAGGTCGTCCACTTCTTCCTCTGTGTCCGACTCATGAGGCATCCTGGTCAGGGCATCAGCATTGGCATTCTTGCGGCCCGCTCGGTATATGATTGTGAATTGGTAGTTTGACAGCCGAGCCATCCAGCGTTGTTCCATGGCTCCCAGCTTAGCTGTTTCAAGATGCGTCAAGGGGTTATTATCAGTGTAGGCAGTGAAGTTGCTGGAGGCTAGGTAATGCTTAACCTTTTCGTGATGGCCCAGACCAGCGCTAGAAACTACAACTTGAAGCTGCTATAGTTCTTGGGGTTCCGCTCGGTCGGGCGGAGCTTCCTGCTTGCATAGGCGATGACTTTCTCTAGGCCATTTTGCTTCTGACTGAGGACAGCTCCCAATCCTTCATTGCTGGCATCAGTATACAGCAGGAACGGTTGGCTGTAGTCAGGGTAGGCTAAGATCTCATCACCTGTCAGGATCTCCTTCATTTCTTTGAATGCCTCAGCCTGTTCTTTACCCCAGTGGAACGGAGAATTTCTGCTCTTAAGGGACTGTCCCACCAGGAGGTCTTGCAGAGGTACTGCCTTCTTAGTGTACTCTTTTACAAACCTCCGGTAGTATCCTGTCAGTCCAGGAACTGACGCAACTCTTTGATGTTCTTTGGCTCCGGCCATTTCTGGATGGCGGTGACCTTCTCGGGGTCTGACGCTACTCCTTCTGAGCTGACAATATGTCCCAAATACTGTACCTTTTGTTTGAGCAGGTGGCACTTTGAAGGCCTCAGTTTCATCCCATACTTGGACAGTGACTCGAATACCTCCGCCAGGTGCTTCAAGTGATCTTCATACGTCTTGGAGTACACAATTACGTCGTCCAGGTACAGTAACACAGTTTCGAAGTTGAGATGTCCCAGGCAGCTCTCCATCACTCTTTGAAACGTGCCGGGTGCACTGCTGAGTCCAAACGGCATTCTGTCTAACTCACAGAGTCCCATTGGGGTGGTGAAAGCCGTCTTCTCCCGATCCTCCTCAGCCACAGCTACTTGCCAGTACCCACTAGTGAGGTCAAGGGTGGAAAAGTAATTAGCAGACTTTAAGGCAGCTAGGGATTCCTCAATGTGTGGCAAAGGGTATGCATCTTAATGTGTAATGCGATTTACTTGTCTGTAATCTACACACATTCTCATGCTCCCATCCTTTTTCCTGACTAGAACTAGAGGAGCTGCCCAGGGACTACAACTAACCCTTATCACCCCTGCCTCTTTCATGTCATGCAACATCTCCTTGGCTTTCTGGTAGTGTGCTGGAGGTATAGGCCTGTACCGTTCTTTAATGGGGGGATGATTGCCTGTGGGGATGTGATGTTGGACCCCTTTTATCTTCCCAAAGTCAAGTGGGTGTTTGCTGAATACCTGTGCATACTCCTGGACCACTTGATGTACTCCCTGTTTCTGGTGGGCTGGAGTGGTGTCTGTCCCGACATGGAGCTGCTGACACCAATCCTCCACCTTGGTGGCCGTGCCGTTATCCTCCACTGATGGTGGGGAAGATAAGGGCTCCGTCGGGTGAATGGAGTTATTATCCACAGCATGTAACTTGGCAACAGTGGCATAATGTGGTAATTTGACTTCATCCTCTCCCCAGTTGAGAAGACGCACTGGCACCCTCCCATTGCGTACCTCCACTACCCCTCTGGCAGTCAAGAGTATAGGTCTGTGTTCTGAACAATGGGATTCTACTACTGCTTGATAGTTTTGTCCTCTCAAACCTATTGCTGCTCTACACTAAATAAGCATTTCACTCATTGGGGGTATCACAATGGGGTTCAGGTCTGTCACCCGTACATTACCAATCTCACCACCGGTCAGTTTCACTTGCTGCTGGCACATCAGGGCCCGGATCTCCTACTGGATCGCTCCCTTTTGCTTTGGCCTGGCAACATCGGCGAGCAGTTGGAGTAAAAATACAACCTCCTCCAAACAGTTACTAATAATGTTAGTGCCTAAAACCACATTCAACCCATTTTCCTCATTAACAGTCTTCACTACAAGATGTCCCTGATCCTTTAGCTCCACTCTCCCCACTTTTACGTCTACGTTTTTAGCCCCCAGTAAGTCGAGGGAGGCCATTAGAGGCGTATACTGCAAAATCGGGTTTGGGGGTTGGAGACCGTCTATGGACCAGTATCTATTGTAAAGGATATCAGGTATGATGATTACCTGAGATCCGGTGTACAGTAGGGCAGGGATTGCGATCATGTCCAGTATGATGGACAGGAAAGGTCGTCCTCCCACAAACCTGCGGTTCCAGTCTGAGGGGCCTAATGAGTCTATTCCTGGGTGCTGGCCCTCGGACCCAGGATTTGCTCGTTTAAAGGACACTGGCGTGCGATGTGACGTTCCTTCTGGCAGCGGTAGCAGACGATCCCTTGGTGATGATGGGGCTGGTCATTGGTCCTTCCTGGGGGTGGCGTTGTCCTCCTCTGGGGTGGCGACGTCCTTTTTTCCTCCGCTCATCCAGGGGACATCCTCAGGGCAGTCGGCTAGCAGGATCTTTCCTTCTGTCTCCGGTTCCGTCCGCAGTTGCAGGGCACTCATTACCGTGGCCAGGTTTTTGGTCAGCTGGCGCACTTCTGAGTGCAAACAGTCCAGCTCAATAGGGGGCGCTGCCTGCGCTTTGGCTTCAGCAACCAGCGGGGAAAGGTGGATGCTGCTGGCATTAGAGTGGCCTCCTCCGGGTGACGCTGGGTTGCCATCTCGGGCGTTTCCAGGGGTCGCAGTCCTTTTATAGCCATATCCTTAAGAGCAAGAAAAGTAGCATCAGGATGATCCAAGGACCACCAACGCACAGTCCTGCTTTCCGCTTGGGACCTCAGTCCCCGTACAAATTGTTCTTTTAACATTTTATCTTCATTAGTGACGCTCATGGGATTAACCTGCCTGAGAGCTCGCAGGGCCCCTTGTAGTCGGCAAGCATAGTCCCGAATGCTATCCTCCGGTTTTTGAGAACATTGGTAGAACCTCATCCCGGGGGTCTGTTTCAGTGCGGTCCTCAAAGATAGTCTGTAGCTTTAAGAAAATTGCAAGCACTGCATATTTTCCGCTGGAACCCTGACAGGGTGTCTGCCTTGCCGCTGTACTGGGGAAGCCACTTTACTCCAGGCATATATGGCAGCGTCAGCGGTACTATCGGGGCCACAGGCCCAGGTGAGGGGCCAGCGCCCGTGAGTAAGTTATTGGAGTTATCGGCCTGGGCCGCGCCGCCAGCCTGCTGCTGCGACATCTCTGCGCCCCCCTAGTGAAACGTGGCCCACCTTCTCCTGTAGGCCGCAGCTCCCCCTGGGCACAGTTGCTTGCAGGACCTGCGTCGCCGGCGCTCTGATGTCAGAGCGTTCACCGAAGCTCTCTGCAGGACCTGCCGCCGCGTCAGCGCTGGGGGCGTGTACAGGACTCAGCGCGCTTTTGCAGGTACACCTCCTAGTTTTTCGCTCGATAACGCTGTAAATGGCGGGAAATCTTCAGCACGATACAAAACAGTCTTTCAGTGAGGCACACAGTACCCGGTGGCAACGGGCACAAATTACTCCGTTGCTGCAGGGCACGCAATCCTGTACGTGACTCCAAGTTAGATGAGCCTCCCTCCCAGGGCCATGAGGGTACTCGGCACCGAGCCCATTAACTTCTATTGGGGATGTCACGGCAACACAGCACGGTCCGTGGCCCTGGGCGCTCACCATAAATGTGGGATATTTACAGGGGAATTGAATGTTGGTATGGGGATTCGTGACGCCACCTGTAGTACCTGGTCAGGGTGACCAGCGCTGCTGTGCAGATCCACTAAAGGGTTGGTGTTGTGCAGCTAGATGTTAGGCCTCCCACAGGTGAGGCTAAGTCCTTCAGGGCAGGTAGTTGTATAGGGGAGCAGGACAGAGGGGAACCCGGGAGTTAGGGGTAAGAAGAGGGACACACACACAAGTCACTTTGGTACCTTTACTGAAGATGTTGCAGGAACATCCCGGGGCAGTGTAGGGTGAAGGATGCACATCCAGATTCTCCCACTGAGTAGGTGTGTGGCCTCCTGTTCCTTGCCTTTCTGTATGAAGTTCTGGCCTGCATGTAGCTGGGCCTAACTTAGTCTCCGTCCTGCACCTGGCTGACCTTGTGGTTGGACCTTTTCTTGAAGTACACAGTCCCTGCTTGCAGTGCACTGCTTACCGGACTCCGTCCTCCTGGCCCGGTTACGTATCAGCTCTGTGGTGCTCCTGGGACCTGTAGTCCTCCAGGAACTCCGGTGTTCTCCTAATGGGTTATGGAGATCCCTATAGGCTCGGACCCCGGCGTCCGGTAAATACTTGTTGAAGTGAGCTGTTCAGGCTCCTCTGCCTCCTTTCACTACTCTTTCCACTTGCCTTCGGCCTACTCGGGCCCTCACACACTTACACACACTGGCAGTTAGTGGGCTGCCTCTTCTGCCGCTCTCTGAGCGTCGGCACGCTCCTGGCTCTCAACTTGAGCTGTGGAGTCCCTCGCTGCAAACTCCACTCTGTTCTGCAGGCTTGTCTTGTCCGAGCTTTGACTAGACTGGACTGGACTAGACTCCACTCTACTAGACTCCACTAAACTGAACTGAACTGGACTGCACTGCACTCTGCAGAGTGTTCCTCTCTTTTGCTTAACTCTGCTGAGCTGCACTTCTCTGCTCCACTGAGCTGCACTACTCTGCAGTCTCTCAAAATCTAACTCTCTTCCTATCTTCACCCTCCTTTTATATGCCTATCCGGCTCCCTCTGGTGGTTTTAGGGGATGGGTGAAGGTGTGTGTATGCATTAGGACCTTTAGTGGGTAAATCTTTTAGTGCACCCTTCCAGGAGATGTGGGAATCTCAGCGCAGCTGGGCTCCACACCTGCTTCCTCCACACACTCAGAGACAAAGGGCCCAACTCATTATCACATTTGCACCTTTTTTTTTGCTTTTTATTGGTGTTTTTTGCTAGCGCCTTATTCGTTTTTTAATTTGCCCTTTTTTTAAAGTTAATTGTATATGTGTTTTTTTTATTTTTATAACCTTTGTACCATTGTGGACAAAGTTTGAAGTTTCCAAATGCTTTCATCTGATTCATCAGCTGAAATAAAAAAGGCAAATTTTGGCACAAATATTTTTGCACACACTCTAGTCCCCCTGGAGTCCGATTCATCATTTGCATTTTTTTTCAAGTTACTTATCTTTGTCGCAAAAAAATCATGCCGTAATAATTCCTGGCGTACATGAATTGACACCAAATGTGGACAAAAGCACATTTGTGATAAATTTAGTGAGTTTGTTTTAAAAATTAATGAACCATTTGTGACATTTTGAAGAGTTTGGTATAAAAAAAAGTCAACAAACCATAAGACAAAAAATGTGACTTCAAAAACCAACCTGCAAATGATGAATCTGGACTACAATCCATGAAAAGTCTAAAAAATACAACATGCATGGAGAGCATATGGTGCAGTATCCAACTTCCAGTGATCGCAGATCCAGCGGGACTGTCCTGAATTTGGGGAGCTTTCCCACTATTGGGGATATGTCCCAACTTCAGCTTATCTTTGTCCTTAGGATACAGATACATCTGAATGTAACAGTGGAGCAAGGATCCATCAGATCCCTCTGCCACTGTCGCGACTCTGTCGAGTGTCAATGACCAGGGGCTCCTTCCCAGTCCCTAACGCTAGGGGGCGTCCTAGCTCGCCCTGTTCCCCGGGTTACTTCTGATGGTGAAGATACAGGGGCCACATACCTTACCTTAGCTCCTGAATCCGCCCTCAGTCTGTACCCTTCCCCCACACAGGGAAGAGGGGAGTAGCAGTGCATATATATAACACACCAACCAGACTAACAAGGTAATACGAAAGGGATAAAGGAAAATACCAAACATACAAATACACTCACACAAACAACAGAGGTAAACACTGGGGAGTGGAGGATGGGGTAAAACTAAAGTAGGAGATGGAGGTGAATTAGCACACACTCAAAACCTAGCAACCGTATCGGATAAATTCACCAAACGCCTTCTCAAACAACAACAAACCACCATCTCCTAACCATGCAGCATAAGCTAGCTCTGGCAATTATTGCTAGCCAGGGCCCAGATTATATTGGAGATAGGAGTGGTTAACAGTAAACAGCTGGGAGCCTTAATGCAGGAAGCTTCCAAGAACTCTCAACTGAGCAGATTAACCCCTGCACTACTAAAAGAAATCTGCATTGTTTAATATGAAGTTGAAGTGCTTCTAATCAGAGCAGGAGTAGGAGAAATCAAACACTGCGGTCTTCTGGCTCCTCTCTGTTGTGGAAAACCCATGACAGTCACCATTCAGTCTATTTAAAGGCTGAAGTTCCTGCCAGAACCTTTAACCCCTTAGTGACAGAGCCAATTTGATACTTAATGATCAAGTCAATTTTTACAATTCTGACCAATGTCACTTTATGTGGTTATGACTCCGGAACGCTTTAACGGATCCTGCTTTTTTGTGACATATTGTACTTCATGATAGTGGTAAAATTTCTTCGATATAACTTGTGTCTATTTATGAAATAATGGAAATATAGCAAACATTTTCAAAATGTTACAATTTTCAACCTTAGAGTTTTTATGTCCTTAAATCAGAGAGATTTGTCACAAAAAATACTTAATAAATAACATTTCCCACATGTCTACTTTACGTCAGCAAATTTTGGAAACAACATTTTTTGGGTTAGGAAGTTATAAGGGTTAAAAGTTGACCAGCGATTTCTCTTTTTACAACAAAATTTACAAAACTATTTTTTTAGGGGACCATATCACATTTGAAGTCACTTTGAAGGGTCTACATGACAGAAAATACCCAAAAGTGACACCATTCTATAAACTGCACCCCTCAAGGTGCTCAAAACCACATTCAAGAAGTTTATTAACCCTTTAGGTGCTTCACAGGAACTAAAGCAACGTATAAGGAAAAATTAACATTTAACTTTTTTTTCACAAAATTTTACTTCAAAACCAATTTTTTTTATTTTCACAAGTATAAAAAGAGTAAATGAACCACAAAATTTGTTGTGCAATTTCTCCTCAATACACAACAGTCCAATACCCCATAGGTGGGGAAAAAAACACTGTTTGGGCACATGGTAGAGCTCGGAAAGGAAGGAACGCCCTTTCACTTTTTCAACGCAGAATTGGCTGGAATTGAGATCAAATGCCATATCACATTTGGAGAGCCCCTGATGTGCCTAAACAGTGGAAACCCATCACAAGTGACCCCATTTTGGAAACTAGACCCCTAAGGAACTTATCTAGATGTGTGATGAGCACTTTGAACCACCAGGTGCTTCACAAAAGTTTATAACGTAGAACCATGAAAATAAAAAATATTTTTTCCACAAAAATGATATTTTTGCCCACAATTTTTTATTTTCCCAAGGGTAACAGGAGAAATTAGACCCAAAACATTATTGTGCCATTTGTCCTGAGTACGCTGATACCCCATATGTGGGGGAAAGTCACTGTTTGGGTGCATGGCAGGGATCAGAAGGGAGGGACCACCGTTTGACTTTTTCAACGCAAAATTGGCTGGAATCAATGGTGGCGCCACACCCCTAACCCTAATCCCAAGCCTAACTATAATCCGAACCATAACCACAACCTAACTTTAGCCCAACCCTAACTTTAGCTCAACCCTAACTTTGGCACAACCCTAACTTTGGCACAACCCTAACTTTAGCCAAACCCTAACCCTAGCCCCAACCCTAACCCTAGCCCAACTCTAACTTTAGCCCAACCCTAACCCTAGCCCGAACCCTAACTTTAGCTCAACCCTAACTTTAGCTCAACCCTAACTTTGGCACAACCCTAACTTTGGCACAACCCTAACTTTAGCCCAACCCTAACCCTAGCCCCAACGCTAGTCCTAGCCCCAACCCTAACCCTAGCCCAACTGTAACCCTAGTCCAACCCTAACCCTATCTTTAGCCCCCCCCTAACTCTAACTTTAGCCAAACCCTAACTTTAGCCCAACTCTAACCCTAATGGAAGAATGGAAATAAACACATTTTTTTATTTTATTATTTTTACCTAACTAAGGGGTTGTTAACGGGGGTAAGATTTACTATTTTTTTATTTTGATCACTGTGATAGGGTTTATCACAGTGATCAAAGTAATCCAATAGGAAAAATTTCCTATTGTTGCCAAGTGCCGGCTGGCAGATCTCAGCGGGCACACTGTGCATGCCATTTTCTTCCTGGAAGAAGACGTTGGTGGCCCGGGGGACTTCACGGGAGGTGCAGGGGGACTCTGGAGGTACCAGGAGGGAATCAGGGGACCCCATTTCTCTTTCCTCTGATGTGCGATCCCATCAGAGGAGAGAGAAATTAAATGGGAAATCAGACTATTTTTGTGGTTAATAACGCCGATTGCAACACTGGAGTCTGTAAAAACCAACCCGAATCACATTCTCTGTGGTCTCAGCTACCTCTGGTAGCTGAGACCCCGGTAGGCACTGAGACCCTGGTAGCTGAGACCCTGGAGAAATTCTGACCCTGGGGGGCGCTATACACTTATTTCTCAGTGCCATTAAAAATCAGCTCTGAGGCATAAGTACCCTTAATTGCTGCCTTTAAAAGGCGTATCGGCAGTCGATAAGGGGTTAAGTTACGTGACAGATCCTTGTCACATGATTGGCATCAAAGAAGAGGAGCAGTACACACAGGCAAGGTGTGTGAATGTGTGTAGAAGAGCGGAGTGTGTGTGTGCTTATATTCAGTACTGTGCAAAACATTTAGCCAGGTCTTGAAAAAAATGGTGCAAAGTAAGAATGCTTTCAAAAGTGGAAGTGTTAATAATTTATTTATAGTAATTAAAGGAGTTATTTTTGCGTTATTACAGGAGACGAGGGATTCAATAGAATGGGTGTTAGGTAAGTAAAACTTTGTTTGTTATTTTTAAATAAAAGAGTAAAATAATGTTTTGTTTTATTTCAAATAAAAACTTTATAAAAGTTGTGTCTTTATTTACCATACAACTGTAGGATTAGTAATGGATAGGTGTCTTATCGACTTCTCTCCATTACTAA
Organism: Oophaga sylvatica; assembly: GCA_033576555.1. Lineage (NCBI taxonomy): Eukaryota > Metazoa > Chordata > Amphibia > Anura > Dendrobatidae > Oophaga > Oophaga sylvatica. The sequence goes on along the minus strand of JARQOD010000001.1, from coordinate 987,086,468 downwards.
TCCGTGGGCTTGATATCAACTGACAATACAAAGGTGACATCAACCCCACAAATGTGAACCCCACTTGCCACCGCTACGAAGAGCCGGGCAAAGCGCCAGAATTATTTAATTAAATAATTTAAAAAAACAGCGTGGGGGACCCCTCTATTCTTGATAACCAGCCTTTGCTAACGCTGACAGCTGAGGGTTGCAGCCCCAGGTGTCAGTTAATAATAATAATATTAATAATAATTTTGTTTCTATAGCACCGACATATTGCGCAGCACTTTACATTTTAGGTTTTGCTTGGCTGGTTATCAAAAATACAGGGGAACCCACAACAATTTTTTTTAAATTATTTATTTAGAGCGCAGTAGCCGGCTTATGAATACTCTCATCAGCCGCCGCCTGGTCTAGTGGCAGCAGGCGTAGACTTATGGGTGCAGTAATAGCTAAACTTTTTACCTCCGATCACAGCTGGGAGTTAATGCTGTCATTTGACAGCATGGGAACTGCAGCTGTTTGACTGGCGGTGATGATTTTAACGCCGATCAGCAGTGGTGTTTGCTGCACTGTCATGCACATGACAGCATGAGAAACATCTGGTGCTCGGGTGGCCAAACCAGAACAATAACATGGAGTTCCTGGTGAAGTCTGTGTTCGGGGTCCGTGCCCAAACAGTATGTGTTTGATATGGACCCCGAACTTTACTGTATGGGTTCGCCCATCTCTACCTGTGTATCCTGCTCCCCCCTCCTATGATAGGAGGAAGCTTGTGAGTCCTGTTTCCCCTGCCATTTTGGAGAAAACCTGTCAGCCCTGCTTCTCTCCAGTTTCATAGAAAAGCATGTGAGTCCTTCCATTTATAGAGAAACTGCACTTGTGGAGTGGGGTGAGTTGTGGTTGTCTGTTATGTTTCAGTAGCTGAGGAGGACAGGAACAACAGCAGGGCAGCCGAACACCTGAGATGTTGGTAACTGATGGGTTGCAGATTCCTAAACTAACGACACAACTAGAGGTAGCCGTGGAGCGTTCCTACGTTGATCCTAGACGTCTTGTTACAGCCTGAGAGATAACTACACCTAAAGGCAGAAAGATGAAAGCTATCTGCCCCGGAGCAGATCCCCAAAGAAAATAGGAAGCCCCCAAACATATAATGGCGGTTAGACAAGATGAAAACACAAACATAGGCAGAAAATAGATTGAGCAAACGCTGGGGCCACAAGCTGACTAAATAGGATAGGAAAGGAGAGATTAATTTCTGCAACCCAGAAAACCCTACAAAAATCCAACAATTCTGATTACAAAAATACTGAGATCACACGATCTCGCCACTCGCTAAATCAGATCTCAGTGTGAACAAAACCAAGCTGCAGCCGCTGAAAAAACAGGAAAAAGCAAATGAGCAAATAACAGTGGCTGCAGATAAACTGTGAGGAGCTCAGGCCCCGGGAGGGGACCTGGCTGACCTCCACAAAAGTGCAGAAAACAATGCAAAAAGCAAGCACAAAAAGAAAAGCAAAAAATATCTTATCTGAAAGCAGGAGATGCAGGCAAGACTCCAGCAAACTTCCAAATGAACCAGGAACCACAATTGAGACAAGAACAATTGATCACCGGCAACCATAATGGGAGGGAACCTCCCTTATATCAGACCAGTCAGTGAACCCAGATTGCCATTCCTCTCTGAAAGGTTCAGTACTGTCTGTAACCACCAGAGGGAGCCTCTGCTCAGAAACCATCTCTAGCACATTCATAACAGTTGTCGTACATGCACCTTCTGTGTGGCCCAGCTATGTCAGGCACACATAAATCCAGGAAAATGCACAGGAAGGTAACCGCAAAAGCTTGATATCATTCACTTCACTCACACTTTTAGGCACACCCACTAAGGGTATAAAAGGGAGTGACACGTAGCAGAGCTTATTCAAGTTTCCTGTCTGAGAAGAGCTCAGATCAGTCAGTTTTCCTGTCTTAGGACAGTGCAGTTCAGTGCCAGTTCAGTCTGGACTTGGAGAGGAGGGAGGACTGAATCCTCGCAGAGCTAGCGTAGCTCACCTGACAAGGAAGTGGAGGCTAGTACGGGTGAAGTGAATCATCCTAGCCTAGTCAGAGCTACCCTTAATCAGTACCTCAGCAGAAGCTGAAACAAGGAGGATACTGAGAGCTGCTCAGCGAGCTCTGGAGAAAGCTGACATTTCCATCAAAAGCTACAAGTGCTTATGCTAAGAGCGAAAGCAGGGCGAAGGGCGCAGTGGAGAAGGACAGAGAAGTGCTTCAGGTACCAGATTACCTGCACTAATTCACCGGACACCGGAGTCCGAGGCATTGCTAGAGCTTCATGCTTAGTGATAAGAAAACCGGAGGCTTTCTGGACTACAGGTAGCAGAAGGCAGCCCAATGTGTCGATACGTAACTGGAGTCAGGAGAACAGGAGTCTAGCGGGACGCTGCAGAAATAGACTTAGTTCTACCACAGAAAAGGCTCTACCACTATGTCGGCCGGGCGTAGTTGCTATTGAAAGAGTTAACTTCGCTTCATGCAAGTTTGGACTCAGATATATATGAAGTAAGGAGGCCTCTAACCTGCTCAGCGGTTATCCAAATGTGCATTCTCCACCCCGACCAGCTACCCGGGACCTGCTTGAACCATCTACCAGTAAAGGTATGAAAAGAAGCTGCATTGTGTGTGACTGAATTCTTAACTACACCCTGCATCATCACCATAGACTTCCAGGGACCAGTCTCACCTGCGGGAGACTTACCACCCAGCTGCCCCATAACATCCCCTGTGAAGATCCTTACAGCAGCGCTGGTCCAATTGACCAGATACCACAGGTGGCGTCACGAACTACCTATCCTTATATTCCCCTGTAAATATCCCCCATTGCATGACCGCCAGGGCCACGGACCGAGTCCCGCTGCCAGTGACATCTCCCATAGAAATCAATGGGCTCGGCTCCGAGTACCCCATAGCCCTGGTATCCACCTCAGTGTGGTGCGAGTCATCTTCTGGCGTCACGAACAGGATGCGAAGCTTGCAATTGTGAGTCCTGTGTTGCCTATATTGACTGTTTGGTGAAAAAGACTGTTTGCTGTGTTTGGCGCCATAATACCGCCATCTTTACTGCAATATTCGCGCCCTAAGGCGCTGGTGAAGAAGGGGGGCGTACCTGAAAAACACGGATTTTGGTAAGAACTTACCGGTAAAATCCTTTTCAGCGAAGGAAGGGAGGGAGACACAGGAATTCATTACTGATGGGTAGGCGGAGCCCCAGACCAGGATGTCACCTCAGATCAAAAGCGTGCTGACTGGCTGGCCCCTCCAGCTCGGGCTCCTCCTACTCAGCTCCAGTCGTACCAAAGCTTTAGGGAAGAACCAAGATCACCAGCGGAGCAACATAACCCCTTCTGAAGAAACTTCAGAGCAAAAACACAAGGATACAGGTTATGCATGCAAAGTAAGCCAAAAACCACAGAGTTCCAGGTACTATTCACTGAACCTGACTACTGCGATGAGCTGGCGATGCTGGAACAGAGCCTTAGCGCGCTGACCTCAGTCCAGATATCGCAATCAGACAAGGGTCGCGCTGCATCTGAAAACATCAACACACTTCTGCCTTGGGAGGGTGCTGTGTCTCCCTCCCTTCCTTCGCTGAAAAGGATTTTACCGGTAAGTTCTTACCAAAATCCGTGTTTCAGCTGCAGAATGGAAGGGAGGGAGACACAGGAATTCATTACTGATGGGACGTCCCAAAGCAGTTCAAAAATAAGGGTGGGAAAAAACCAACAAGAGGCAGAAACCCAACAACCTTAACAACAAAGCGCAACCAGCGCTAAACACAAGTTCATCCAGAACTTTAAACTACAGCTGCCTGCAGGACCCTACGTCCGAGGGCTGCATCAGCGGAAGCACTGACGTCCACTTTATAAAACTTCGTAAACGTGTGGACAGAGCGCCAAGTTGCCGCCCGGCAGAGCTGCACTGCCGAAGCACCTTGGTGAAAAGCCCACGATGAAGCCACAGCCCTCGTGGAGTGAGCTCGAATCTTAATCGGGCAAGATTCACCCTGAAGACGGTAAGCTTCCAATATAGCTGACCGGATCCAACGAGCTATAGAATCCTTGGAAGCTCGTTGACCACGCCGACGACCGACTGGAACCACAAATAGGGAGTCCGTCTTACGAAAACCTTGAGTAATAGATAGATAAAACTTCAAGGCCCGCACTAAATCCAATGTGTGTAAAGCTCGCTCTTTCACATACTTCGGATCCGGGCAGAATGAAGGCAACACAATATCCTGGTTGACATGAAATTGTGACACCACTTTAGGTAAAAAATCACCCCGAGTGCGAAGCACTACACGATCCGGAAAAAACTCCAGAAAAGGAGGCGAACAAGAAAGAACTGCCAACTCAGAAACTCTCCTCAAGGAAGTGACTGCAACAAGGAAAGCCACCTTCCAAGAAAGTAAAGAAAGGCTAGCAGAAACCATAGGCTCAAAAGGTTTATGCTGAAGAGCCTCCAAAACAAGGTTGAGCCGCCAAGAAGACACGGACGCCTTCCGCGGCGGAAACTTACGAGATATACCTCGGAAAAAGGAGAGCACGTCTCTATTCGAAGCAATGGTTCTCCGGAACAATAAGGACAGAGCAGAAATCTGACCTTTCAGGGTGCTGACTGCCAAACCCTTGTCTAGCCCATGCTGCAGAAAAGCCAACAGGTTGGGAATGGAAAATTTTCTCGGGTTCCGAGAGGACCCCAAACACCACGAAAAGAAGGTTTCCCAAATTTTGTGGTAAATCCTAGTAGTAGCCGGACTTCTTGCAGCACGAAGGGTAGCAATGACCTCGGCTGAGAAACCTCTACGGGTCAAGATTTCGGTCTCAAGAGCCACGCCGTCAAACGCAGGGACATCAAGTCCGGATGACAAACGGGCCCCTGAGTCAACAAGTCCGGTTGAAGAGGGAGTGAAAAAGGAGGTGCCGCCAACAGCGACATTATTGTCGAGAACCACACCCTTCTTGGCCAGTCTGGAGCTATCAAAATAGCTGGAATTCTCTCTAGTCTGATCCGACGCAGTACTAGAGGAAGTAAGGATATCGGCGGGAATACATAGATCAGCTCGAACTGATCCCACTGAGCCACTAGAGCATCCACCGTCACAGCCTTCGGGTCCTTGTACCTGGACATGAACGTCGGTAACTTGGCATTGGACCTGGATGCCATCAAATCCACTTGGGGGGTTCCCCAGCGAGAGCACAGTAGTGCAAAAACTTCCGGGTGGAGGCTCCATTCCCCGGGATCCATCATTCTGCGACTGAGAAAGTCTGCTGTAATATTCTGAACCCCTGGAATGTGAATCGCCGAAATGGCTGGTACACAGGCCTCTGCCCAAATCAGAATTCGGGACACCTCTACCATGAGACTGGAACTCCTTGTCCACCTTGGTGATTGATATACGCGACAGCCGTCGCATTGTCTGTCTGCACTCGGACTAGCAGACCGCTCAAAGGGACCGTCCAATGTTGGAGGCAAAGGAAAATTGCCCTCAATTCCAGGATGTTGATCGGAAGAACAGACTCTTCCGATGACCATACCCCCTGAATACAGAGATTGTTCCAAACACCCCCCCAGCCCGTCAGGCTGGCATCGGTGGTTATGACTGACCACTTCGGAGGGAGGAAAGACTTCCCCAGGGAGAATGCCCCTGGACGTAACCACCATTCTAGAGAATCCCGCACCGCGCGAGAAATGGTGACACTGCAATCCAGCGAACCTTGCGATTGATCCCAACGACTCAGAATGAGCCTATGGAGAGCTCTGGAATGAAATTGGACAAACGGAAAAAACCTCATGGACGCCACCGTCAGACCCAGAAGGCGCATACCTTCCGAAGGGACACTGCTGTCGCAGACTTCATAGTCTGTACATGCTGGAGCAGACATGCCTGCTTGTCTGGAGAAATCAAATGCACAAGAAAAACTGGTGTAGATGACCTGAAATATTATAATAAAACAATATACCTGTAAGTAATTAATAAAATTATACCAGTAATTCAAGAAAAACAGGATGGTAAACCATCCGAAGAAGTGAAAAAACTCTATATAGTAGATGTGGATACAGACCAGCAGACACTAAGTGAATCCAACCAATGATGGTATGTAAGATAATATAAGAATTACCAATGCTATACACAAAAAAAAAAAAAAAAAAAAAAAAAAATGTGCAAAATATAACAAATATATAAACTTTATTTGAGCAATGTAATACACAAAACAATCATAAATACGAAAATATATAAAATACAATAATCAAATAAAATGAAATAGGCAGGCTGACAGCAGATTTAATAACCCATTTAATATTATCAGGCCCAAAATAGGGTGCTAGGAATTATAAAATAAGTCCCAACCAGATTGTGAAAAAATCCCTTTAGTGAGTGCACAAAATATGAAGGGTCCTAAACACACAGTGTAAATCACAAAAGTGAATCTGACAAACCCAAAATAAGGTGCCTTGGATTATGATTAAAGTGATAAACAAATTGTGGAAAAACACATTCATAAGTGGCAAAATTATATGCAGTCACAGACACTAAATAAAAAATACTGTGACAATAATTAAAATACAAAGTGCCAAAGTAACTCAAATGAACAAATGTATAACAGCCACAAAACGTGTTAGGAGTGCACAGGCACAGTTTTGCCAATCAGGGACCAAATTTTTATAATATGACCACTACCTGAGAGCCTGAGTGGGGTGCTGACAGCTGCAGGAGAACGCGTGGGGCGCGTTCTCCTGCAGCTGTCAGCACCCCACTCAGGCTCTCAGGTAGTGGTCATATTATAAAAATTTGGTCCCTGATTGGCAAAACTGTGCCTGTGCACTCCTAACACGTTTTGTGGCTGTTATACATTTGTTCATTTGAGTTACTTTGGCACTTTGTATTTTAATTATTGTCACAGTATTTTTTATTTAGTGTCTGTGACTGCATATAATTTTGCCACTTATGAATGTGTTTTTCCACAATTTGTTTATCACTTTAATCATAATCCAAGGCACCTTATTTTGGGTTTGTCAGATTCACTTTTGTGATTTACACTGTGTGTTTAGGACCCTTCATATTTTGTGCACTCACTAAAGGGATTTTTTCACAATCTGGTTGGGACTTATTTTATAATTCCTAGCACCCTATTTTGGGCCTGATAATATTAAATGGGTTATTAAATCTGCTGTCAGCCTGCCTATTTCATTTTATTTGATTATTGTATTTTATATATTTTCGTATTTATGATTGTTTTGTGTATTACATTGCTCAAATAAAGTTTATATATTTGTTATATTTTGCACATTTTTTTTGTGTGTATAGCATTGGTAATTCTTATATTATCTTACATACCATCATTGGTTGGATTCACTTAGTGTCTGCTGGTCTGCTTGTCTGGAGGTAGGGACAACACCGCCCGTACCGTGTCGAAATGCATCCTCAAAAACAGGATTGCCTGCGACGATTCCAGAGACGACTTCTCCTTTGAAGCCACAACCGAAAAGGCCGTCCAAATAGGGACGAATCGTAAGTCCCCGTCTTTGAAGGATTGCCATGAGATTTTGGCGTCAGAATCGTTGTAAAAATTCTGGGCGTTAAAGCCAAGCCGAATGGTCGAGCCACAACCTGGGTGAGGTCTTCCGATGGGAACATGCCAAAAAGCGTCGCGAATGTCGATTGATCGTTCTGCGACAGGGCTGCCATAACTGAGCGAAGCGACTTCATGCTCGGCTCTGACGGAATGTCAGAAGTCAGTCCGCCTTAGCGAATTTTTTTTTTTTTTTTTTTGCCAGCTTCTGCCTTAACAGAAGTTCTGTTTCCAGGGTATGCGGAATTTCTGAGAATTCCCCTTTTTTTTTTTTTTTTTTTTTAAAAAGAGAGAGACGACACAAACCCCCAGAGGGTTGGTCAGATCATCCCTTGAACCGAAAAGGACTGCCGATAACTATCGGCACTAGTCCTGCCAAACGCAGAAGTCACAGCTCTGCGCTGCGGTAAAGCTGCTTCTTTTGCCTTTGCCTTGGCATCAGCTCCGTGAGGTCAGTCAAATAGCTGACCACTTTCTAAGCTAAAGATAGCAAACCCTGTTGGAAAACTGCGTTCCATCCAAGTCACAGTGCTCTTCTGACTGTAACTGCCGAGGATTGTGTTGTGACCCGCACCACAATTGTGGTTTACCAGAGCAATGGGGTACTCAGAGCCGAGCCCATGGAAGTCTATGGGGTTGTCACAGGTAGCGGTGGCTCGGTCTGTGGCCCTGGCGGTCAGGCGTATGTTGGGGGTATATTTACAGGGGATAGGTATATATACAGTTCGTGACGCCACCTGTAGTTCTCTGATCACTAAGACCAGCGCTGCTGTAGATCTCTGAGGGGATGGTGTGGCAGCTAGATGTCGGGTCCCCTACAGGTGGGACTCTTCCCTCAGGGCTATGATGATGACGATGTTGTGCAGGAATACGATTAAATGAAACAGTCTCACACCATCCAGCGTCTTTCCATACCTTTTACTTGTCAGATGATAAGGCAGGTCCCAGGGAGGCTGGTCGGGTGGAGGATGTGCTTGGAGATAACAGCTGAACAGGTTGGGGGCCTCCTTTACTTTCCAATATGATGAGTCCAACTAGCATAAAGCTTAGTTCACTGCGAATACTCCAGCTTTTCCAAAGCTGTACTGCCCGGTCAGTTTTGTGGTCGGAGTCTTCCAGTGATGGAACTAGGTTCTTGTTTTTGCTGATCAGGCTCAAAGTTCCTATTCCACCTGACCCCTGCTACGTACTGACACTCCGAGGGCTGCTTTCTGCGACCTAAGGTCCAGTAAGACTCTGGTTTTTCTATCACTATGCCTAAAGCTATAGTGACACTTCGGTCCCCAGTGACCGGTGAGCAATGTGCAGGATACTCCAATCCTTAAGGCACTGCTATCACTTCTTCCACTGTGCCCTTCGCCCTGTTCGCGCTTGTAGCATAAGCACTCCACACTTCCAAAGGCTATGCAGGTTAATCCCTTCTTGCTTCTTCCCAGAGCTCGCTAACAGAGGCTCAGTAATCTTCTAGTTCAGGAGCACGTCGACTGAACTCCACTGTCCTTGGGACAGGCGACTGAAGGTTCTGCTGCTGACTCCTCTTTCTTCCTGCACAGACTGCACACTGACTGTTCTGTCCGAAGACAGGAAACAGACTGACTTCTCTCTCCGTCTGACTCTTCTGACTGAGCTGTATATCACTCGCCTATATAACCTATGGGTGTGTCTAAGTGTGTGATGGAGTGAATGTTTATTGAGCATTAAACTGTTACCTCTCCGCACATCCTCCAGGGTACTGTGTGTGCCTTCACACCAGGGCTACACATTCCCCCATGGTAAAATACAGCACTCCCGGGCTGTGAAATACAAGAAGACATTTTGTTTTTCATTAACAGTAAACATTAAACTCTTCCCATCCGGGAGGTAAGGATTTCTTAAACGTTGCATTATGTACAGTAGGAAAATACAAAAAGTATTAAAGCATCAAGACATTCAATATATACACAGTATTCTTGTGAAGGACCCGCACCAAACCTTCAACGTGGGTCCTGGGTGGGCTGCAGGACATCTGAATGCAGACCTCACTCAGTGCCACACCACATGGGTTTTATATTCAGAGGTAGTTGTGGTTTCATGTAAAACCAATATAATGCACCTTAGTGCAACTATTTACAGGATACAGTTTTTGGGCTGGCTCAGTCCTCAGCCACGAAGTCCATGACATAATAAAAGGACACATATATATACTTTTCACTTCAATATTTACATGATATATCCAACGATATTTACTCAACCAGAGTATTCTATATGTAAAACTCTTACTCTTTATTTCTCAAAATTCTTTAACTTTTCAAAGTTTTCATCTTTGTACCCAGCCGGGCATTCTACTCGTTATATATAAAACTACGTAAACCCTATATATAGCAATAAAGTGCAAAACAGCAATTATTTCTTTTATCAAAACTTTCTACATTTTCTTTGTTGCGGTAAACCCTGTCTGGGTCCTACCGTTCTTCACATTTTCTTGCTAACTTCAGTTACACTTTCCATCCCGGGGGCTGGAACAATGCGATGCTCCTTAGAGCACATGACAAACAGGTCGTGACCTGCTATCAGGGTTTGGGTCGCTACAGTCCTTGTGCGAACCGCTTGGGGCACGCCGGGCGCTTTCTCCTTGTGAGATGCCAATTGCGTCGCTGTTTGCGTAGCAGGGGGCGATTCAGCTGTAACCGCAGTTTGCGATGTAGATTGGGTCGCCGATTGCGATGCAGAGTAGATCGCCGATTGCGATGCAGATTGGGATGCAGATTGCGATACGGAGGTGTACGCAGGGGGCGATGCCGATGCACAATGCTGGTGTGATGCAGAGCAGGAAGCAGGTGTGCGCAATGGCTTAGTTGGGGACGCACTAACCTGCTGCTGTCGCTGCTCCATCACAGACGGCTGGGTTTCCTCCGGTGTCCCTACCGGGGATCGATCATCTGCTGCGGCCTCCTGGCCGGGCGGGCGTTCCGGAACGGGCAGGACCTCCTCAACCTCCTTCGCCTCCACCGCTCCATCGGTGGGATCAGGGTCGGTACTTTTGGGGGTAGCCTCCGGTTGCTCCTTAGCCTTGGGCAGCAGAAGTTTTGGTAATTCAAATCGTGGAGGATCGTCGAGGGAGAGAGCACCGCATCCCACAGCCGCCGCTGTATCAGGGTACGCCGGCGTCTCTCGATCTCCTCCATGCCAGGTTGTTGCAAAATCATCTTCTTTAACCTGGCATTTTCCTCTCCAATCTCCAGCAATGCTTGCTGCAGGTGCAGGACCACAGATGGTTCTGGTTCTAGTGGCAGCTTGGCTGGGGAACGGGGCCTGCCTTCCACCGCTTCCCTGCTCGGCTGCACACGTCCTGCCTCCATGATGTTCCAGAACAGTCTCTCTTCTTCTAGAGCCGTCCGGTCTCTTCCGTGGAGGCGGGGTTTGCGTCTCCTCCTCTTCGCAGGGAAGGTGAAGAGGAGGCGGACCTCCTTTGCTGTAGGGCAGGATCGCATATTGTAATAGCACTTTGAGAGGGCAGGCATTCTCTTCGCGCCACAGGGGGGCACACGCCCACGAATCCACGCCCACCTTCTTCTCCAGCGCCTGAGGGCGCGAATTTGGCGGCAAAATGGCGGATTTTAGCGCCAAAAATAGCAAACAGTCCTTTTTCACAAAAACACCTCCACAGGCACACAGGGCTCGCAATTTTGCGAGTTTCGCATTCTGTTCGTGACGCCAAGTTTGTTGTGACCCGCACCACAATTGTGGTTTACCAGAGCAATGGGGTACTCAGAGCCGAGCCCATGGAAGTCTATGGGGTTGTCACAGGTAGCGGTGGCTCGGTCTGTGGCCCTGGCGGTCAGGCGTATGTTGGGGGGTATATTTACAGGGATAGGTATATATACAGTTCGTGACGCCACCTGTAGTTCTCTGATCACTAAGACCAGCGCTGCTGTAGATCTCTGAGGGGATGGTGTGGCAGCTAGATGTCGGGTCCCCTACAGGTGGGACTCTTCCCTCAGGGCTATGATGATGACGATGTTGTGCAGGAATACGATTAAATGAAACAGTCTCACACCATCCAGCGTCTTTCCATACCTTTTACTTGTCAGATGATAAGGCAGGTCCCAGGGAGGCTGGTCGGGTGGAGGATGTGCTTGGAGATAACAGCTGAACAGGTTGGGGGCCTCCTTTACTTTCCAATATGATGAGTCCAACTAGCATAAAGCTTAGTTCACTCCGAATACTCCAGCTTTTCCAAAGCTGTACTGCCCGGTCAGTTTTGTGGTCGGAGTCTTCCAGTGATGGAACTAGGTTCTTGTTTTTGCTGATCAGGCTCAAAGTTCCTATTCCACCTGACCCCTGCTACGTACTGACACTCCGAGGGCTGCTTTCTGCGACCTAAGGTCCAGTAAGACTCTGGTTTTTCTATCACTATGCCTAAAGCTATAGTGACACTTCGGTCCCCAGTGACCGGTGAGCAATGTGCAGGATACTCCAATCCTTAAGGCACTGCTATCACTTCTTCCACTGTGCCCTTCGCCCTGTTCGCGCTTGTAGCATAAGCACTCCACACTTCCAAAGGCTATGCAGGTTAATCCCTTCTTGCTTCTTCCCAGAGCTCGCTAACAGAGGCTCAGTAATCTTCTAGTTCAGGAGCACGTCGACTGAACTCCACTGTCCTTGGGACAGGTGACTGAAGGTTCTGCTGCTGACTCCTCTTTCTTCCTGCACAGACTGCACACTGACTGTTCTGTCCGAAGACAGGAAACAGACTGACTTCTCTCTCCGTCTGACTCTTCTGACTGAGCTGTATATCACTCGCCTATATAACCTATGGGTGTGTCTAAGTGTGTGATGGAGTGAATGTTTATTGAGCATTAAACTGTTACCTCTCCACACATCCTCCAGGGTACTGTGTGTGCCTTCACACCAGGGCTACACATTTGCTCCCTGGATAGCAGTGACGCATTATCCTTCAACTAGAAAAGCCCATCTACCTTGATAGAGGGAAACTTGCCACGCCGTCCTTAGACGGTCCAACCGGCTATGGGGAACTTAACAAGTACACCTAGATCCTTAATACCGAATCTATGATCCACGGCTACACAGATGGAAATTGTTGCCATCTCCGTTCTTCTGTCCAGCGTGTCCTGCAGACTCGTCTTCCCTTTTACCAGGAAGATTTGCTAAGCTGGAATAAAGGGACATTCACTTCAGGAGAAGGGGTCCAATTAACAAATAACTCCGTAGAAAAAACGGATACAGTTTGTAAGGTCATCGCGACCCATGCGACCCTTGCAACATCCGGGCCGACTTACCAGGACGACTAGTTACCTCCTCCGGTAACTGTAACGTCCACATGGCTTCCACAGAAATTTTAGTACGGCCCCTGAGAGAGGCAGGGTGTCCCTGCCGATCCTCCTTGACCGAATCGGACTTCTTCGCTAAGCGAGAAGGAAAACACCGATTTGTGTCGCTCCCTTGAGAGGATCTAGTTGACACTCCATAACCTAAAAGGTCATCAATAGAAACCAGTGAAGGCCTCCATTTTGACACCATTGGAACCTCTGACCGTGTATGAGTCGAGGTCTGCGTGTCAGATACGCGAGGCTGATCCGTAGCGGATCTGAGAGAGGGTCTCTGACATGCCCTTGCATAGTATACGGCAGGATAAACCTGTCAGTAACCAGAGCAGTACTTAAATAAAAAACAAACGCTGAAGGGTTAAAGCTCTAAGGCGAGAGCTACCCCAGCTGTCTCCCATTAAGAGTTAATCTCCTAAGAAGGGGTTAAAGTAGCTGACTCCCCACAACCTTGATAATGAAAAAGGGTGTGCGAATCTCAGGCGCCTCTTATAAGGTCGCAGCTGCAGGACAGCCATGCCACACTAAACAGAAAACGTTCCACAAGATCGCTAAAAATTGCGCTGTTTTTTATAACGCAATGACCGCCAAAGTTGTCAAGGAGATCGCTAATCGCCTATGCGATTGCCCAGATTGGCAGTCACCAGCGACACTAAAAATGACACACAAACGATCGCAATATTATGCGACGCCATCAGGATCGTCAGCGGAAACGTATAGTGGCAGCATTAATGTCGCAGACTCCCCACAGCCTCTTTATTAATATTAAAAGAGTGTGCGAGCCCCTTATGCGAGAACAGCCGCAGGACAGCGCAATCTGTCACTCAGAAGTGCCCCAGACGGCGCCCGCGCTGTGGAGGTGAAGGGGTTAAGCTTCTGCCCGGCGGGCTAGAAGCGACTCACCAAGCTGGTCACGTATTCTTGCCGGGAGGGGAGGAGAACGATCCGGGGAGCTTTCAGCCTGCAGCACTTTATCAGCAATGGCCGCCGCGCTCTGCCTCCGTGTGCTCCATGTAGAGGAGCCGGAAATGGAGGCTGCAGTAAAGTGCGCGCTCAGAAGCGGCGCGAAATTCAAAAAATAAAAAGAGCGCGTACTCCCCTCCTTTCCCTCGTCCTGCAGGCATCCTCCTGCGGACATAGAAAAACTAGTCACCGGCATATATATGTACAGCGGCTGCCGCAGCAGTCGCTAAAACACTCACACACATTTTACCAAAATGTGGAGTACTCACCAGCCGAAACGCCACAGGACCCCCAGGGGTTTCTGGCGCTATGCCCATGCTTCCCCCCAGGGCGAGGAACGCAGTGACCCCAGTGTGTGGTTTGCGCCCCCGCCAGGGAAACTCTCCTCATCCCCCAGGGCCGGCAAGATTCTGCAGGGACCATTATGTAGTTACAGATCCGCCAAGGGAGAGGCTGGTGAAATACACTGATAAACATGTAATAGCGCTGTCACCGCAGCGCTGAAGCATACTGATATACATGTAATAGCGCTGCCATCAGACGCTAAAGCACTCACACATTAATAATAAAAATTTGTGTGGAGTACTCACCAGCCAAAGCGCCACAGGGACCCTCAGGGGTTTCTGGCGCTGTGCCCATGCTTCCCCCGAGGGCGAGGAACGCAGTGACCGCACGTGTGGTTTGCGTCCCGCCAGGGAAGCTCTCCTCATCCCCCAGGGCCGGCAAGGATTCTGCAGGGACTATTGAGTAAATACAGATCCGCCAAGGGAGAGGTTGGGGTACAGCAGCGCTGAGACCCCTGAGACCTCTAGACCAACTAGTGATCCAAGTCTCCTGTCCGAATATAAAAATAAAAATCTTCTGAGGAGCTGCATTAGCAGCGACCATCCTCTGGACCTCAAATTTTAGACTGGAGCTGAGTAGGAGGAGCCCGAGCTGGAGGGGCCAGCCAGTCAGCACGCTTTTGATCTGAGGTGACATCCTGGTCTGGGGCTCCGCCTACCCATCAGTAATGAATTCCTGTGTCTCCCTCCCTTCCATTCTGCAGCTGAAAGTGCGCTGGTTCCCTGGCCCCGCCCCCAACTCTGACGCGGCGGCAGGTCCTGTGAAACAGGAAGTGAACGCTCTGACATCAGAGCGCCAGCGACAAAGGTCCTGTCTCTGTGTCGACCCGCCACCACAATTGTGGGTTACCAGGGCAATGGGGTACTCAGAGCCGAGCCCATGGAAGTCTATGGGGATTGTCACAGGTAGCTGTGGCTCGGTCTGTGGCCCTGGCGGTCTGGCGTATGTTGGGGGAATATTTACAGGGGATATTTATATACAGTTCGTGACGCCACCTGTAGTATTCTGGTAATTAGTACCAGCGCTGCTGTAGATCTCTGAGGGGATGGTGATGCAGCTAGATGTCGGGTCCCCTACAGGTGGGACTCTTCCCTCAGGTCGGTAGTTAGGTAGGGATTGTGCAGGCATGCAATAATAACTCAGTCTCACACGGTCAGCGTCTTTCCATACCTTTACTTGTAAGATGTTCAAGCAGGTCCCAGGGAGGCTGATGGGGTTGGTGGAGGATGAGCTTTGAGGCAACAGCTAAGCAAGTTAGGGGCCTCCTTTACTGTCCAATGAAGATGAGTACGACCAGCCTGAAGCGTAGTCCCCTCTATGATTCCAGCTTATCCAAAGCTGTGCTTCCCAGTCAGTTTAGTGTTAGGAGCCTTTCTATGAGGGAGCTGAATCCTTATTTTGTCCTGCAGAGACTCAAAGTCTTCACTTCCCCTGACCCCAGTTACGTACTGACTATAAGGGGCTTGTTTGCCGCGACCTAGGGTCCGGTAAATCTCTGGTTTTCTCTTCACTATGCTTGTAGCTAATAGTGATCCTTCGGTCCCCAGTGACCGGTAGCAATGTGCAGGACTCTTCCAAGCCAAACGCACTTTTCCAATAATCTTCCTTCCACTTTGCCCTTCGATTTGCTCAACTCTTAATAGCTAGTTCAGTCTTTCTTCCAGTGGGGCACAGCTCTGACTAGACTAAGGTGAATCAGACCACCTGTACCAGCCTCCACGTTCTGAACTGATGACAGGCTCAAACTGGACACGTCTACTCTGTCCAAGGACAGGAAACTGACTGACTAAAAATCACTCCCTTCCACACCCCTGCTGGGTGTGTCAGAAGTGTACATGATGTCATGAAGAGACCTTAACTGTTACCTCTCCACTCATCCTCCTGGTATTGTGTACCAGGGCTACACATTCCCCCATGGTAAACAACAGCACTCCCGGGCTGTAAAATATAAAAGAGACATTTTGTTTATGCAAGAAAACATTAAACAATTAAACATTGGTTCGTCCCATCCGGGAGGTGAGGATATCTTGAACGTTG
The DNA here is from genome assembly GCA_033576555.1 of Oophaga sylvatica. Classification (NCBI taxonomy): domain Eukaryota; kingdom Metazoa; phylum Chordata; class Amphibia; order Anura; family Dendrobatidae; genus Oophaga; species Oophaga sylvatica. The sequence continues at coordinate 987,070,183 of JARQOD010000001.1, read as the reverse complement.
CAAACATTATAGAAAAATACAAGTATTAAATAGCATTCAATAAATATACAGTATACTTGTGAAGGACCCGCACCAAACCTTCAACGTGGGTCCTGGGTGGGCTGCAGGACATCCAAATGCAGACCTCACTCAGTGCCACACCACACGGGTTTTTGGTTCAGAGGTAAGTCAAGGTTTCATGTGAAACCATTAAAAAGGCACTTTAGTGCAACTATTTACAGGATACAGTTTTTGGGCTGGCTCAGTCCTCAGCCTCTGAGTCCATTGTTAAACGAAGACATAATAGGGAAAAACACATTTATATATATAGACTTTTTACAATGTTCACATAAATTCGTTATAACTACTGCTGATATCTAATGGGTAATTTCCCTTTTGTGGATTCTCTCTGATCTACGTGGTGTAGTTTCAGGTATATCAAGTTGCGATCTGTCTGCACTGCGTAACGGCAAACTATAGAACTGCCTTAATCTTTCTATGGATCTGGCAAGCGTACTGATGGCTGGGCGGTGTGAGTCAGCTTCACCAGGGATCCCATAGTATGGGGCGCTGCTTCAGATGATCCATCTTGAGGTTCCACAGGTTGAGGTGTTGCTGAGATGGGTAACTCCTGAGCGGGCTCAACTGGCACCACAGGCACAACTGGAGGTAGAACTTCCTCTTGTGGCTGATAAAACTGCAACACTGGAATTATCACAGCATCTCCCAGTCTGGGCCAATCCGCAGGAAAATCTCCCAGATCTGTGTGTAGGACCTCTTCCTTTCTTTCTCCTTGATTGAGGACAGGGTTCTTTTCACAACGCTTTAAGTGTTCTGGACACAACTTCAAATGATCTCTGGACACAGTGATTGTTGTTCTTCCTCCGTCTTTACTGACGACACAAACTTTTCTGTTGTCGTATTTAGAATCTTGCATGACGTAGGGTTCTTGCTCCCACTGATTATCCAGTTTATGCATCTTCCTCTTTCTCTTTAATACTACCTCTCCAGGCATCAGAGGCTTGGCAGGAGCATTTCTGTTGTAAACATCTTCCTGTTTCTCCCGTGCCTTATTGAGACTTTCCTCCACACAGATTTGTACTCTTCTGTATTGCTCTTGCCGATTGACGTCCCAGTTTTCAACAGCGTCGTCTGCCTCCGGTTCTACCACTCCAAGTTCTAAATCCATTGGTAGTTTTCCAGGCCTTGCTCTCATAAGATAGGCTGGAGTGCAGTTAGTTGAGCTTACAGGTATATGATTATACAAATCAACCAAATCAGGTAGTAAATCCGGCCATCGATTCCTGTCTTCCAACGGTATGGATCTCAACAAGTCAAGGACAATATGGTTCATCTTTTCACAAAGACCGTTGGTTTGAGGGTGGTATGGTGTCGTTCTTATTTTCTTGCACCCGTACATATGACAGAATTCCTTGAATAAATCGGCTTCAAAAGCAGGTCCCTGATCGGTTAAGACTTGCTCCGGATACCCATGCGGTCTGCAGAAGCTTGCTTGAAAGGTTTTCGCGGCCGTCACTGCGGTCTGGTCCTTCACTGGAACAACTACCAGAAATCGGGAGTAATGGTCCACCATGGTCAAGGCGTATGAGTATCCAGATCTACTCGGCGACAGTTTGACATGGTCCAGGCCACAATCTCCAGGGGACGAGTCGTCCGGATAGGTTGCAGGGGGGCCTTCTGACTTCCGTAGTCCTTTCTTCTGAGACCACAGGGTCCACAGTTCCGACACCACCTCTCGATGGAGCTGCGCATCCCTACCCAGTAGAACCGGCATCTCAACAGGGTCTCCAGCTTCCTCCAGCCAAAGTGTCCTGCTTGATCGTGGTACGCTTCCAACACCATTGGGACGTCTGCCTTGGGGACCACGATTTGCCAGACCATTTCATGGGTTCTGGGGTTGACGTATCTTCTGCACAACTTCTCACGGTATAGGAACAACCTGCTTTTCTCGTTCCACAGGAGCTTGGCTGACATAGGTGCATCCTTTTCCAAGGAGGAACCTTCCTGTTTTAACAACTCCTTGATGCGGCTGACCACTGGATCACTGTCCTGAGTCTCTTTCCAGCTGTGATGGGGTAAAGGATTTAATGTTGCACCATACTGCTTTCTGTGGACTCGATGCTCGTGGACTACCCCATTTCGATGGAACGCGGGTAGCTCAATTTCTTCCAGGTCGTCCGATTCTTCTTCCGTGTCAGAGTCATGCGGCATTCGGGACAACGCATCAGCATTAGCATTCTTTCGACCTGCCCGGTACTTGATAGTAAACTGGTAATTGGACAACCGGGCCATCCATCGCTGCTCCATGGCACCCAGCTTGGCGGTTTCCAGGTGCGTTAACGGGTTGTTGTCTGTAAACGCAGTGAACTTATTGGAGGCCAGATAGTGCTTAAATCTTTCAGAAATGGCCCAGACCAGCGCCAGAAACTCTAGCTTGAAGCTGCTATAATTTTCCGGATTCCTTTCAGTTGGCCTGAGTTTTCTGCTGGCATATGCGATGACTTTTTCTTGGCCATTCTGCTTCTGACTGAGAACTGCTCCCAAACCTTCATTACTGGCGTCGGTGTACAACAGGAACGGTTGGCTGTAATCAGGATAGGTTAAGATCTCATCACCTGTCAGGATCTCTTTCATCTTTTGGAATGCTTCAGCCTGTTCTTTACCCCAATTAAAGGGAGGGTTTCTGCTCTTTAAGGATTGTCCTACCAGGAGGTCCTGTAAAGGAGCTGCCTTCTTCGTGTAATCTTTCACGAATCTCCTGTAGTAACCCGTTAGTCCCAGGAACTGTCGCACTTCCTTAAGGTTCTTCGGCTCCGGCCACTTCTGGATGGCAGTGACTTTCTCTGGGTCTGGCGCTACTCCTTCCGAACTGACGATGTGCCCCAAGTATTGTACCTTCTGTTTGAGTAGATGGCATTTTGAGGGTTTTAATTTCATCCCGTACCTGGACAGGGACTCGAATACTTCTGCCAGGTGCTTCAGATGGTCCTCATAAGTCTTGGAATACACGATGACGTCGTCTAGGTATAGCAGCACGGTTTCAAAATTGAGATGTCCCAGACAGTTTTCCATCACTCTCTGAAATGTTCCTGGGGCACTACTGAGCCCAAACGGCATTCTGTCGAACTCACAGAGCCCCATTGGGGTGGTGAAAGCCGTTTTTCTCACGATCCTCCTCAGCCACAGCCACTTGCCGTAACCACTAGTCAGATCAAGGGTAGAAAAGTAGTTAGCCGTTTTCAGAGCAGCTAATGATTCCTCTATACGTGGTAGCGGGTATGCATCCTTGTGTGTTATGCGGTTCACCTGCCTGTAATCCACACACATTCTCATACTACCATCTTTCTTTTTAACCAGAACTAGAGGGGCTGCCCAGGGGCTACAACTATCCTTATCACCCCAGCTTTCTTCATATCATTCAACATTTCTTTAGCCTTCTGATAATGAGCTGGAGGTATGGGCCTATACCGCTCTTTGATGGGAGGATGACTGCCTGTAGGGATATGATGTTGTACTCCCTTAATTGTCCCAAAATCAAGTGGAATTTTTGCTAAACACTTGGGCGTACTCTTGCACCACCCGTAATACCCCTTGCTTCTGGTGAGCGGGATGGTGTCCGTCCCAACATGGAGTTGCTGACACCATTCCGCCACCTGGGTTGCTGGGTCATTGTCCTCCTCTATTTGACAGGAGTCTAAGGACTCAGCCGGAGAATAGAATTATTGTCGACAGCATGTAGTTTAGCAATGGTTGCATAACGGGGTAAGTTTACCTCATCATCTCCCCAATTGAGAAGCCGTACCGGTACTCTTCCATTCACCACCTCTACTATCCTCTAGCAGTCATAAGTGTAGGTCTATGTTCTGAATGGTGGGGTTCTACTACAGCTTGGTATTCTGTCCTCTCAGACCTATGGCTGCCCTGCACCAAATGATCATTTCACTCATTGGGGGTATCACAATAGGATCCGAGTCAGTGACCCGTACATTACCAATTTCGCCGTCGGTAAGCTTCGCTTGCTGCTGACCACACCAGGGCCCGGATCTCTCTTTGGATTACTCCTCTCTGCCTTGGTCGGGCAATCTCAGCGAGCTGTTGGAGTAAGAACACAACTTCTCCCAAACAATTACCGATAATGTTAGTACCCAAAATGATATTTAAACCGTTCTCCTCATTTACAGTCTTTACTACCAGAAGCCCCTGGTCTTTCAACTCCTCTCTGCCCACCTTTACATCTACACATTTTGTTCCGAGTACTTCTACAGGAAGACCATTCGAAGCATACACAGTAAAGTCAAGGCTCGGAGGTTTAAGACTGTCCATTGACCAGTACTTGGTATATAGAGCATCAGGTATTAGGGTCACCTGGGACCCAGTGTCTAACAATGCTGGAACAGCAATACCATCTAGAATAATAGACAGGTAGGGTCGCCCGCCCACATACCTGCGGTTCCAGTCTAGGGGGCCTGACGGGTATTCTCCTGGGTGTTGGCCCTTGGACCCAGGTTCTGCCCGTTTAAAGGACACTGTGTAGACAGATGACCTTTCCGGTTGCAGCGGTAACAGATGATCTCTCGACGAGAAGGGTGTTGATCAGAGGTTGCTCCTGGGGGTGGCGTTGTCCTCCTCCGGGGGGGCGACGTCTTCTTTCTTCTCCGGTGCATCCACGGAACGTCCTCTGGGCAGTCAGCTAACAAGATCTTTCCTTCCTCTTCTTTCCGCAGCTGTAGGGCACTCATCACAGCGGCCAGATTTTTAGTCAGCTGGCGCACCTCTGAGCGCAGACAGTCCAATTCATAGGAGGTGTCATCTGCGCTTTGGCTTCGGCCACTAACGGGGAACAGGGGGTTACTGCCGGTTCCAGAGTGACTTCACCCTGATGATGTTGGGTGGCCACCTCAGGTTTGCCCAGGGCCGCAGCCCTTTTATTGCCATGTCTTTTAGGGCATCAAAGGTAGCATCCGGATGATCTAAGGACCACCAATTTACAGTTCTGCGTTCCTCTGGGGATCTCAATCCCTGTATAAATTGTTCTTTCAGCATTTTATTCTCATCGACAGCATTTAAATTGTTAATTTGCTTGAGGGCTCTCAGGGCTCCCTGTAGTCGGCAAGCATAGTCCCGGATGCTGTCACCTGGCTGTTGTGAACAGTGATAGAAGGCCATCCGGAGATCCGTTTCTGTGCGGTCTTCAAATATGGCATGAAGCTTCAGGAAGATCGCAGGCACCGACTCCTGATCAACGGTATCCCAAGTCTCCACTTCCCTCTCAGCAGCGCCAGTTAGCTGCCTATTAAGCACAGCAGCTTTTTGTCTCTCAGGCATGGAGTACATTTCTAGATGCTGCATAACTTCCGCTTGAAGCCTGCTAATGTGCCTGGCTCCACCGCTGTATTGGGGAAGCCATTTCGCCCCAGGCATATATGGGAGCGTTAGTGGCATGATCGGGACTACCGGACTGGGTGCTGGACCTGCACCCCCATCTGGCGCTACAATACCAGACGGTGCGGGATTGGGGACTCCGGCCGGGCCGCACTGTCAGCCGGTTGTTGTGACATCTTAGCGCCCCCTTGGTTAAACGGAGCCTACCGGTTTCAGATGCTGCTACTTCACAGGCACCGCAGTGGGAACAGGACCTTCGTCGCAGGCGCTCTGATGTCAGAGCGTTCACTTCCTGTCGCAGGACCTGCCGCTCTATTTTGCGATGCAATTTGCGATGCAGATTGCAATGCAGATTGTGATGCAGTTTGCTATGCGGATTGTGATGCAGATTGCTATGCAGTTTGCGATGCGGTTTGCAATGCAGATTGCGATGCGGTTTGCTATGCAGTTCGCGATGCGGTTTGCAAAGCAGTTTGCTATGCAGTTTGCGATGCGGTTTGCGACGCAGATTGCTATGCAGTTTGGGGTGCAGGTTGGGGCGTGTCCAAGACTTTGCACGCTTTTTCAGGTCCGCCCACCTTCTTCTCCCAGCGCCTGAGGGCGCGAATATGGCGGCAAAATGGCGGATTTTAAGCGCCAAACAATAGCAACATCTTTTTCATCAAAACACTCCACAGGCACACAGGGCCGCAATGCTGCAAGTTTCGGATCCTGTTCGTGACGCCAAGTTTTTGTGTCGACCCGCCAACCACAATTGTGGGTTACCAGGGCAATGGGTACTCAGAGCCGAGCCCATGGAAGTCTATGGGGATTGTCACAGGTAGCTGTGGCTCGGTCTGTGGCCCTGGCGGTCTGGCGTATGTTGGGGGAATATTTACAGGGGATATTTATATACAGTTCGTGACGCCACCTGTAGTATTCTGGTAATTAGTACCAGCGCTGCTGTAGATCTCTGAGGGGATGGTGATGCAGCTAGATGTCGGGTCCCCTACAGGTGGGACTCTTCCCTCAGGTCGTTAGTTAGGTAGGGATTGTGCAGGCATGCAATAATAACTCAGTCTCACACGGTCAGCGTCTTTCCATAACCTTTACTTGTAAGATGTTCAAGCAGGTCCCAGGGAGGCTGATGGGGTTGTGGAGATGAGCTTTGAGGCAACAGCTAAGCAAGTTAGGGGCCTCCTTTACTGTCCAATGAAGATGAGTACGACAGCCTGAAGCGTAGTCCCCTCTATGATTCCAGCTTATCCAAAGCTGTGCTTCCCAGTCAGTTTAGTGTTAGGAGCCTTTCTATGAGGGAGCTGAATCCTTTTTTTGTCCTGCCAGAGACTCAAAGTCTTCACTTCCCCTGACCCCAGTTACGTACTGACTATAAGGGGCTTGTTTGCCGCGACCTAGGTCCGTAAATCTCTGGTTTTCTCTTCACTATGCTTGTAGCTAATAGTGATCCTTCGGTCCCCATGGACCGGTAGCAATGTGCAGGACTCTTCCAAGCCAAACGCACTTTTCCAATAATCTTCCTTCCACTTTGCCTTCGATTTGCTCAACTCTTAATAGCTAGTTCAGTCTTTCTTCCAGTGGGGCACAGCTCTGACTAGACTAAGGTGAATCAGACCACCTGTACCAGCCTCCACGTTCTGAACTGATGACAGGCTCAAACTGGACACTCTACTCTGTCCAAGGACAGGAAACTGACTGACTAAAAATCACTCCCTTCCACACCCCTGCTGGGTGTGTCAGAAGTGTACATGATGTCATGAAGAGACCTTAACTGTTACCTCTCCACTCATCCTCCTGGTATTGTGTACCAGGGCTACACATCTCCACCGCTGTGCCTGCGACGCTGCAGCCTGTGAAAGAGGTAGGCTCGGATTAACCAAGGGGCATCAACATGTCGCAGCAACCGGTAGACGGAGCGGCCCCCGCCGGTGGCCCCTCACCTGGCCCGGTGGTCCCGCTCATGCCCCTAACGCTCCCATACATGCCAGGACGAAGTGGCTCCCTCAGTACAGCGGCGAGCCAGACACCCTGCCAGGGTTAAACGGAAAATATGTAGTATTTTGGATATGTACTCAATGACTGAGAAGCAAAAAGCTGCTGTGGTAATAGGACAGTTAGCTGGTGCGGCTGAGAGAGAAGTAGAGACTTGGCCCACTGCAGACCAGGAGTCGGTACCTGCGATTCTCTTAAAGCTACAGCCATCTTTGAGGACCGCACAGAAACGGTTTTCTCCGGATGGCATTTTATCAGTGCTTCCAGAGACCGGGTGACAGTATTAGGGACTACGCCTGCCGACTACAGGGGGCCCTGCGAGCTCTTAAACAGGCTAACCCACAAGTCCCATTGATGAAGCCAAATGCTAAAAGAGCAATTCGTGCGGGGACTGAGTCTCCAGCGGAAGCAGGACTGTAAAACTGGTGGTCCTGGATCATCCAGATGCCACCTTTGATGCCCTAAAGACATGGCAATAAAAGGACTGCGACCCCTGGAAAAGCCTGAGGTGGCAAATCGGTATCACCCCGGTGAAGCCACTCTAAAGCCGGCAGTACCCACCTTTTCCCCGCAGGTGGCAGAAGCTAAAACGCAGGTGGCGCCCCCTAGTGAGTTGGAATGTCTGCGCTCAGAAGTGCGCCAGCTGACTAAGAACTTGGCCACTGTAATGGATGCCCTGCAACTGCGGAAAGAGGAAGGAGGAAAGATCCTATTAGCCGACTATCCAGAGGATGTCCCTTGGATGAACCGGAGGAAATGGAGGACGTCGCCTCACCGGAGGAGGACCACGCCACCCCCAGGAGCGACTCCTGATCAACACCATCCTCGCAGAGAGATATCTGTTAACGTTACCGCTGCAACCAAAAAGGTCATATGGCTCAGCAATGTCCTTTAAACGAGCCGATCCTGGGTCAGAGGGCCAACACCCAGGAGTAGACTCATCAGCCCCTTAGACTGGAACCGCAGGTTTGTGGGTGGACGGCCCAACCTGTCCATCATTCTGGACGGGATTGCAATTCCTGCACTACTGGACACTGGATCCCAGGTGACAATAATACCTGATGTCCTTTATAATAAATTTTGGTCAAAGGACAGTCCTCCAGCCCCCGAGCCCTGACTTTACAGTGTACGCCACCAATGGTCTCCCTGTTGAAGTACTCGGAGCCAAAAATGTGGACGTAAAAGTGGGCAGAGTGGAGCTGAAGGATCAGGGACTTCTAGTAGTCAGGACTGTAAATGAGGAAAATGGCCTAAATGTGATATTAGGTACTAACATTATCAGTAACTGTCTGGGAGAAGTTGTGTTTTTTGCTCCTAACAGCTCGCTGAAGTTGCCAAGCCAAAGCAGAAGGGAGTGATCCAGAGGGAGATCCGGGCCCTGATGTGCCAGCAGCAAGCGAAGCTCACAGATGGTGAAATCGGTAATGTACGGGTCACGGACCCGAATCCCATTGTAATACCCCCAAAGAGTGAAATGTTAATATGGTGCAGAGCAGCCATAGGTCTGAGGGGACAGAACTACCAAGCAGTAGTAGAGCCCCATAGTTCAGAACACAGACCTACACTCATGACTGCTAGAGGGGTAGTGGAAGTAATAAATGGGAGAGTACCAGTACGACTTCTCAACTGGGGGAGACAATGAAGTAAATTTGCCACGTTATGCCACAGTTGCTAAATTACATGCCGTAGATAACAATTCTATCCTCACAACCGAGTCCTTAGCCTCCCGCCAACCAGCGGAGGATAATGATCCGACAACCCCGGTAGCGGATTGGTGTCAGCAGCTTCATATAGGGACAGACACCACTTCCGTCCACCAGAAACAGGGGGTACTACGGGTGGTACAAGAGTACGCACAAGTATTTAGCAAACACCCACTTGACTTTGGGACAATTAACGGAGTACAGCATCATATCCCTACAGGCAGTCATTCCTCCCATCAAAGAGCGGTACAGGCCTAACCTCCAGAAAGCTAAGGAAATGCTGCGTGACATGAAGGAAGCCGGGGTGATAAGGGATAGTTGTAGCCCCTGGGCAGCACCTCTAGTTCTAGTTAAGAAAAAGGATGGTACATGAGAATGTGTGTAGATTACAGACAAGTCAATCGCATAACACATAAAATGCATACCCATTACCACGCATAGAGGAATCCTAGCGCCTGAAAACGGCTAACTACTTTTCTACCCTCGATCTTACTAGTGGGTACTGGCAAGTAGCTGTGGCTGAGGAGGATCGGGAGAAAACTGCTTTCACCACCCCAATGGGACTCTGCGAGTTTGACAGAATGCCGTTTGGCCTTAGCAGTGCCCCAGAACATTCCAGAGAGTAATGAGAGCTGTCTGGGACATCTCAACTTTGAAACCGTGTTGCTGTACCGGACGACGTATTGTGTATTCCAAGACATATGAAGATCATCTGAAGCACCTGGCAGAGGTATTCGAGTCACTGTCCAAGTATGGGATGAAACTGAAGCCCTCAAAGTGCCATCTGCCTCAAACGGAAGGTACAGTACTGGGACATTATTGTCAGTTCCGAAGGAGTAGCGCCGGATCCCGAGAAGGTCACAGCCATCCAGAAATGGCCGGAGCCGAAGAATCTAAAGAGGTGCGTCAGTTCTTAGGACTAACAGGTTACTACAGGAGGTTTGTAAAAGATTACACCAAGAAAGCGGCGCCTTTACAGACCTCCTGGTCGGACAACCTCTCAAGAGCAGAAACCCTCCATTCATTGGGGTAAAGAACAATCTGAGGCATTCAAAGAGAAAAAGAAATCCTGACCGGCGATGAAATCTTAGCCTACCCAGATTACAGCCAACCGTTCCTGCTAATACACAGATGCCAGTAACGAAGGATTAGGAGCTGTCCTCAGTCAGAAGCAGAATGGCCAGAAAAAGTCATCGCATATGCCAGCAGAAAGCTCAGGCCAACTGAGAGGAATCCGGAAAACTATAGCAGCTTCAAACTGGAGTTTCTGGCGCTGGTCTGGGCCATTACCGAAAGATTCAAACATTACCTTGCCTCCAACAAGTTCACTGCGTACACAGACAACAACCCCTTGACGCACCTTGAAACAGCCAAGCTGGGAGCCATGGAGCAACGTTGGATGGCTCGGTTGTCAAACTATCAGTTTACCATCAAGTACAGAGCGGGCCGTAAAAATGCTAACGCGGACGCCTTGTCCAGAATGCCGCATGAATCTGACACGGAGGAAGAATCAGATGATCTGGAAGAAATCGAGCTACCTGCGTTCCACCAAAAATGGGATGGTCCAAGAGCAACGAGTCTACAGAAAGCAGTGTGGTGAGATGTTGAACCCTTTACCTCATCACAGCTGGAAGGAACTCAGGACAGCGATCCCGTGGTCAGCCGTATCAAGGAGTTGATAAAACAGAAGGTTCCTCCTTGGAGAAAGACGCACCCATACCAGCAAAGCTCCTGTGGAATGAGAGAAGCCGGTTGTTCATATACCGAGAGAAGTTGTGCAGGAGATACGTCGACCCAAGGACCCATGAGATGGTTTGGTAGATAGTGGTCCCCAGAGCAGACATCCAAATGGTGTTAGAAGCCTACCACGATCAAGCAGGACACTTTGGCTGGAAAAAGCTGGAGACCCTGTTGAGGTGTCGGTTCTACTGGGTAGGGATGCGCAGCTCCATCGAGAAGTGGTGCCGGAACTGTGGACCCTGTGGCCTCAGACGAAAAGACTACTGTAGTCAGAAGGCACCCTTGCAGCCTATTCGGACGACTCGGCCCCTGGAAATCGTGGCATTGGATCACGTCAAGTTGTCCCCAAGCAGGTCGGGATACACATATGCCCTGACCATGGTGGATCACTATTCCAAATTTCTGGTGGTCGCCCCTGTCAAAGATCTGACAGCAGAGACAGCAGCAAGAACCTTCCAAGCAAGTTTCTGCAGACCACACGGATATCCAGAGCAGGTACTGACTGATCGAGGTCCTGCATTCGAAGCTGAACTGTTTCAGGAATTCTGTCAATTGTATGGATGTAAAAATCAAACAACACCATACCACCCTCAGACCAACGGCCTTTGTGAAAAGATGAATCACATTGTCATGGATTTACTGAAAACTGTACCACTGGAAGAAAGAAATCGGTGGCCAGACTTGTTACCTGACCTGGTTGACTTGTACAACCACATACCAGTAAGTTCCACCAACTGCACTCCAGCCTACCTATGAGAGCAAGACCCGGAAGACTGCCAATGGATTTGGAGCTGGAGTGGTAGAACCAGAGGCTGATGACAGTGCTGAAGATTGGGACACAACTCGACAAGAACAGTACAGGAGAGTACAAGCCTGCGTGGAAGACAGTCTCAACAAAGTAAGAGAAAAGCAAGAGACGAACTATAACAAAAATGCTCCCGCTAAGCCTTTGATGCCTGGAGAAATTGTGCTAAAAAGAAAAAGAAGAATGCACAAATTGGATGATCAGTGGGAACAGGAGCCATATGTCGTGCAAAATTCCAATTTTGATAACAGAAAGACCTGTACCATCAGCAAGGATGGAGGAAAAACGACGGCAACTGTGTCTAGAGATCATTTAAAGTTGTGTCCTGGCCCATTAATGCTTCGTGAGGAAGAACCTGTTGTCCTTCAGAAAGAAAATGATGAAGCGGTCATACATACGGATTTGGGAGATTTACCTGCGGATTGGCCCAGATTGGGAGATGCTGTAATCATTCCTGTGCTGCAGTTTTATCAACCGCAAGAGGAGTCTCTACATCCAGTCATACCAATTGTGCCAGTTGAGCCAGTTCCAGAAGGACCTATTCCGGCAGACCCTCAACTATTGGATCCCAAGCAGCGGAGCCACAAGAAGCAGCACCACAAGAAGTGGAGTCCCCTGGTGAAGCAGTACCCGCCTCGCCCAGTCGCTAGCATGCTTGCCAGGTCCCTAGAGAGGTGGAGTCGTATCTATAGTTTGCCGTTACACAGAGCAGATAGGCTAGAGACTACTACACTTGACCACACTCCACGTAGGTCAGAACGTACAACGAAAGGAAGATTACCTATTCGTTATCAAGAGTAGTCCTAGTAAATTAGTTAGCAAGACTCAGACAGGGTTTAATTGCATCTGAAGAATTATATAAAGTTTGAAAAAGTATTAATGTGATTTCTATTTATATGTCTTGAAATGTACCTTTTCTCATGCATGGACTGCGTGGCTGAGGACTGTGCCAGCCCAAAAACTTTCATTGTAAATAGTTTGCACTACGGTGCTATATCTTGTTTTACATGAAACCATTACTATCTACCTCTGAAGAAAAAACCCGTATGGTGTGGCCTACAGTGAGGGTCTGCAGTCAGAAGTCCTGCAGCCCACCCAGGACCCACGTGGGAGGTTTTTGGTGCGGGTCCTCCACAAGAATTTGTCTTGTATTATGAGAATGTTTGATACTTTTGTATTTTTCTAATGTACAAATTGTAACGTTCAAGAAGTCTTACCTCCCGGATGGGAAGAGTTAAAATGTTGATGTTTAATGCAAAACAAAAATGTTTTTCTTTTTCTCTTTTACAGCCCGGGAGTGCTGTGTTTAACCAAGGGGGGATGTGTGGCCCAGCTATGTCAGGCACACATAAATCCAGGAAAATGCACAGGAAGGTAACCGCAAAAGCTTGATATCATTCACTTCACTCACACTTTTAGGCACACCCACTAGGGGTATAAAAGGGACTGACACGTAGCAGAGCTTATTCAAGTTTCCTGTCTGAGAAGAGCTCAGATCAGTCAGTTTTCCTGTCTTAGGACAGTGCAGTTCAGTGCCAGTTCAGTCTGGACTTGGAGAGGAGGGAGGACTGAATCCTCGCAGAGCTAGCGTAGCTCACCTGACAAGGAAGTGGAGGCTAGTACGGGTGAAGTGAATCATCCTAGCCTAGTCAGAGCTACCCTTAATCAGTACCTCAGCAGAAGCTGAAACAAGGAGATACTGAGAGCTGCTCAGCGAGCTCTGAGAAAGCTGACATTTCCATCAAAAGCTACAAGTGCTTATGCTAAGAGCGAAAGCAGGGCGAAGGGCGCAGTGGAGAAGGACAGAGAAGTGCTTCAGGTACCAGATTACCTGCACTAATTCACCGGACACCGGAGTCCGAGGCATTGCTAGAGCTTCATGCTTAGTGATAAGAAAACCGAGGCTTTCTGGACTACAGGTAGCAGAAGGCAGCCCAATGTGTCGATACGTAACTGGAGTCAGGAGAACAGGAGTCTAGCGGGACGCTGCAGAAATAGACTTAGTTCTACCACAGAAAAGGCTCTACCACTATGTCGGCCGGGCGTAGTTGCTATTGAAAGAGTTAACTTCGCTTCATGCAAGTTTGGACTCAGATATATATGAAGTAAGGAGGCCTCTAACCTGCTCAGCGGTTATCCAAATGTGCATTCTCCACCCCGACCACTCCCCGGGACCTGCTTGAACCATCTACCAGTAAAGGTATGAAAAGAAGCTGCATTGTGTGTGACTGAATTTTAACTACACCCTGCATCATCACCATAGACTTCCAGGGACCAGTCTCACCTGCGGGAGACTTACCACCCAGCTGCCCCATAACATCCCCTGTGAAGATCCTTACAGCAGCTGGTCCAATTGACCAGATACCACAGGTGGCGTCACGAACTACCTATCCTTATATTCCCCTGTAAATATCCCCAATTGCATGACCGCCAGGGCAACGGACCGAGTCCCGCTGCCAGTGACATCTCCCATAGAAATCAATGGGCTCGGCTCCGAGTACCCATAGCCCTGGTATCCACCTCAGTGTGGTGCGAGTCACTTCCATTTAGGGACATTGGGACCCCAATTCTCAGGATCGGTGAGGGTCTTAGCAGTCAGGCTCCAGCTATCATCCATCTACTGGATAGGTAAAAATAGAAGTTTTGGGCCAACAGCGTTTTCTGAAGTCCATATTTGCTGCACTCGCTCCCTGAGAACCTCCTCCTACCTTCTGGTGCCCCGGCGCCTCTTTTTACTATGACTGGTGAGACATTATGTAACGCATGAACCAGAGGTTTGCAGGGCTTTGGTCTTACGGCCACAAATTAATGATGGTTTTAGTGAAACTTTTAGCACCACTCCGTTGATAAATGTAGTTTATGAGACATATGATTTCCCCATCAATATTAATTTTTGTTACAAACTACTGACAACTTTTATTGGGTGTAAACAATGTTCCGAACTGAAGTTTTCCTTTAAATTATTAAACCATTTCCGTGTATATTTTAAGAACACGTCTCTGCTTCTTCCCATTCTCTTGGGACCAAGTAAAGAATGATAATCAGTTTTGTTTATTTGTCAAACAAAGAATTAAAAGAAAATAAGACACGAGAACCCCCGCTCACGCATTTCAGGCTCACAAATATTTATTTCTCTCCATTCCCCATGGCGACTTCTCTGCGGAGGAAAGTGATGTACTGATATAATACGACACATACTGTTACAGAGAAGTGTCTGCTCCCTCCCCGGTGAAGTGCACATCGGGGAAATAAAGTAGATTTAATTAGAAACCTCAGGCGTCTGCGTTCGACTAGTCTGGAGAAGCTGGGTGTGAGCAGCCGTACATTAAAGAGTAGAGTGCGGGCCAGGTAGAAAAGATCAACTGGGCCACTATTAGGATGTTATGTCTACTATTGCTACTCCACTCAACTTGAAATGTAACCATCATTATTTTTTTTCACTAATTAATAATACAAGTAAGAAACAAAAATTTGCAATATATCTCATCAGAGAAATCTGCTTCTTTCTCATCCAGAACTTATCAGTCAATCTCAATCCACAGGTAAAATGTTTCTTCAGTGAATATTTTCCCTTTACTGAGATAAGAGATGAGAGTTGCTGTTCATGAAGTTCTATGGAGAACCGCAAGTATCATTTCAGGATAATAATAATAATCTTTATTATAATAATAATAATCTTTATATAGCGCTAACATATTCCGCAGCGCTTAACAGTTTGCACACATTTTTGTCGCCGTCCCTGATGGGGCTCACAATCTAGATTCCCTATCAGTATGTTTTTTTTTTGGAGTGTGGGAGGAAACCGGAGTACCCGGAGGAAACCCACGCAAACACGGGAGAACATACAAACTCCTTGCAGATGTTGTCCTTGGTGGGATTCGAACCCAGGACACCAGCGCTGAAAGGTTGCAGTGCTATCCACTGAGCCACCGGAGAGAACTTGCAGAATATCTGACTGCCTCTAGCTCTTTCCTAGAATGTCTTTGTGTTCCTCTAGCTCCTCCCTAGAATGTCTGCGTTCCTCAACACCTCCTTCCTCTAGATACTCCCTAGAATGTCTGTGTTCCTCTAGCTCCTCTCTAGAATGTCTTTGTCGCCTCTAGCTCCTTCCTAGAATGCTTGTCTTCCTCTAGCTCTTCCCTAGAATGTGTGTCTCTGCCTCTAGCTCCTCCCTAGAATGTCTGTGTGTTCCTCTAGCCCCTCCCTAGAATGTATGTGTGTTCCTCTAGCCCCTCCCTAGAATGTCTGTGTTGTTATGTTTTGGTAGCTGAGGAGAGTAAGCAAAAACGGCAATACACCAGAGAGGCTGGAACCTATTGAATTGCAGTAACTTGAACTAACCACACAACTAGAGTAGCCGTGGAGCATTCCTACGTTGATCCTAGAAGCCTTGTCACAGCCTGAGAGATAACTACACCTAAAGGAAGAAGGATGAAAGCTATCTGCCCCGGAGCAGATCACCAAGAAAATAGGAAGCCCCCAAACATGTAATGGCGGTTAGACAAGAAGAAGCACGGACACAGACAGAAAATAGAAAGAGCAAACGCTAGGGCCCAATCTGTCTAGACAGAAAAGTACAGGAAAGGATACTCACTGCAATCCAAAAAAAATCCTAAAAAATACCAACTCTACTGATTGCAAAAACACCTGAGATCACACGACCTCTACCACCTAAATCAGTTCTCTGGTGTAACAAAACTAAGCCGCAGCCACTGAAAAAACAGGAAAAAGCAAATTGTTATGAATGTTTTAGAAATGAATTCTGAGCAGAAGCTCCCTCTGGTGGTTACAAACAGTACTGAACCATGCAATGAGGATTGGCAATCAGGAATTACAGACTGGCTGGATATAAGGGAGGTTTCCCCCCATCATTGTTGCCGGTGATCAATTGTTCCTGTCTTAATGTTGTTTCCTGGTTCACTTGGAAGCTTGCTGAGTCTTGCCTCTTCTCCTGCTCTCAGATAAGATATTTTCTGCTTTTTGTTTTTGTGCTTGCCATTTGCATTTTTCTCTGCATTTCTGTGAGGTTGGCCAGGTTCCCCTCCCCGGGGGGCTTGGGCCCCTCTCGGTTCCTCTGGAGCCACTGTTGTTTGTTCATTTGCCTTTTCCAGTTTTTTTCAGTGGCTGCGGCTGAGTTCTTTTACACCAGAGAACTAATTTAGGTGGTAGAGGTCGTGTGATCTCAGGTGTTTTTGCAATTAGTAGTGTTGGTTTCTTTTTAGGGTTTTTTGGATTGCAGTAAGTATCCTTCCTATCCGTTTCTGTCTAGGCAGATTGGGCCCCAACGTTTGCTCATACTATTTTCTGTCTGTGTCTGTATTTCCTCTTGTCTAACCGCCATTACATGTTTGGGGGCTTCCTATGTTCTTTGGGGATCTGCTCCGGGGCAGATAGCTTTTCCTCTTTCTATCTTTAGGTGTAGTTATCCTCTCAGGCTGTGACGAGGCGTCTAGGACCATCGTAGGAACGCTCCACGGCTGCCTTTAGTTGTGGTGGTTAGTCAGGGTACTGAAATCCAGTAGATTCCAACCTCTCTGGTGTATTGCCGTTTTTGCCTGCTCTCATCAGCTACCAAAACATAACAGTATCACCGGCCCAACTGAAAATTGTATGGTACTCACAGAAGGGAAAAATAGTGTGGAAACAAAAAAGGTTGTCAGAGTTGTCAGAGATTTTTTTTTTTTCTGTTTGTTGCATTTTTTTCCCTCTTTTTCTCTGGGTGCTGAGGAGGATTTTTTTTCTCAATGGAGTTTGCACAGTTGTCTGGCCGTGTGGATCAGCTTGCCACTGAGTTTCAGAGTATTGCTACCTTTCTTGCTAGGTTGCCAGTTGTGGAACCCAGGATCCCCATCCCAGATTTGTTTTTGGGGGATCGAGCTAAATTTCTGAATTTCAAAAATAACTGTAAGTTGTTTTTTGCCTTAAAACCTAAGTCCTCAGGGAACACAGCACAGCAGGTTCAAATTGTCATCTCTCTCCTGCGTGGCGATCCTCAGGATTGGGCTTTTTCCCTGACACCTGGGGACCCTGTTTTGAGTAATGTTGATGCATTTTTTCTGGCTCTGGGGTTATTGTACGATGAACCTAATGTCACTGATCAAGCTGAAAAAACCTTGTTGGCATTAAATCAGGGGCTTGAGGACGCTGAATTGTACTGTCAGAAATTCCGAAAGTGGGCAGTCCTGACCAAATAAAATGATGATGCTTTGGCAGCCCTTTTTCGGAAGCGTCTGTCAGAGAATGTAAAAGATGTTATGGTGGGTTTCCCTGTCTCAATGATTCTATGTCATTAGCGATTCAAATTGACAGACGTTTACGTGAGCGTAGAAGTATGCGTGGAATAGTGTTGCCTTGTGAACCAGCTTCTGAACCCATGCAGTGTGATAGAGTGGCTTCTGGGGCACAGCGTCATGAGTTTCGAAAACGCAATGGGTTATGTTTCTACTGTGGTGATGCCTCTCATGCTATTTCAGTCTGCCCTAAGCGGGGAAAACGTTTTGCACGCTCAGTTGTCTTGGGTAGTGTTCAGACTAAATTTCTGTTGACTGTTACCCTGATTTGCTCCCTGTCCACATTTTCTGCTCAGGCTTTTGTTGATTCGGGAGCAGCTATTAACCTGATGGATTTTGATTTTGCTAAACATTGTGGGTTTCCCTTGATGCCCCTACGGAAGTCTATTCCCCTACTGGGGATTGATTCTACTCCTTTGGCGGAGAATAAACCCCAGTTTTCTACTCAGGTGATAATGAGGTTTGAACCTGATCATCGGGAGAGTTGCAAATTTTTGGTGTTGTATAATCTGCATGACATTATTGTACTAGGTTTCCCTTGGTTACAGTCTCATAATCCAGTTTTGGATTGGAAATCTGTGTCTGTAACCAGTTGGTCCTGCCAATGTGTTAATTCCAACACTCCTGTTTTTTCTGCCTCTCCCCAGGCTCAAGATGTTCCTGACTTTTTGACTGATTTGTCTGATGTGTTTAGCGAAAGTAAATCTGCATCCTTGCCACCCCATAGGAGCTATGACTGCGCTATTGAATTAGTGCCTGGTAGTAAATTCCCTAAAGGTCGCCTTTTTAACTTGTCTGTACCTGAACATGACGCTATGCGGTCTTATATCAAGGAGTCATTGGAGAAGGGTCATATCAGACCATCCTCTTCACCCTTGGGTGCCGGTTTTTTCTTTGTGGCCAAAAAGGATGGTTCATTAAGGCCGTGTATTGATTATCATCTCTTGAACAATATCACTGTGAAATATCAGTATCCGTTACCCTTGATTTCTGACCTGTTTTCCAGGGTGAAAAGTGCTACTTGGTTTACCAAGCTTGACCTCAGGGGGACGTATAACCTTATTCGCATTAAGCATAGGGATGAATGGAAAACGGCGTTTAATACCCCAGAGGGGCATTTTGAGTACCTAGTGATGCCCTTTGGGCTCACTAATGCTCCTTCCGTCTTCCAGTCCTTCATGAATGACATTTTCAGGGATTTTGTGGATAAATTTCTGATTGTTTATTTGGATGATATCTTGATTTTTTTCCAATGACTGGGACTCTCATGTGAAACATGTTCGGACTGTGTTCCAGATTTTGAGAGAGAATGCTCTGTATGTGAAGGGATCAAAGTGTCTTTTTGGCGTACAGAGGATCTAATTTCTGGGATTCATTTTGTCTCCATCTGTTATTGAAATGGACCCGGTCAAGGTTCAGGCCATCTGTGATTGGGTCCAACCTACTTCATTAAAGGCTCTTCAGAGATTCTTGGGTTTTGCCAATTTTTATCGTAAATTTATTGGTAATTTCTCTGTTATTGTTAAACCATTGACTGATTTGACCAAAAAGGGTTCTGATGTGGTGAATTGGCCTCCTGAGGCAGTCTCTGCATTTCAGGAACTTAAACAGAGATTCACTTCTGCTCCTGTTCTACGGCAGCCTGATGTTTCTCTGCCATTTCAGGTGGGGGTTGATGCCTCTGAAATTGGGGCAGGTGCCGTTTTGTCCCAAAGAGATCCTGAGACCTCTAAAAGTAACCCTTGTGCTTTTATCTCTCGAAAATTTTCTCCAACTGAACGTAATTATGACGTGGGTAATCGGGAGTTATTGGCCATGAAGTGGGCTTTTGAAGAGTGGAGACATTGGCTGGAGGGAGCCAAAAATCAGGTGGTGGTCCTCACGGACCATAAGAATCTGGTTTATCTGGAATCAGCCAAGCGACTTAATCCTAGACAGGCCAGGTGGGCCTTGTTTTTCACACGTTTTAATTTTGTGGTTTCCTTTCTTCCTGGCCTAAGAATGTTAAGGCGGATGCCCTCTCGAGGAGTTTCCTTGCGGATTCTCCTGAGTTATCTGATCCTGCTGTTATTTTGAAAGAGGGTGTAGTTCTTTCTGCCATCTCGCCCAATTTGAGACTGGCTCTGGAAGGGTGTCAGGAGGATAAACCCGAGCGCTGCCCTGTTGGGAAATTGTTTGTCCCAGACCAGTGGAAGAAGAGTGTGATGTCTGAGATTCATTGTTCCGCGTTGGCCGGTCATCCCGGAATTTTTGGTACCAGAGACTTGGTGAGTCGGTCCTTTTAGTGGCTTACTTTGTCTCATGACGTCAGGGAGTTTGTGCAGTCCTGTGGGACTTGCTCTCGCTCCAAGTGTTGCTCTCGCTCTAGTGGTTTGTTGATGCCATTGCCTGTGCCCAAGAGACCATGGACCCATATCTCTATGGATTTTATTTCCGACCTCCCTGTTTCTCAGAGAATGACTGTTATCTGGGTGATTTGTGATAGGTTTTCCAAGATGATACATCTTGTGCCATTACCTAAGTTGCCTTCCTCCTCCGAATTGGTGCCTTTGTTCCTTCAGCACGTGGTTCGGTTACACGGCATTCCTGAGAACATTGTGTCTGACAGAGGAGTCCAGTTTGTTTCCAGATTTTGGAGGACTTTTTGTTCTAAACTTGGTGTTCAATTGTCCTTCTCCTCTGCTTTTCATCCTCAGACCAATGGACAAACTGAGAGAACAATCCAGACATTGGAGACTTATCTGAGATGCTTTGTGTCTGCTGATCAAGATGACTGGGTCTCTTTTTTGCCTTTGGCTGAGTTTGCTCTTAATAATAGGGCAAGCTCTGCCACTTTGATGTCTCCATTTTTCTGTAATTTTGGGTTTCACCCTCGATTTTCTTCGGGACAGACGGAGGCTTCTGTCTGTCCGGGTGTTGACTCTGTTGTGGAGCGTATGCAGCAGATTTGGGACCAGGTAGTGGAGAGGTTGTCCCTCTCTCAGGAGAAGGCCCAGCGGTTTACCAACCGGCATAGGACTGATGGTCCTCGGTTGAAAGTGGGGGACTTGGTCTGGTTGTCCTCAAGAAATATCCCTATGAGAGTTGCATCTCCTAAGTTTAAGCCTAGGTTCATTGGACCTTATAAGATCATGGAGATTCTTAATCCTGTTTCCTTTCGTTTACTTCTTCCAGGGAAATTTAAGATCCATAACGTGTTCCACAAGTCCTTATTGAAGAGGTTTGTCGAGCCAGTGGTTCCTATGGCTGCGCCTCCTGACCCTGTTTTGGTTGAGGGCAATCTGGAGTATGTGGTTGAGAAAATATTGGATTCTCGTTTTTCTAGACGGAAACTCCAGTATTTGGTTAAGTGGAGAGGTTATGGTCAGGAGGACAATTCTTGGGTGTTTGCTTCGGACATCCATGCTAGGAGACTGATCCGTGCGTATCACAGAGCTCATCCTGACCGACCTAGTTGCATAAATGAGGGTTCGGTGACCCCTCGTCAAGGGGGGGTACTGTTATGAATGTTTTAGAAATGAATTCTGAGCAGAAGCTCCCTCTGGTGGTTGCAAGCAGTACTGAACCATGCAATGAGGATTGGCAATCAGGAATTACAGACTGGCTGGATATAAGGGAGGTTTCCCCCATCATTGTTGCCGGTGATCAATTGTTCCTGTCTTAACGTTGTTTCCTGGTTCACTTGGAAGCTTGCTGAGTCTTGCCTCTTCTCCTGCTCTCAGATAAAATATTTTCTGCTTTTTGTTTTTGTGCTTGCCATTTGCATTTTTCTCTGCATTTCTGTGAGGTTGGCCAGGTTCCCCTCCCCGGGGGGCTTGGGCCCCTCTCGGTTCCTCTGGAGCCACTGTTGTTTGTTCATTTGCCTTTTCCAGTTTTTTCAGTGGCTGCGGCTGAGTTCTTTTACACCAGAGAACTAATTTAGGTGGTAGAGGTCGTGTGATCTCAGGTGTTTTTGCAATTAGTAGCGTTGTTTTTTTTTTAGGGTTTTTTGGATTGCAGTAAGTATCCTTCCTATCCGTTTCTGTCTAGGCAGATTGGGCCCCAACGTTTGCTCATACTATTTTCTGTCTGTGTCTGTATTTCCTCTTGTCTAACCGCCATTACATGTTTGGGGGCTTCCTATGTTCTTTGGGGATCTGCTCCGGGGCAGACAGCTTTCCTCTTTCTATCTTTAGATGTAGTTATCCTCTCAGGCTGTGACGAGGCGTCTAGGACCATCGTAGGAACGCTCCACGGCTGCCTTTAGTTGTGGTGGTTAGTCACGGTACTGAAATCCAGTAGATTCCAACCTCTCTGGTGTATTGCCGTTTTTGCCTGCTCTCCTAAGCTACCAAAACATAACAGCAAATGAACAAACAACAGTGGCTCCAGATAAACTGAGAGGAGCACAAGCCCCCCGGAGGGGACCTGGCTCACCTCCACAGAAGTGCAGGGAACAATGCAAAAAGCAAGCACAAAAATAAAAGCAGAAAATATCTTATCTGATAGCAGAAGATGCAGGCAAGACTCAGCAAGCTTCCAAATGAACCAGGAACCACAATTGAGACAAGAACAATTGATCACCGGCAACCATCATGGGAGGGAACCTCCCCTATATCAGACCAGTCCGTGATCCCAGATTGCCATTCCTCGCTGAAAGGTTCAGCACTGTCAGCAACCACCAGAGGGAGCCTCTGCTCAGAAAAACCATTTTTAGCACATTCATAAGGCTACTTTCACACTTGCGTTTTTTTGCGCTGCGTTTCGAGCGCACATGAAGCGCATTAAAAAAACGCATGCAAACGCTTGTAAACGCTGCAATATTTAGTCGCATCAGCATGCGCATTTCGACAAAAAAACGCAGCGTTTGTCTACAATTTCATGCGTTTTTGCATGCGTTTGCGTTTTTTTTGCCGCATGCGTTTTCTATTTGTCACATTATCATCTCTGGCTCCATCATCTCTGGCTCCATCATCTCTGGCTCCATCATCTCTGGCTCTATCATCTCTGGCTCCATCATCTCTGCCTCCATCATCTCTGTCTCCATCATCTCTGGCTCTATCATCTCTGCCTCCATCATCTCTGCCTCCATCATCTCTGGCTCCATCATCTCTGCTTCCATCATCCCTGTCTCCATCATCTCTGGCTCTATCATCTCAGCCTCCATCATCTCTGGCTCCATCATCTCTGGCTCCATCATCTCTGCCTCCATCATCTCTGCCTCCATCATCTCTGCCTCCATCATCTCTGTCTCCATCATCTCTGGCTCTATCATCTCTGGCTCCATCATCTCTGTCTCCATCATCTCTGCCTCCATCATCTGTCTCCATCATCTCTGGCTCTATCATCTCTGGCTCTATCATCTCTGTCTCCATCATCTCTGGCTCTATCATCTCTGGCTCCATCATCTCTGGCTCTATCATCTCTGACTCCATCATCTCTGGCTCTATCATCTCTGGCTCCATTATTTACAGAAAAATCGCGTGCGTGCAAAAGCGCTGACGAGCGCAAAGCCATGCGCACGCCAGCGCCCCCATAGACTGCAATGTTATTTTTTGCGCATAGCGGTTGGGCGGAAAAAAAATGCAACATGTAGCGTCTGGCGCGTATGGGCGCACACCGGGAAAATGCGCAGCGCACGACAAACGCACATGAACGCGTGCAAGCGCTAGACCCTGCGCCCGCCATGTTAAAGATAGGGGAACATTGCGCATGCGTCCGATAGCGCAAGATGCGCTGCGCAAAAAAACGCAAGTGTGAAAGTAGCCTAACACTGTGTTCCTCCAGCTCCTCCCTAGAATGTCTGTCTGCCTCTAGCTCCTCCCTAGAATGTCTGTGTCTGCCTCTAGCTCCTCCCTAGAATGTCTGTGTCTGCCTCTAGCTCCTCCCTAGAATGTCTGTCTGCCTCTAGCTCCTCCCTAGAATGTCTGTGTGTTCCTCTAGCTCATACTTAGAATGTCTGTGTGTTCCTCTAGCTCCTCCCTAGAATGTCTGGCTCTGCCTCTAGCTCCTCCCTAGAATGTCTGTGTATTCCTCTAGCTCCTCCCTAGAATGTCTGTCTCTGCCTCTAGCTCCTCCCTAGAATGTCTGTGTATTCCTCTAGCTCCTCCCTAGAATGTCTGTCTCTGCCTCTAGCTCCTCCCTAGAATGTCTGTGTGTTCCTCTAGCTCCTCCCTAGAATGCCTGTCTGTGCCTCTAGCTTCTCCCTAGAATATCTGTGTGTTCCTCTAGCTCCTGCCTCCTCCATATAATTTAA
The DNA here is from genome assembly GCA_033576555.1 of Oophaga sylvatica. Lineage (NCBI taxonomy): Eukaryota > Metazoa > Chordata > Amphibia > Anura > Dendrobatidae > Oophaga > Oophaga sylvatica. Next base: position 987,046,039 of record JARQOD010000001.1, on the reverse strand, counting down.
AAATCGGCAATTGTCATCTCCTATCTCAATAATGGAAAAATCTGTCTTCACTCAATACAAATTTTCCTTATGAATTGAAAGTGAAAGCTCAGGTTGGGGGAAAAAATAAACTAATTTATCTGATAAGATATATTACAAAGTTGCTTCTTTTCATATGTACTATTGATTTCTCTATTACAAATTACATAGCTGATTACCATTTAGGTGTATGTGCTGCTAAACCGCATATAGCTTGAGGACAGGTGTGACGCTGCTTTTAGAGTTCTGTACAACCCCTTTATTTTGCTCAGCCCTACATTTAATTGATTGACATACAGTCATGGCCAAAAGTTTTGAGAATGACACAAATATTATCTTTTACAAAGTCTACTGCTTCACTTTTTCTAATGGCAATTTGCATAAACTCCAGAATGTTATAAAGAGTGATCAGCTTAACAGCAATTACTTGCAAAGTCAATATTTGGCTAGAAAATGAACTTTATCCCCCAAAACACATTTCAACATCATTGCAGCCCTGCCTTAAAAGGACCAGCTAACCTCTTTTCAGTGATTGCTCCATTAACATAGGTGTGGGTGTTGATGAGGACATGGCTGGAGATCAATCTGTCATGATTAAGTAAGAATGACACCACTGGACACTTTAAAAGGAGGCTGGTGCTTGGCATCATTGTTTCTCTTCTGTTAACCATGGTTATCTCTAAAGAAACACGTGCAGTCATCATTGCAATGTACAAAAATGGCCTAACAGGGAAGAGTATCGAAGCTAGAAAGATTGCACCTCAGTCAACAATCTATCGCATCATCAAGAACTTCAAGGAGAGAGGTTCCATTGTTGCCAAAAAGGCTCCAGGGCGCCCAAGAAAGGCCAGCAAGCGCCAGGACCGTCTCTTAAAAGTGTTTCAGCTGCGGGATCGGGCTACCAGCAGTGCAGAGCTTGCTCAGGAATGGCAGCAGGCATGTGTGAGTGCATCTGCACGCACTGTGAGGCGGAGACTCTTGGAGCAAGGCCTGGTCTCAAGGAGGGCAGCAAAGAAGCCACTTCTTTCCAGAAAAAACATCATGGACAGACTGATATTCTGCAAAAGGTACAGGCAGTGGACTGCTGAGGACTGGGGTAAAGTTATTTTCTCTGATGAATCCCCTTTTCGATTGTTTGGGACATCAGGAAAACGCCTCATTCGGAGAAGACAAGGTGAGCGCTACCACCAGTCTTGTCTCATGCCAACTGTTAAGCATCCTGAAACCATTCATGTGTGGGGTTGCTTCTCAGCCAAGGGAATCGGCTCTCTCACAGTCTTGCCTAAAAACAGCCATGAGTAAAGAATGGTACCAGAATGTCCTCCAAGAGCAACTTCTCCCAACCCTCCAAGAGCACTTTGGCGATCAACAATGCCTTTTCCAGCATGATGGAGCACCTTGCCATAAAGCAAAGGTGATAACTAAATGGCTCAGGGAACAAAACATAGAGATTTTGGGTCCATGGCCTGGAAACTCCCCAGATCTTAACCCATTGAGAACTTGTGGTCAATCATCAAGAGACGGGTGGACAAACAAAAACCTAAAAATTCTGACAAAATGAAAGCATTGATTGTGCAAGAATGGACTGCTATCAGTCAGGATTTGGTCCAGAAGTTGATTGAGAGCATGCCAGGGAGAATTGCAGAGGTCCTGAAGAAGAAGGGTCAACACTGCAAATATTGACTTGCTGCATTAACTCATTCTAACTGTCAATATAAGCTTTTATTACTCATATGTTTGCAATTATATTTCTGTCTGTGATAAAAACATCTGTCAAACACACATAAAAACCAGAGGGCAGCAGATCATGTGAAAATATAATATTTGTGTCATTCTCAAAACTTTTGGCCATGACTGTAGACTGTGACTCCTAAATCGTACCATCTTATACCCTGGGAAAGTCCCTAATGGCAGACACAAGGAGAGAGAAGGATCAGGCATGCTGCATTTCAACATGTTCAATCCTTTTTTTATTTTGCTACAGGAGAAAATGTATTTGTAATGTACGGTATTTATTTTGCCATCATAGAAATATAGGAATGACCTGTTCCCCTCTCCCCATTGTGAAATAGGAGCCGAGTGTGCATGTGTAGGAGGGAGTCAGGTGATGTTTGGAAGGTGAACATGTTTTTGTCTTTTTGTGTCATCCTCACGTGCTTCAGTTATCACAGTTACTGAGTTTTAGACATTAATTATAGAGAAGATCACAGCTCGGCCTCCTGGTCTGGTAATTAATAGTCTCTTTTATATGAGGTATATTTGCTCCGCCCATTCAGGGAAGGCAGTACTGAGGCATGCTGGGATTGCAACCTGAAATTTAAAGGGATCATCTACTTCTGGAGGCAATTTTATATTTTTTTTTATTGAAAGGCATGGGTTTGGGTCTAAAAATCATATTTGTTTTCCATTTGAGTCATTAAAAATTTTGCACTCTTTGGATTTTCTCAGCACCTTCAAATTTGATGTGGTCTGTGGTCGTAGATCAGCTGGGAGGAGCTACAAAAAGACAGATAAAAGAGTTAGAAGCATCCCATTGGAAAGTCAGAATAAGCTCACTGACAGATTCTCAGTTAACTCATTTTGAAACCAGCAATAGTCAAGGCAACACAGGAGGGCATAGAAAGCAAACGGTGCAAAATTGTTTAATGAAAACTAATTGAAATTTGTTGCATGCATTTGTTTAAGAAAATAAATATCCCCAAAGGTGGACAATCCCTTTAAGGAGGCATCTGATCAGAAATATACAAAATGTGGAAAAATTAGCACAGTATGTCAAAAAGAAGTTTAGAGTTTGATTGTCAATCGCGTTTCAGCCGAGGGGTATAATTTAAGTGGCCCCCTGAGCGTTCGCCGCCTCCGATGAAACGTGCAGCCTCGGCTCGGTTCGTTCTTTCCCGGGGTATTTATTTTTTATCAGCTCCATTATTTATTACGATGTTCAGAAAAGTCACAGACAAAGGTTTAGCAGTGACAATAATGGATCATAATTACAAGACTTCATCCGGCTGTCAGTCAGTGAAGATCAGTCATCCATTAACATCGGCGTCGCTTTGTCTTCGCCAGTCACCTGTGTTGTGTCACACGAGATTTTCTGGTCGCAGCTTCGCTGGATTTACATCAAATTCTTTAGAACTTGAGAAGCTTCAGAGGAAAGTCACCATCTTTACATTTCTGCATTCCTCCAATGGAGCATAGGAGCCGGAGATGTCTTCTGAGAGGTCACGTATGACCCCAAACCCAAAGTGGGGGACTTAAAGAGGACCTGTCTCCAGCTCAAAAGTGTCCGGGTTTTGCTCTGTTAGGGACTTTTTTAATTAAAGTATATAAGAAAAAAAGATTAAATTATGACATTAAATAGATATTTAGGGTTAAAATAAATTTTAGTTTTGGACTACCCCTTTAATGTTATCATTAAAGGGGTTGTCCAGGTTTCTAATAAAATTATGCAGTCACTCTAGATGACTGCAGACTAAAGGGTCCTCACAGCGCCCTTTACACACTTTTTAGATTCTCCCATGCCAGAGGCAAGAGTGGGCGGTGTTTTGACCGCAAATATGCGATTAGCATATTTTCAGCCACATTCCTACTAGACATATCCAGACTCATTCCATTCACTTGTATTGAGAGAGGCCACTCAAGTCTAGTCGGCACATGACCGCATCTTTGCAAATCACATGCGTGCAGTTACATGATCTCTAGCGCTCACCGCCGATACCAGAGAATCCTTACAATGTGCAGTGAGCATAAAGTGACTGCAGACTTCCATCACAAACTTGGACAACCCTCTTAATGCTTCTTGCATAAATAAAAATGTATTAACCCTTAACCTGTAAGACGACACAATACTTTATTAACATAGCCATCTATCAGGTTATCATACAAACTATGGATTGTTACGTGTGTACAGGATCAGAACCAAAAACAGTACATAAATACATCACCAGAACCACGAGCTGTACAGAAATACATCACCAGAAACACAATCTGTACAGAAACACAGCATTAGAACCCTCATCAGTACAGAAACAAATCATCAGAACCATCACCAGTATTGAAACACTACTGTCGCACGACAGAGAGGAGCCAGAAGACCACAGCGTCTGATTTATCCTTCTCCTGCACTAATTAGAAGCACTTCACCTTCATATTAAATGGTGTAAATTTCTTTTAGCAGTGCAGGGGTTAATCTGCTCAGTTTAGAGCTCCTGGAAGCTTTCCTACATTAAGGCTCTCAGCTGTGCACTGTTAGCCACTCCCACCTCCTATATAATCAGGGTAATGACTAGCACTCATTGTCAGAGTTAGCCTATGCAGCATGGCTGGACGTTGTTGTTGGTTATTGTAGAAGGCGGTTGGTGGGTTTATCTGTGACTGATGCAGGTTTTCAGTGTGTGTTTTAAGTGTGTGATAATTCCCTTTCTTATACTTCTTTGGTTTAACCCCATCCTCCACTGCCCAGTGCATTAATCTGTTGTCTGAGTGAGTATATTTGTATGTTTGGTATTTTCCTTTATCCCTGTTTGTATTACCTTGCTAGTCTGGGTGGTGCATTATGGTACTCTACTACTCCCCTCTTATCTAGGTGGAGGAAGGTTACAGACTGAGGATGGATTCTGGAGCTAATGCAAGGTACGTGGCCCTGGCATCTTCACCATCAGAAGTACTCTGGGAAACAGGGTGAGCTACGGTGCCCATAGCATAAGAGAGAAATGGTCCTGGGTCACCTGACAACAGAGTTGTGACAACTGCATCACAACCCCCATCAGTACAGGAATAGATCACCAGAACCTCGAGTAGTACAGAAATACATCACCAGAATCACGATCAGTACAGAAAAACATCAAAAGAATTACTATCAGTACTTGACTACATCAATAAGCTTAGTACAGCAATTAATTGCAATATAAGATCAGCCCCACATACAGATGTGTTATGATTTGGTAGCTGAGGAGTGCAGGTAAAAAAGGCAATACACCAGAGCAGTTGGAAACTATGAGATTGCAGTACCCTGACTAACCACCACAACTAGAGGCAGCCGTGGAGCGTTCCTACGTTGGTCCTAGACGCCTCGTCACAGCCTGAGAAACTAACTATACCTAAAGATAGAAAGAGGAAAGCTATCTGCCCCGGAGCAGATCCCCAAAGAACATAGAAAGCCCCCAAACATGTAATGGCGGTTAGACAAGAAGAAATACTGACACAGACAGAAAATAGTATGAGCAAACGTTGGGGCCCAAACTATCTAAATAGAAAAGGATAGGAAGGGCACTTACTGCAATCCCAAAAAACCCTGAAAAGCACCAACTCTACTAATTTCAAAAACACCTGAGATCACACGACCTCTACCACCTAAATTAGTTCTCTGGTGTAACAAAATCAAAACAGCAGCCACTGAAAAAACTGGAAAAAGCAAATGTACAAAACATCAGTGGCTGAACTAAACTGAGAGGGCAAAAGCCCCCGGAGGGGACCCTGAAGGCCCCCACAGAAGTGCAGGACAAAATGCAAAAATCAAGCACAAAAACAAAAAGAAGAAAATGTCTTATCTGTTAGCAGAGATGCAGACACGACACAGCAGGCTACAAAGGAAACAGGAATCAAGGATTGAGACCAGAACAATTGATCAACGGCAACCCTGATGGGAAGGTGACTCCCTTAAATAAGACCAGTCAGTAACGCCTGATTCCCAATCCTCACAATCTTCACTGGACAGTCCAGTACCGCTTGTAACCACCAGAGGGAGCCTCTGCTCAGAACTCATCTCAAGTCCATTCACAACAGTACCCCCCCCTTGAGGAGGGTCACCGAACCCTCACCCGAGCAACCAGGTCGGTCAGGATGAGCTCTATGATATGCACGGATGAGTCTCCTAGCATGGATGTCTGAAGCAAACACCCAAGAATTGTCTTCCTGACCATAACCTCTCCACTTAACCAAATACTGGAGTTTCCGTCTAGAAAAACGAGAATTCAATATTTTCTCAACCACAAACTCCATATTGCCCTCAACCAGAACAGGGTCAGGAGGCAAAGCAGTAGGAACCACTGGCTCAACAAACCTCTTTAACAAGGACTTGTGGAACACGTTATGGATCTTAAATGTCCCTGGAAGAAGCAAACGAAAAGAAACAGGATTAAGAATCTCCATGATCTTATAAGGTCCAATGAACCTAGGCTTAAATTTAGGAGATGCCACTCTCATAGGAATATTTTTTGAGGACAACCAGACCAAGTCCCCCACTTTAAACCGAGGACCATCAGTCCTATGCCGGTTAGCAAACCGCTGGGCCCTCTCCTGAGAGAGGGACAACCTCTCCACTACCTGGTCCCAAATCTGTTGCATACGCTCCACAACAGAGTCAACACCTGGACAGGCAGAAGCCTCCGTCTGTCCTGAAGAAAATCGAGGGTCAAACCCAGAATTACAGAAAAATTGAGACATCAAAGTGGCAGAGCTAGCCCTATTATTAAGAGCAAACTCAGCCAAAGGCAAAAAAGAGACCCAGTCATCCTGATCAGCAGACACAAAGCATCTTAGATAAGTCTCCAATGTCTGGTTTGTTCTCTCAGTTTGACCATTGGTCTGAGGATGAAACGCCGAGGAGAAAGACAACTGAACACCAAGCTTAGAACAAAAGGTCCTCCAAAATCTGGAAACAAACTGGACTCCTCTGTCAGACACAATGTTCTCAGGAATGCCGTGTAAACGAACCACGTGCTGAAGGAACAAAGGCACCAATTCAGAGGAGGAAGGCAACTTAGGTAATGGCACAAGATGTATCATCTTGGAAAACCTATCACAAATCACCCAGATGACAGTCATTCTCTGAGAAACAGGGAGGTCGGAAATGAAATCCATAGAGATATGGGTCCATGGTCTCTTGGGCACAGGCAATGGCATCAACAAACCACTAGAGCAAGAGCAAGGCTTGGAGCGAGAGCAAGTCCCGCAGGACTGCACAAATTCCCTGACATCACGAGACAAGGTAGGCCACCAAAAGGACCGACTAACCAAGTCTCTGGTACCAAAAATTCCGGGATGACCGGCCAACGCGGAACAATGAATTTCAGACATCACACTCTTTTTCCACTGGTCCGGGACAAACAATTTCCCAACAGGGCAGCGCTCGGGCCTATCCTCCTGACACCCCTCCAGAGCCAGTCTCAAATTGGGCGAGATGGCGGAAAGAACTACACCTTCTTTCAAAATAACAGAAGGATCAGATACCTCAGGAGAGTCCGCAAGGAAACTCCTCGAGAGGGCATCCGCCTTAACATTCTTAGTGCCAGGAAGAAAGGAAACCACAAAATTAAAACGTGTGACAAACAAGGCCCACCTGGCCTGTCTAGGATTAAGTCGCTTGGCAGATTCCAGATAAACCAGATTCTTATGGTCCGTAAGGACCACCACCTGATGTTTGGCTCCCTCCAACCAATGTCTCCACTCTTCAAAAGCCCACTTCATGGCCAATAACTCCCGATTACCAACGTCATAATTACGTTCAGTAGGAGAAAATTTTCGAGAGAAAAAGGCACAAGGGTTACTTTTAGAGGTCTCGGATCTCTTTGGGACAAAACGGCACCTGCCCCAATTTCAGAGGCATCAACCTCCACCTGAAATGGCAGAGAAACATCAGGCTGCCGTAGAACAGGAGCAGAAGTGAATCTCTGCTTAAGTTCCTGAAATGCAGAGACTGCCTCAGGAGGCCAATTCACCACATCAGAACCCTTTTTGGTCAAATCAGTTAATGGTTTAACAATAACCGAGAAATTACCAATAAATTTATGATAAAAATTGGCAAAACCCAAAAATCTTTGAAGAGCCTTTAATGAAGTAGGTTGGACCCAATCACAGATGGCCTGAACCTTGACCGGGTCCATTTCAATAACAGATGGGGACAAAATGAATCCCAAAAATGAGATCCTCTGTACGCCAAAAAGACACTTTGATCCCTTCACATACAGAGCATTTTCTCTCAAAATCTGGAATACAGTTCGAACATGTTTCACATGAGAGTCCCAGTCATTAGAAAAAATCAAGATATCATCCAAATAAACAATCAGAAATTTATCCACAAAATCCCTGAAAATGTCATTCATGAAGGACTGGAAGACAGAAGGAGCATTAGTGAGCCCAAAGGGCATCACAAGGTACTCAAAATGCCCCTCAGGGGTGTTAAATGCAGTCTTCCATTCATCCCCGTGCTTAATGCGAATAAGGTTATATGCCCCCCTGAGGTCAAGCTTGGTAAACCAAGTAGCGTCTTTAACCCTGGAAAACAGGTCAGAAATCAAGGGTAACGGATATTGATATTTCACAGTAATATTGTTCAAAAGACGATAATCAATACACGGCCTTAATGAACCATCCTTTTTGGCCACAAAGAAAAAACCGGCACCTAAGGGTGAAGAGGATGGTCTGATATGACCCTTCTCCAATGACTCCTTGATATAAGACCGAATAGCGTCCTGTTCAGGTAAAGACAAGTTAAAAAGGCGACCTTTAGGGAATTTACTACCAGGCACTAATTCAATAGCGCAGTCATAGCTCCTATGGGGAGGCAAGGATGCAGATTTACTTTCGCTAAACACATCAGAAAAATCAATCAAAAAGTCAGGAACATCCTGAGCCTGGGGGGAGGCAGAAAAAACAGGAGTGTTGGTATTAACACATTGGCAGCCCCAACTGGTTACAGACACAGATTTCCAATCCAAAACAGGATTATGAGACTGTAACCAAGGGAAACCCAGCACGATAATGTCATGCAGATTATACAGAACCAAAAATTGCAGCTCTCCTGATGATCAGGTTCAACCCTCATTATCACCTGAGTAGAGAACTGAGGTTTATTCTCAGCCAAAGGGGTAGAATCGATCCCCAGTAGGGGAATAGACTTCTGTAGGGGTATCAAGGGAAACCTGCAACGTTTAGCAAAATCAAAATCCATCAGGTTAATAGCTGCTCCCGAATCAACGAAAGCCTGAGCAGAAAATGAGGACAGAGAGCATATCAGAGTGACAGTTAATAAAAACTTAGTCTGAACACTACCCAAGACAACTGAGCATGCAAAACGTCTTCCTCGCTTAGGGCAGACTGAAATAGCATGAGAGGCATCACCACAGTAGAAACATAACCCATTGCGCTTTCGAAACTCATGACGCTGTGCCCCAGAAACCACTCTATCACACTGCATGGGTTCAGAAGCAGGTTCACAAGGCAACACTATTCCACGCATACTTCTCCGCTCACGCAAACGTCTGTCAATTTGAATCGCTAATGACATAGAGTCATTGAGACCAGAGGGGATAGGGAATCCCACCATAACATCCTTTACATTATCTGACAGACCCTTCCGAAAAAGGGCTGCCAAAGCGTCGTCATTCCATTTGGTCAGGACTGCCCACCTGCGGAATCTCTGACAGTATAACTCAGCGTCATCAAGCCCCTGATTTAATGCCAACAAGGCTTTTTCAGCTTGATCAGTGACATTAGGCTCATCGTACAATAACCGCAAGGCCTGAAAAAATGCATCAACATCACTCAAAACAGGATCCCCAGGTGTCAGGGAAAAAGCCCAATCCTGAGGATCGCCGCGCAGGAGAGAGATGACAATTTGAACCTGCTGCTCTGCGTTCCCTGAGGACTTAGATTTTAAGGCAAAAAACAATTTACAATTATTTTTGAAATTCAGAAACTTGGCTCGATCCCCCAAAAACAAATCTGGCATGGGAATCCTAGGTTCCACAACAGTAAACCTGGCAAAATAGGTAGCAATACTCCGAACCTCAGTGGCAAGCTGATCCACACGGCCAGACAACTGTGCAAACTCCATTGAGAGAAAAAAAAAATCCTCCCCAGCACCCAGAGATACAGAGGGAAAAAAAAATGCAACAAACAGAAAAATATCTCTGACAACTCTGACAACCTTTTTTTTTCTTTCACAATATTTTTCCCTTCTGTGAGTACCATATAATTTTCAGTTTAGGCCGGTGATACTGTTATGATTTGGTAGCTGAGGAGTGCAGGTAAAAAAGGCAATACACCAGAGCAGTTGGAAACTATGAGATTGCAGTACCCTGACTAACCACCACAACTAGAGGCAGCTGTGGAGCGTTCCTACGTTGGTCCTAGACGCCTCGTCACAGCCTGAGAAACTAACTATACCTAAAGATAGAAAGAGGAAAGCTATCTGCCCGGAGCAGATCCCCAAAGAACATAGAAAGCCCCCAAACATGTAATGGCGGTTAGACAAGAAGAAATACTGACACAGACAGAAAATAGTATGAGCAAACGTTGGGGCCCAAACTATCTAAATAGAAAAGGATAGGAAGGGCACTTACTGCAATCCCAAAAAACCCTGAAAAGCACCAACTCTACTAATTTCAAAAACACCTGAGATCACACGACCTCTACCACCTAAATTAGTTCTCTGGTGTAACAAAATCAAAACAGCAGCCACTGAAAAAACTGGAAAAAGCAAATGTACAAAACATCAGTGGCTGAACTAAACTGAGAGGGCAAAAGCCCCCGGAGGGGACCCTGAAGGCCCCCACAGAAGTGCAGGACAAAATGCAAAAATCAAGCACAAAAACAAAAAGAAGAAAATGTCTTATCTGTTAGCAGGAGATGCAGACACGACACAGCAGGCTACAAAGGAAACAGGAATCAAGGATTGAGACCAGAACAATTTGTCACCGGCAACCCTGATGGGAAGGCGACTCCCTTATATAAGACCAGTCAGTAACACCTGATTCCCAATCCTCACAATCTTCACTGGACAGTCCAGTACCGCTTGTAACCACCAGAGGGAGCCTCTGCTCAGAACTCATCTCAAGTCCATTCACAACAGAGATGTATCGCATGAACTTATGACTCCCAGTATGATTTAACAATGGAAAAGTGATACTGAGAGTTGTTATCAGACTGCGAAACATACAAGAACTACAGCACTGATGTGACAATGCCCCCGAATAAATAATTGCCCCTCACTCTGCTCCCTTCACAAAATATGTGAGTTCTTCCATCAATATAACTTCATTTATTTTAGAAAACCAGAGGGAAACCGTCAGCATGGAGTCTTTTTTCCAAAACAAAGGAATGCACGCGCAAGCAGTTGCAGTTACAGTTCACCTTGTCAAAGGCCTTTTTGTATGTCTGTAGATAAAAGCATGAGAGGCTGAGACTCTATGTATGTAATACCTTGGATGTGCTGTCCCTAGCCTCTATGCCTCTCATAAACCCCACCTGATCTGGATGAATAATATCTGGGACGGTCTGGACGCAATCATTTTTGCAAAACTGGGCCCCTCTTCACACTGTCCTCTCACACTGTGTCCCTCCTACACTGCCTAGTCTCTACACTGTGACCCCCTCATCACACTCCCCCCATTTAATACTGTCCCCTCCATACTATGCCCTCACACTATCACCCATGCTGACCCCTTTCTATACTGGTGCCCAAACTAAGAAGTTTCCATTATGTGCTCCTTCACACTTTTCTCACCCCATCCTGTCTCCTCACACTATTCCCCTGAACAGTCTTCTCACACAGTCCCCACTCTTGCTCTCCATGTTGTCTCCTTATACATCCCTATTCCCCTTCTCCTCTTACTGTCTCCTAACATATTTCACACATCTCTTATTGTCTCCTCAAATTTTTTCTCTCCTATAACAATAAATCTTCATTTTTTCAGCTCCATTGGAGCTCTTACCATACCAATGTTCGTTGCGCCTAGGTGGCACTGGAGAGTGATGTCGGCGGCGTGATCAGATGACCTGGTCAAGCTGCTGGCAACGCCTTGACCCAGAAGTGCTGATGGTCAGGGCTTCAATTGTACAACTGTATTAGTGCCTGAAAGACGTGAGTACAATAAATTTCTGGGAGCCGGCGTGTTGCACCTTCTCAGATCCAACTGCCAGCTCAGAGAATGGCCGAATCCCACTCTTAGGGGCGGCATAATGCAGACACCTCAGACCGCTGCATCAGGCAGCCTGACAGTGCCCCCCAGGCGGCTGCGCCTGAGACAAATGCCCCATATACCCCCCCCAGATATGCCCCTAGAAATGGGTCCTTTTTATACACAATTAATTCTTAAAGTCTTTAGATCTTTACCAAATGCAATTATTGCATTTTTACAAATTTTTGTCCCTTTCATTGTTTCTTGCTTCCTTTTTGTTTTCTCCATATTAATTTGTATCCTTTGGCTACTTTTCTTTTTTATGTTTATCATTTGGGGTCAGATTTTGGGTTCCCAGATGATTTTGGCTTATTAATCAATTGCAATTTTTTTAATTTGTTCTCCAGTCCCTTCTTCCTGGAGTCTTTTTATGTACCTGTGTTATTTTTGCTCAAATTTTGCAGAAAACACCACTTTTCATGCTAGCAAGATGCCAAAAAGATTAAAGACAAAACTCAAGGGCCCAATTAATCGTTTTTTTTTTTAATATCCTGCGGTATTTGTTGATGTTTCTTGCTCCAAATTCTTCAAAACAGCGCTCACTAGATTCATGAATTTTACGCTCTTTATTTTGTGTTTTACTTTTTTGTGACTTTTTAGCTCAAAATGTTATATGTTTTGCTAAAATATGTGCAAAAAATCCACTGGCATATAAAATCACCCCAGGGGGAAAACATTTGAGCAAAAAAATGTGTAACTTTTTAATATGTTTCAATTGTTGAATCTGCTGAAAACGTCTGGAAATCCAAAATTCATATCACAGTGACGTACGTAGGAAAACAGGCGAACAAACGTAAAATAGCCTTCATAAAAGTCAAAAATTAAAAGAAAATAAGGTACAAAAGAAAAATAGGTGAAAAAGGCTCTTATGTAATAATGAATCGGGCCCAAGAAAAATTTTCGATGTCAGTAAAACGTCAAAGAAAAGAAACTGAGATAAATTGCAACTGATTCGGACTGCTTGTCGGATCTGCAAATGTGGGTGATAGCTGTGCATGTACTACAGCATTTTTAGAAAGAATAGTAAGTAGGTCAATGATTAATGCGCAAAAGTTTAAGGAAGAGAAACCTCTGGGTTGGAGCATTGTTCAAGCCGAGCCGGGATTGAGATAAAATGAAGCATCTAAATCCCTCCGGTTTCTTCTTCTTTTGTGCGTTGTCCTTGTTTTTGTGCAAGGAAATTCTAGGCTTCAATAGCAAAAAAAAACAAAACCCAGAGATTTTCAGTTCTGAAAAGGCGCCTCCTGGAGATTCTTCCCAAATATCTGTAATCAGAGACTATTCATAGACAGAATACAATCAAAGACATTCACGTTAAACACCGCCGCAGTCATTGCCGTGCCGGGGAATGTGGATGAATTTCTGTGGATCTCTACGGTGTCATTGATTAGACTGTATCTGATGCTCATGATATGCTGTCATTCACGCCACGGTGACAACAGGTTTCTTTATTTTTTATTTTTTATTGTAAACTTTTGTAATAACATCAGATTGGAAATGGAACAAGTACAAAAAGTCCAACCATGGAGGCAAAAGCTGTGCCGGAAAAGCACATGAGGTCTAAGGTTTCTCCTTGTGGCATATAGGCCCCTGTAGGAAATAAATATTCAAATATGCTCTTCAGTGGAAGAGGACACAATTTCTGTTGCCAATTATTGGAGGCGGGAATCCTAAAAAGTCAACATCGAACCTTCAAAAAGATCCAAACACATGACTTGGGATTAGAAGCCAAACCAGATACTTCATTTTCAGACAGATGTTTCATGACGTTTTCCCCTCATCAGTGCCAAGCAGGAGAACTGGTTTGGCTGGGTGAGAGGCTCTGACAGAGTTTCGGAGGTGGTAAAGCGTTCTTGTACAGCACTCATGAAGGTTAAACACCCAAAATGAAGATTCTGGTCTGGCTTCTTATCCTTAGTCATAAGGAAAGGCCCTTTTAAAGAGATGATATTGACTTTTAGGGTTGCTTCATCCAGTAAGTGGTGCGAGAGTTCAAGTCCTCTTCCTATGTAATTAAGCTATTTCCATAGACAAACGCCTGTCCCGTTTTTTCCCGTTTCGGGTTGTAAGTTCCTCTACAGGCAGTTATGCTGATACATTTGCTT
>JARQOD010000001.1:986927210-987031859 GCA_033576555.1 Oophaga sylvatica | reverse complement strand
CTGCCTTTTTTAAACTAAAACCACCACTAGAAAAGTGTTTTTCCCTTAGGGGTTGGGAATTTCCCACAATAATCCATAGAAATGGACCCCCACGGGGGGGAGGGGTGGAAAGGCTTTAACAGACCCTTGGTGAAGAGCGAGGTTTTTTGGGCATTTTTGCACAAACCTCACAGAAGTGAAAAAATTCCAAAACACCCTTTCCCTACAAGGGGGCCACCAAAAAAACGAAAAAAAATTTTCCCTGTGTCTTTAGAATTCCCCCCAACCCCCCAAAAATTTGGAATCAAAAGGTTGCAAAACTCTCAATTTTACTTTTTCGGGTATATCCAACGTTGCCCCCAAATCCACAAAACCAAATTCTTAAAGCCCAAACTTACTCCCTTGGGGGTTGAGCCAAAAAACCACTGCTGGCAAAGGCGTCTCTATGGGAAATCGTGGTAGAATGTTAGGATGATAACCTAGATTAGAGTAAAAAGGAGACTGTTTAGTGGAGGCACTCTGAGAGTTGTTGTAAGAGAACTCAGCCAATGGAAGTAGATCCACCCAATCATCCTGTAGGTGGCAGATAAAGCAGCGGAGATACTGCTCCAGGGTTTGATTGGTTCGTTCGGTTTGTCCATTAGTCTGGGGATGAAAAGCAGAAGAAAGGTTTACTTTAATGTCCAATGCTGCACAGAAATTTTGCCAAAACCTAGAAGTGAATTGCACCCCTCGATCCGAAATAACCTCATCCGGTACTCCATGTAAACGAAACACATCTTTAATCATCAAATCTGATGTCTGTTTTGCAGTGGGTAAGCCGACACAAGGGATAAAATGAGCTGCCTTTGTTAAACGGTCAACCACCACTAGAATAGTGTTCTTCCCTTGAGAGGTTGGTAATTCCACAATGAAGTCCATAGAAATGGATCCCCACGGGCGGGACGGGGTGGGAAGAGGCTGTAACAGACCAGTTGGTGAAGAGCGAGGTGTTTTGCATCTTGCACAAACCTCACACGAAGTGACATAGTCCAAAACATCCTTCCTACAAGTGGGCCACCAAAAGAAACGAGAAAGAAATTCCTGTGTCTTTAGAATTCCTCTATGCCCGGCTATTTTGGAATCGTGAATGAGTTGCAATACTCTCAATCTGACTGTTTCAGGTATATACAGACGTTGTCCCAGAATCCACACACCATTCTTAAAGACAAGACTTACGTCCCTTGGGGGTTGAGCCAAAAAAGAATCCGCATGGTATGCTTCCTTGATGTCTTTAATTAGGTCTTGATGATGAATCACTCCTAGGAATCTAGAGTCAGGAAGAATAGTCTTAGGAGGAGTAATTGGACGTGTCTCTGCTGAGTAAATCCTAGAGAGTGCATCAGCCTTTCCATTGCGCGATCCTGGTCTATAAGAAATAATAAAATTAAATTAGTTTAAGAAAATATTCCAGCGAGCCTGGCGAGGAGTCAGGCACTTAGCCGACCTGATGAACTCAAGATTACGATGATCTGTCAGAACGACTATTTGCTGTGCAGCTCCTTGAAGAAGGTGTCTCCATTCTTTGAAGGCGGCAATAATGGCCAACAACTCTCTATTGCCCACATCGTAGTTCTTCTCAGCCGAAGACAACTGCTGGGAAAAGAAGGCACAGGGATGCAAGACATTCTTCTCACCTGTTCTCTGAGAGAGTATAGCTCCCACGGCACAGTCTGAAGCATCCACCTCTATTATGAAGGCAAGCTCTGGGTTGGGATGTACTAGGATAGGTGCAGTGGTAAATTTATCTTTTAGACGGGAAAATGCTTCCTGGGCTTGGGGAGTCCAGGAGAACTTAGACTCTTTCCGGGTAAGTTGGGTGATAGGTGACACTACCTCAGAGAAATTTCTAATGAAACGTCTATAGAAGTTTGCAAACCCGATGAAGCGCTGTACCTCCTTCACATTTCTAGGACTTGGCCAATCATTGATGGCTTGGGTTTTACTTCCATCCATACTAATTCCTTGTGTAGACAGTACATACCCCAGAAATTGAATTTCGGTCTTATGGAATTCACACTTTTCAAGCTTGATGTAAAGATGATTTTGTCTTAGACGTTCCAAGACCATTCTCACATGTCCATGATGTTCCTCTGTGGAGTTAGAAAAAATTAAAATATCATCCAAATAAATTACCACGAATGTATCTAGGAGATCCCTGAAGATGTCATTCACCAAGTGTTGGAAAGTGGCTGGGGCGGTACTCAGACCAAAAGGCATAACCAGATATTCAAAGTGTCCATAGCGTGACCTGAATGCAGTCTTCCATTCATCCCCAGGTCTAATACGGACTAAGTTATAGGCCCCACGAAGATCTAGTTTAGAAAAAATTTTGGCATGTCGCACTCTCTCCAATAACTCAGGGATTAAAGGCAATGGATAACGGTTTCTAATAGTAACCTTATTGAGTTCCCTATAGTCTACGCATGGTCTCCACGATCCATCTTTCTTCTTTACAAAGAATATGGGTGCCCCTGCAGGAGATGAAGAGGGGCGTATGAAGCCCTTGGCTAGATTTTCATCTATGTACTCTTTTAAAGCCTTCAGCTCGGGCCCCGCCAGGGGGTAGATCTTACCAAAAGGTATCTCTGCTCCAGGCAATAATTCAATTGGACAATCATATGGACGGTGAGGAGGAAGCTGGTCAGCGTTCTTCTTGTCACATAAATCCACATAGTCCTGGTATACAGCTGGTAGTTCAGGGACTGACATGGTTCCTTTAGGAACAGAGCAAGCTGAAACTTTTGGACTCATCTGTTTCTCTGGAAAGTGTAATTCCTTGGTCTCCCAGTTAATGGTAGGATTCTGAGCCTGCAGCCATGGTAGCCCTAGAATAATGGGAAAGTGAGGAGAAGAGATAAGCATAAAGGACAGTTTCTCTTGATGATCTTTACCCATAAGAACCTTTAAAGGCTCTGTTTCCTGATCCACTGGTCCAGAGGTCAGCAGGGAGCCATCCACAGTTTCCATCTGTACTGGAGCAGCCTTCTTCACTGAACGTATTCCCTGTTTTAGAGCAAAGGAGACATCCATAAAATTTCCACTTGCACCTGAGTCGATCATAGCAGAGCTAGACACCCAGGCTGAGTCAACCCAGAGTTTGATGGAAAGAAAACAGTGAGAATTGTTTTTCTTACAACTCAGCTGGGACACCGCTGAGGAAACTTGAAAGATGGCAGCATTTACACAGTCAACATCCTCAGAGGTAACGGAGTTTAAGTCCGAGAAATCAAGATCTGTTGCTGCAGCTCTCTCTGGAGCCTGAGGCTCGGACCTGACAGATCCCCTCTCGCAACACTCACAATGAATGAGTGCTGCAGTAGTCTTGCGAGAACGGCTGGGACAGTTAATAATAAAGTGCCCTGACTTACCACAATAAAAACATAGATTCTCCTTAAAACGATGTTCCTTGCGTGCATCACTAACCCGTCGTAGTAAAGAGTCTACCTGCATGGGTTCAGGTTCAGGTTCCCGTGTAATCCTACTCAAAGGTTCCTTAGCTGGAGAGGAAGGTAGTAAAAGGTTAGTACGATTGCTTTCGAACCATCTCTCTTGCCTGCGTTCAGTTAAACGAGTATCAATACGGATGCAGTAGTTAATAAAGTCACCTAACGCAGTGGGAGGGTCGGCACGAGCAAGTTCATCCTTAATTAGTGGGGATAACCCCTTTCGAAAAATAGATTTTTTGGCGGAATTGTCCCAGGTGGTATCAAGGGCCCATCTCCTGAAATCCAAGGCATATTCAGCTACCGAGTGCTTACCTTGGCGCAAAGCTAACATGGCTGCTTCAGCTGTTGCACCTCGATTGGGGTCATCAAACACCTGCCCCATGGCTGAAATAAAATCATCAAGGTGATTCAAACAATCATCCTCAGTCTCAATCAGAGGGTTTGCCCATATCAAAGCCTTGTTGGTAAGCAACATAATTATAGTAAGCACCTTAGATCGTTCAGTAGGAAATTGTGAAGCATGTGCAGAAAAAAAAAGATTGCATTGATTAACAAATCCCCTGAATTTTTCACGTTCACCACCAAAACGAAAAGGGGGCAACTTGGGAATCCCAGAACTCGGGGCCACGGCAGGAGCCTGGACTCGCCCCTCCAGAACCTCAATCCTGGCTCGCAAATCCTGGGTAGTCTGTCCAACCACTTGCAAATTGTGATTATTTAGGTCCTGAAGATTTGTAAAACGGGTCTTTATATTCTGCAAATCTGCAAGGATATTATCAGTCACTCCGCAAAGTTCCTTTATACGGGCCTCCATTTTCCAGATCTTTTAAGACAGGATACTGGAAGAAGAGGAAAAAAAAAAAAAACAATAGTGTTCACCTGTGGCAACACTGAAGAAAGAAAAAACTTTAAGGGAACTGCTCACCTGGAATGGTTGTGAGAAGTCACAACCACTATCATCACAGAAAGCTTTCAACCAGACATCTGATATCCAGAGTTTCAGCAGACAAAAGAGAAGAGGAAAAAAACAAAACAAAACAATAGTGTTTACCTGTGATAACACTGCAGAAAAAAAAAAACTTAAGGGAATTGCTCACCTGGAATGGTTGTGAAAAGTCACAACCACTGTCATCACAGAAAGTACAACCGGACATCCGATATCCACAGTACAGCAGACAAGCCTTTCCAGACCCAGCAGACACTAACGTTTGGCTTCAGAATCTTGTAATGTATGTGATACAGTTCATATAGCGTCTTGTGCTTGGGTGTGATGAAAATACTTGAGACACAGGTTGATAAAGAAAGTCTTGTATTGCTTCATACAAATTGGCAAAAATAAACACACAGGTTGCAAACACAGAAGCAGGAGACACAGCAGGCCAGAGTAATCTAAGCTCAGCAATAACTCTCCACAACAGATTCAGATCTTCTTCTCTGTTACCGCAAGTCCATGCAAACGTGAGGCTCTTAAGAGCAGAGTTCAGAGTCCACAAGTGCTTCAGAGTTCCTCAGAAGGAATGGCTGGAATACAAGGTCCAAGGCTTCAGGAGTCAGAACACAGGTTCACTGCAGGCTAGATTCTGAAGCACTGATTACTCAGCTGTGGCTGTTTAAGAAGCAAACGGAGAGAATCAGGGCGGGAACATGCAAGCTGGAAAACTCCATTTTGACTGAGGGCAAGATAGCTGCAGCAAAACAGAAAGCAAAATGGCAGACGAACAAACTGAGTTTCAGAAACAGATACACAGAACCTTACAAGTAACCTTATTGAGTTCCCTATAGTCTATGCAGGGTCTCAGAGATCCATCTTTCTTCTTCACAAAGAAGATGGGTGCACCTGCGGGAGATGAAGAGGGGCGTATGAAGCCCTTGGCTAAATTTTCGTCTATATAATCCTTCAAAGCTTTTAGCTCGGGCCCCGCTAGGGGGTAGATCTTACCAAAAGGTATCTCGGCTCCGGGTAATAATTCAATTGGACAATCATATGGACGGTGAGGAGGAAGCTGATCAGCGTTCTTCTTGTCACATAAATCGTCATAGTCCTGGTATACAGCTGGTAGTTCAGGGACTGACATGGTTCCTTTAGGAACAGAGCAAGCTGAAACTCCTTGACTCATCTGTTTCTCCGGAAAGTGTAATTCCTTGGTCTCCCAGTTAATCGTAGGATTCTGCGCCTGCAGCCATGGTAGCCCTAGAATTATGGGAAAGTGGGGAGAAGAGATAAGCAAAAAAGACATTTTCTCCTGATGATCTTTACCCATAAGGACCCTCAAAGGCTCTGTTTCTTGATCCACTGGTCCAGAAGTCAGTAGAGAGCCATCCACAGTCTCCATCTGTACTGGAGTAGCCTTCTTCACTGAACGTATCCCCTGTTTCAGAGCAAAGGAGATATCCATAAAATTTCCACTTGCTCCTGAGTCGATCATAGCAGAGCTAGACACCCAGACTGAGTCAACCCAGAGTTTGATGGAAAGGAAGCAATGAGAATTGTTTATTTTACAACTCAGCTGGGACACCGCTGAGGAAACTTGAAAAATTGCAGCGTTTATACCGTCATCGTCCCCAGAACTAACAGAGTTTAAGTCAAAGAAATCAAGATCTCTTGCAGCAGATCTCTCTGGAGCCTGAGGCTCGGACATGACAGAGCTCCTCTCGCAACACTCACAGTGAATGACTGCTGCAGTAGTCTTACGAGAACGGCTGGGGCAGTTTATAATGAAGTGCCCTGACTTACCACAGTAGAAACATAGATTTTCCTTTATACGATGTTCTTTGCGTGCATCACTAACCCGTCTTTGTAAAGAGTCCACCTGCATGGGTTCAGGTTCTGGTTCCCTTGTGATCCTACTCAAAGGTTCCTTAGCTGAGGAGGGAGGTAGTAAAAGGTTAGTGTGATTATTTTCGAACCATCTCTCTTGTCTGCGTTCAGTCAGACGAGCATCAATACGGATACAATAGTTAATAAAGTCACCTAACGCAGTGGGAGGGTCGGCACGAGCAAGTTCATCCTTAATCAGTGGAGACAACCCTTTCCGAAAAATAGATTTTTTAGCGGAAGTGTCCCAAGTGGTATCAAGAGCCCATCTCCTGAAATCCAGGGCATATTCGGCTACTGAACGCTTACCTTGGCGCAAAGTTAACATGGCTGCTTCAGCTGTTGCACCTCGATTGGGGTCATCAAACACCTGCCCCATGGCTGAAATAAAAGCATCAAGGTGATTCAAACAATCATCCTCAGTCTCAATCAGAGGGTTTGCCCACATCAAAGCCTTATTGGTAAGCAACATGATTATAGTAAGCACTTTGGATCGTTCAGTGGGAAATTGTGAAGCATGTGCAGAGAAAAATAAATTGCATTGATTAATAAATCCCCTGAATTTCTCACGTTCACCGCCAAATTATGATTAGTGAGGTCCTGTAGGCTTGCAAAACGGGTTTTTAAAGTCTGTACATCTGAAAGGATTGTATCAGTCACTCCGCAAAGTTCCTTTATGCGGGCCTCCATCTTCCAGATCTTTTAAGGCAGAGGTGCTGGAAGGAGAAGAGGAAAGGAAAAAAAAAACAATAGTGTTTACCTGTGGTAACACTCCAGAGTAAAATTTTAAGGGAATGCGCTCACCTGGAATGGTTGTGAGAAGTCACAACCACTGTCATCACATAAGGTATTAAACGGACATCTGATATCCACAGTCACAGCAGACACGGCTTTCCCAGACCCAGCAGACACTAAACATTGGCTCCTGAATCTTGTCATGTATAGTGTACAGTTCCTATAGCGTCTTGTGCTTGGGTGCGAGGAAAACACAGGAGACATAGGTTGAAATGAAATAACTTGTATTACTTCATACAAGCATGCTGAAAAGTTCACACAGTTTGCAGGAACAGTGACAGGAGACACAGCAGGCCAGAGTAACTTCAAGCACTACAATAACTCTCCAAGCAGGTTCAGGATCTCTTCTCTGTACCGTAATTCCTCTGCAAACATGGATTCACCAAACAGCAGGTTTACAGAGTCCAAAAGTGTTCCAAGGTTCCTCAGTAGGGAATAGCTGGAGTACAAGTCCAAGGCTTCCAGGAGTCAGGTCACAGACTGACTGAGGCTTGATTCAGGAGCACTGATTGTTCAGCTGAGGCTGCTTAAGAAGCAAGAGGGAAGAATCAGGGCAGGAACATGAAAACTGGAAACTCCATATTAACTGAGGGCAAGAGCTGCAGAAAGACAGAAAGCAAAATGGCCGACGGAAAACTGAGTTTCAAGGAACATGTCAACAGAGACAAAGAACCTTACAAAGAGGATTAGAACGTCAATAGTGATCCTTTAACGAGCCTTGCAATATGACTTAGGATAAAAGCCAAACCAGATTCTCAAAAAAAACGGTGTTTTGGAGTGTTGCTCCTCATTAGTGCAAAGTATGAGATCTGATGTGGCTAGGTGAGAGGCTAAGACTGGGATCTAAGGGGTAAGGTTTCTTCTTCTGGAGAAGTCATTGTCACAGGTTTACTGCAGCAGAGTGGGGCCAGTAGACTGAGGTGTCTGATTTCTCGTACTCCTGCATTGATTAGAAGCTCTTCACCATCATATTTAACAGTGCAGGATTCTGCTAGCAGTGCAGGGGTTAATCTGTTCACTTGAGAGCTCCTGAAGCTTTTCTGCTTTGATGGTCTCGGTTTGCAGCATTGGCCACTCCCCACTTGGTTTCCCCTTTCTTTACTTCCTGGTGTTCCAATCTGTTGTTTGTGAGCGCATATTTGTATGATTGGTAGTTTCATTTATCCCTGTACGTCCCTCCTTGTTAGTCTGGTTTGTGTATTCTTAAAAACTACCACTCCCCACTTCCTTGGGTGGGGGAGGAGACAGTTAAGGGCAGATTTAGAATCTCAGCAAGGCACATGGTCCCAGCGTCTTCACCGTCAGAAGTAATCCGGGGAGCAGGTACAGACTATTGTGCCCCTAGCTCTAGAGATAGAGAAGGAGCCCCTAGCCCCTGGATATCCTGCAAAAAAGTGCTATGACAGTCATATTGTAAAGCTCGTTAAAGGGTCAATATTCACTTATAGGATTGCTACTTCATTATATGGGCTCATTATACTGTATGGAGCATTATATGTGGCTTATTATTCTGTATGGAGCACTATGTGATGCCCATAATACTGTATGGAGCAATATATGGGGCTTATTATTCTGTATGGATCACTATGTGGTGCCCATAATACTGTATGGAGCAATATATGGGGCTTATTATTCTGTATGGATCACTATGTGGTGCCCATAATACTGTATGGAGCAATATATGGAGCTCATTATTCTGTATGGATCACTATGTGGTGCTCATAATACTGTATGGAGCAATATATGGGGCTCATTATTCTGTATGGAGCACTATGTGGTGCCCATAATACTGTATGGAGGACTATACTGTCCAATTTCTGAGCTATTGTAGAATTTACAATAGATATCACTCATGTAATTTAAGAAGTGAAATCTTTGGCATTGTACTATACCTATATTTTTTTGCCGTATCTGTGCATCATGAATTGTGGTCTGTGTTAAAAGGGCCCACTGAGACTCTTTCGCCCGGGGCCCACGAAAACCTGGAACCTGCCCTGATTGGAGACATGGCGCTATGAAGCTATGCTTTGCTCACCCTGGCATCCCAGTCTCCAGCTGCAGTACTCATTGGCATTTGCAGGGACAGACTTGCATCTCTAGATCCCAGAAAGTAATTGGAACAGAATGTTGGACTTCACAATTTCTATTTTTTTTTTTACTTTTTTTTTTCTACCCTTTGTAGCTGTCTGTAAGTCCTGTGTGCAAGATCCGTGTGCTGTAGATTTGTGCACAGTGACCTGGGAAAACACATTATCACTTACTGGCTTTCAATGAATTTCCATCAATATGAAGTATAGCCGGCTCTGACATCTTTAGGTATGGTCGTATTGTTAAACCCCCCAGCCCCAGCTACCATCAGAGCTCTCACAGTATTGGATTTTACTAAAAATAATGCTTTCTTTTCACGGAGAAAGAGAAAACCATTTTTCATGTCACTTCCCTTTAATTTATAAAGTGCTTTTTCTTTACTTCCTACTGCCATCTGTCCGCTATGTTATATAGCAAGATATATGGAAACTAAAATAGCAGTGATCTCCAACGAGTGGCAGAACTAGAATCTGATGGGCCCCAGTGAAACATTTGGACCAGGGCCCACACCTGCATAGTAGTACTCTATAAAGACATATACGTTTTCAGTCCCCCTTATAATAATGTCCCCCATCATAGGCCCCTTCCTGAAACAATGTTCCCATCTTGGGCTCCTTCCTGTGATAATATCCCTATCATCTGTCCCTTCCAGCAATAATGTCCCCTGTCCTTGCCTCTTTCTGTAATATTTTCCCCATTTTGGGCCTCTTCATGGTATAATGTCACCCATCCTGGGTCCCTTCCTGTTGTAATGTACCCACCATCATCCGCTTCCTGCAATAATGTCCCCATCCTGTCCCCTCTCTGTAACAATGTCCCCCATCCTGTGCTCCTTCATTGTATACCATCCCCTATCCTGGGACTTTTCATGATATATTGTCCACCATTCTGTGCCACTTCATAATATAATGTCCCCCATCCTGGGCCCCTTCCTGCTATAATATTCCCATCCTCTGCCCCTTCCAGCAATAATGTCACTCATCCTGTCCTCTTTCTGTAGTAATGTCTCCCATCCTGGTCTCCTTTATTGTATAGTGTCCTCTATCCTGGGTCCATTCAAGTTATAATTTCCCCCATCCTGGGCCCTATCATGGTATAAAGTCCATCATCCAGGGCTCCTTCATAGTACAATGTCCCCCATCCTGGGCATCTTCATGATATAATATCCCTCTTCCTGGGCTCTTTCCTCTTATTATGTCCCCATCCTGACCCCTTTCAGCAACAATGTCCTCTGTCCTGCCCCTTTATGTAATAATGTCCCCAATCCTGGATCCTTTCTCTAATAATCCCTGTCCTTGCCCCTACCAGCAATAATGTCACCATATTGGACCCTTCCTGGAATAATGTCCCCATCCTGTAATAATTTCATTATCATGGGCTCCTTCCTGTATTTATTTCCCCATCCTGGGCCCCTTCCAGCAATAATGGTCCCTGTCCTGACCTCTTTTTATAATAATATTCCCGATCCTCGCCTCCTCCCAGGTATAATGTCCCCCATTCTGGGTCCCCTTCCTGGCATGTTGTACCTAATACTGGGACCCTTCCCGATATAATGTCCACTCTGCCGCTATTTTCCAACACATTAATAACAATTTTACAAAACCCAGGCTGCGCTTCCTTCACTTGAGTCCACTGCCCTTTGCTGTGCTCCACATTGGGTTTTACAAAATGCCCGGCGTTTATTAATGACACCATCTCCCTAGGCATATATTAGTCTCAGGCACAGCAACGTCAGCTGCATCGGTGAGACATCCTTCCACCTGGACCCAGCTGTGGTCGCACTCTCTGGGAATACAGTTGTTACACCCCTATGTTTGGGGGGACATTTTCCGGGTCGTACTGTATGGGGGCCATGGAATGGCTATTGTTAAGGTGAGAACACTGAAGGGCTACAATCCGGACACTGTTTCTGTGTGAGTGCTGCAATACGTGTCTCTTTAGCTGTCTATAAAAGATAGGAGGTACTGCACCTGGGAGCTATGATGCCACCCATCTGAGAAAATAAAGAACCTCATCCACAACTACCACAAAAGACTTCAAGCTGTCATTGATGATAGAGGGGGCAATACACGGTATTAAGAAATGGGGTATGTGAACTTTTGATCAGGGTCATTTGGATGTTTTGGGTTGTCATTATGATTTAAAAAGAGAAAACACAGTAGTTTGACAATAAATGGCTTCACCCAACCACTAACAATGAGTGGAGGAAAAGTTTTGGTGTTATCATTCATATTCTCTGAAAAAAGGCCAAGAAAGCAAAAATTCTGCCGAGGTATGTAAACTTTTGAGCACAACTGTATATTCACTTTAATAGGAGCTGATCTGTAAAACTTGAGAATGGCCACTATATAGTGTGCGGAGCTCTGGTGTGCCAACTTCCAAGTGCACTGGGGGCTGGATATGGCTGATCAATGGGAGAGCTAGGTGTCGGACCCCCACATATCTGAGATTGATTACTTTTCCTAAGGAAAAGGCTATAAGGTATTAAAAGCCCCTTTAATAAATATTTGTCAACTGCAATACATGTGAACTACACTTTAATCATACACTTCTTTGACTGCTGACATTCATGCTCCAACTAAAGATATTTCCAAGCTATATCTAGGTTACTTAGGTATTGATCACACCAACCTCTCAGCAGCTTACAGACTTTGGGCAACTGTTCACACCTGGATGCTGCAAACAAGGTAACGCAACTCTTCAAGTGAATCTCCAGTTTGCATATACTTTGTTCCATTTACCTCTCAGTTACATTATTGCTATTAACCATTGGCCTAAAAGCAGATCCCAGACTGCATTTACTGCTCTGTTACATTGCTACCTTTTCCTGGTTCATTTTCCTCTAGCATTTCTTAAATTAATAATTGACATGCTAGAATATGCTAGACTAAATGTATTTTTCTCTTATGTTGCTGCTATTAACCATTGCCCAGCTGAAAGAAATCAGACTACATTTATTTTTCTCCTTTATGCTGCTATTAACCATTGCCCTCATGAAAGATACCAGACTGCATTTATTTTTCTTACTTTGCTTCTATGAACCATTGCCCTGCTGTAAGATAAAATTGTGCATTTACAGTATTTATCTGTTACATATTAACCATTACTCTGCTGTAAGATATCAAACTGCATTTATTTATCTCTTACATTGCTGCTATTAATCATTGGCCTACTGGAAGATACAAGACTGCATTTATTTTTTTTTCTTACAGTGCTGCTATTAACCATTGCTCTTGTCACGTAGTTGCTTGGGACTGTGGGTGCCTACCTGATCGCTCATACTAGGCGGCACCCTAGTCTATCCCTGTCCCACATATCACCCCAGAAGGTGGTGACACCGGGTCAAGTACCTTGCTATGCTCCTATCTTAAACCTTATCTGTTCCCTCCCCCACCCAGAGAGGTGTGAGACTGAAGTGTATAGGATTACATTAACCAGACAGACCAGACAGACAAGGGAAGACAGAAAGGGATGAAAAAAAACAGCAATAGTGCATTTGTGGAGCCCAGCTCCGCTCGGTTTCACAAATCCAGAAGGGTGCATGAAGGATTGTACCACTAGAGGTCTCACTATGCATACACACACCTTCACCCGTCCCTAAGACCACCAGAGGGAGCCCTAATAGAGATATAAAAGGAGGGTGAAGGCAGGATGTAGGCAGATAGTCTGAAGTCTGGAGTTCAGAGCAGCCTTGAGAGTAGTGCAGCTCAGCAGAGTTGAGCAAAAGGCAGAAGGCTGCAATCTGCAGCAAAGTGAGTTCAGCTCAATTCAGTAGAGAGCTAGGAGCGTGCCGACGCTCTGAGAACGGCAGAAGAGGCAGCCCACCAACTGCCAGTGTGTATAATCGTGTGAGGGCCCGAGTAGGCCGAAGGCAAGAGGAGAGTAGCAAAGGGGCAGAAGAGCTTAATCAGCTCTCCCAGCAAGTATACACTGGACGCCGGGTCCAAGCCTATAGGGATCTCCACGACCCATTAGGAGAACACCGGAATTCCTGGAGGACTACAAGCCCCAGGAGTACCACAGAGCTGATACATAACAGGGCCAGAAGGACGGAGTTCAGGCGGCAGGGCCCTGCAAGCAGGGACACTGTTCTTTAAGAGAAGGTCCAATCACAAGGTCAGCCGGGCGCAGGACAGAGATTAAGTTAGACTCAGCTACATGCTGGCCAGAACTCCATTACAGAAAGGCAAGGAACAAGGAGGCCTTAAACCTACTCGGTGGGAGAATCTGGATGTGCACCCTTCACCCTACAGTGCTCCGGGATGTGCCTGCAACATCTTCAGTAAAGGTACCAATGGTATCTTAGGTACCCGATGTGTACACTGGATACCAGCTCCGAGCTTCTGTTGTATGCGCTGGGAGCTGGTATCCAGGCTAAACATTGGGTAACTAAGCACCGCGCGGTGCTTAGCTACCCGATATGTACCCTGGATACCAGCTCCCAGCTTCTGCTGTATGCGTTGGGAGCTCGCTGATCGTTGGCCTCTCCCGCTATCACACGCAGCGATGCACGCTGGCCAGCGGGACACCAACGATGAAAAAATGGTCCAGGCCATTCGACGATGATCAACGATACCCAGCAGGGGGCCGGTCGTCGCTGCGTGTCACACTAAACGAGATCGCTGGCTAGGTCGCTGTTGGGTCACAAAATCGGTGACGCTTCAGCGATCTCGCTAGCGATCTCGCTTAGTGTGATGGGGGCTTTAGGACTTTGGTTGTCAATTGGAGTCAGACTTCTAATCACCTATTGTAACATTACAACTTTGTCTTTGTCCTACATATTATTATTATGGGGTATTTATCAGATCAGCATGGAGGGCTGGCAGCCATGTTTCCCAGGGTTCCGCTAACGAGCCATCATCTATTATATCTTTATACCTCCCACTCTTGTTTGAATTATTTAAATGTAACATTTTCGACTTCATTTATAATTACATGTGTAAATTATAAACTCATTACAATCTCAAAACCCCCCCGACGCTATTATCTTCTTGACACATTTAAACAATTGCCAATTCTTGTTGAGTGAATGGATACGGAGAACGATTATGACACGGTCGCATAAATTTCCTTAATGTATGCAAGATGCTGCGATATTTAATAACTTCCCCTTAACACAATTATCGCAATCCCTTAAGACCCCTGGAGATCTGTGCTTAAGGGGGGATTTCCCTAATGACCTACCAATTAAACATGGTGCGAACGCCACGGATCCGGAGGTCACCGCTCCCTGAGAGTGGAGAAGTCAATGTATATAGTACACACGGTCATACCCCATTATCCAGCAACCCCGGGGGATTATTATAAGCCGGAGAGAAACAGAAGATATAACATGTCAGTGCAAGACAATAAAGATAGCAGCAAAAGTCTTTATTTTTTGGGTTGACAATGAGGATTGTAAACCACCAAAATTGTTCTAAAAAAGAGTAGGAGACAATTATTGTGTACAAATTCCCAAAGGGCAAATAACCCAAACTAAAATTCGAAATTAAAATATAACTTTTTTTTTTTCTTTAAATATGTAAGGTTAAAAGTGCGTACTAAAATTACATATTGTGGTGATCAATATTTAGAGAAAAAAAACTCTTCCAACTTTTGGGGAAAATACGAACAATTGTTTATTTAGTAAAAAATATAAGGGGGGCGTGCCTCCGCCGGAGAGCGGTCGCATGGTGGAGAGCCCCCCACATTAAGCCCTTTTATTACTCCTTCATAAGCTTATATTACCCCACATATTAATCCTAGGATGTCTCCAGGGGGCAATTCACCTGTTCCAAATGGGAACAGGAAACACAGACATATTTCATCACATGGGGAAATGTCCCAAAGTGCAAAAATTATGGAAATCAATTCATCCCTGAACTACAGAATCTTGGCGGGATATTGTTTCCTCTGACTCCCAAGGGGCAATATTTAATATGCTAGATAGCTCTCAACAAAATTCCCCAAACTATTAAAGCCATGTTGATCATATGGGCCTCGGGCTGTCAGGAAAAGTCTATTGCAGCACTTGGCTGGATCCACTGCCACCACCCAAATCTCTCATATATTCCAAAATAATGTATATTTTTCGAATGGACTGGCTAGACACCCTACAAATAAAGAGAAATTGACGGGGAAAATTTTTAACCACAGGGGTCATTATTCAATTCCATCTCTGACTCAAGACCTAGAAAAAATTAAGGGCACATTTTGAAAATACTCAGTGGTATTTTCTTCAGAAAATTAGTGGACAAGCCTATTCCTTAAATTTTGTTGTCAGTCGAATGCAGGGCGTTATAGGGGTTTACATGTTGGGGGGAGGGAGGGTGGAGGGTAGTGGGGGGACATTTATGATATTTAACTTGTGAGATAAATTTGATACCTTTAAATTTGTTTTGACTTACTTGGTGGTAATGCTTTTTAATTCATCACATTGAGCTTTAAGTATGTCAGTTCAGATTGTTACCTCATGACTTGTTGATTAAAAAATTTACTGTAATATTTTTTTAAAATCAATAAAACATGTTGGAAAAAAAAAAATAATATAACTGATAGATATATTGGTCTTGGTAAATCCTATAGATAAGTATCCAGAGGGAGAGGGGTAGCTGATGCTTTGGAGACGTGATTGGAGACAAAACTGTTCTAATTTCACCTAGTTTTCTATAACTTGATACCTATGTATAAGTAATTAATGTATCTCACGATGTACTTATCGGGACTGTATATAATTTACAATGCAATAGGGTGGCCATGCTCTCCTTGGCCATTTCCAGCAGTACCATAGAAAATATGTGGAGCAATGTTGCCCATTGCAGCTACTGCTCCATTCTGGCATTACTTACCCTTACTGGTTTTATGGGGGCCTGGTGAACAGAACAAAGATTGGGGCCCTCTTTTGCTTCTGCTCCCCCCGTCCCCCAGGGGCAAAGGGGGGGTGGACACATAGCAGATTATACTGATGGCAGTGCCAGCACACATCTCATGAAGAGAGCTTTTATGGAGCTCCACGGTTGTCAAAACAGAATGGGATCATTGGTAGGTGATTGGCATGTATTGCCTGACTACCCCGAATGCAGCTGCAGGGGTTGATATGAGAGGTAAGTATAAAAAAACATTTTTTTCAATAAAATGAATTAAAATAGGTGTGCGGGGAGAAAATGATGATGACTGGGGGTTTGGGGCTGGGGGACAGCACATGATGAATTGAAGGTGGGGGGGGGGTAGGGAGAGCAAATAATGATAAATTTGGGGGGTGGGGGAGAGTAAATGATGTATTGAAGGTGAGGGAGAGCAAATGATGCTGTATTGGGTGGGTGGGAGCAAATAATTATAAATTTAGACTGACGGGGTGGGGGAGAGCAAATGATGAATTGAAAAGCGTTCCTGTGCCTGTGCAGGGCGGTATTACGTCGCTTTTTTCTTTATCTGACATGGTGTAGAAGTTGGTAAAAAGGGGGGAAAAGTGTTTAGAAGCAGAGTTCTAGATAAAGTGTGTTATTTTCTGCAGAAACGAGTCCTGGCGGGAAAGAGGTGATTGCAGTCTGCGCGGGATGAAGTAAGAAAAGTGAAGATGAAGGACTTCAACTAGAGATGTTTACTGACACCATACACTGTACACTATGTGCAAGCTCCTGTGTATAATGTCACTTATGGTAATATTAGTATTGTATGTATTAATGTCAGTATTGTAGTATTTGGTTACTATGTAGTCTGGTCAAGGTGTGGCGTATTTCTTCCTTGTACATTGTATTATTCAGTCACTATGTGGTGGTAATATGTGGTCTGGTCATGGTTTGCTGTATTTTTCCTTGCATGTGGTATTATTCGGTCACTAGTGCAGTGGCGTAGCAACTGTTTGTGGCGCCCGGGGCGGCAAATTTTTAGGCCACACCCCTAAACCACACCCTTTCACTGGTCACACCCCATATCCACGCCTGACCACACCCACTTAGCACTGCTGATCACACTGTTTTATAAAAAATAATTATAACCACATACCTCTCAACCGTCCCGGTTTCAGCGGGACAGTCCCGATTTCCGGGACCCTGTCCGCTGCCCGGCCAGCGGTTTACTTTCCGCATTAGAAATCGTACATACGGAAACCCCGGGACCTCCCACACATTCTGGCAGCTACAAGTCACGTTTTCCCTCGCTGACTTCATTTCCCCAGGATGTGGGGATCTCACCAGCTATGAGGCGCTCCATTCAATACCCGGGTCTCACTGAGCGAGACAGCAGGATCTGGGGGTCTCTTCATCTGTTGAACAGATCCCATGTTGAGATTCCCACATCCTGTTGTCTCGCTCAGGAGAGTCGGTATTGTATGCAGCGGTCCCTACAAAAACCCGGCTCTCACTCCAACAGATCCAGCGGCTCGATGCGTCGGGCCCTTCTGAAGACTCTCCCCAGAACAGTTACAGTACCTGCTGCTGTAAGCTGACCGCCAGAAATGAGGTCAGCGGTTCATTTTCACGTTCAGCTGACTTACAGCAACGTCACCCTCCGTGGAACGTGACATGTGGCTGCCCAGAACGTGTGGGAGGTCCCCGGGTTTCCGCATGTACGATTCTAATGCGGGAAAGTAAACCTTCCCGGCCAGGACAGCGGGACAGGGACCCACCCTACACAGATAACAGCATTCGCCTCCGTCCGCACGCAGACCCATGCACATAATGGCACCCATCCTTCCCCCCCGCAGCCCCCAAGCACACGATCCCCCAAGTAAAAAGACCCTTGTACATGCCGGCTCCGCTCTTTGTGGCCCTGTACACAAAACGGCTCCTCCACACACCTCACACGCACAAGGCCCGCTCCGTACACCTCGTAAAACACACGGCTTCGCTCCGTACACCTCGTACACACACGCTCCGCTCCGTACACCCCGTACACACACGGCTCCGCTCCGTACACCTCATGTAAAACACGCTCCGCTCCGTACACCTCAAACCATAAAGGGTCCGCTCCGTACACCTCGTAACCGGCTCCGCTCCGTACACCTCATAAACACACGGGCTTTCCCCTCCGTACACCACGTACACACGCTCCGCTCCGTACCCTTGTACACACGGCTCCGCTCCGTACACCTTATACACACGGCTCCGCTCCGTACACCTCGTACACACACGGCTCCGCACACACACGGCTCCGCTCTGTACACGGGTCCGCACCTTGTACACACACGGCTCTGCTCCGTACACCTCGTACACACACGGGTCCGCTCCGTACACCTCATACACAACGGCTCTGCTACATCCACACTGTAAACCCAAGTCCCGACCCCCACAAAACACCACAAACTTACCCTAATCCAGCACCATGACAACTTTACAGCAGAGGTTTTCACACAAGGGGGACACTGATCCCTCTGACCCCTGACCCCCTCCCCTCCTGTGACCTCATCACAGGCCCGTGGGACAAAGACACAGCAAAAATTTTTTGGGGCCCAAAAAAAAGGGGAGCCCAATTCCAAAACAGCTTCCTAGGGGGAAAAACGGTTTCGGCCCCCGGGGAACCGGGGCCCGGAACCCCCCAGAAAAGTTCGTCTTACATTTTTTTTTGTCCTAATTTTAAAAATTTTTTTTTGGGTTTTTTTTTCCCTTTTTTACCTCGCCTAATTTTCAGGGGGGGGGAAAAATTTGAAAGGTCCCAAAATTTTTTTTTGGGGGTATTTTTTGGGGGAAAATTTCTGCTCTTTTTTCCAAAACAGGGTTCAAATCCACCGGGGGGAAGGCGGGTCCAAATTTGTAACAATCTTTTTTTCCCCAGGGGGTTTTTAAGGTGTTCAACCAAAAAAACTCCGCTTGCACCCCCCCGGGGCCCAAGGGAAACCCCCCAAAAAAAAATTCTACAATTTGCTTTCCCAAAAAAATTTTTAAGGAATTTTCAGGGACCCATTTGGGGCCCCCCGGGGTTTTGTGCCCCCCAAAGGGGTTACCGGGAAAAAGGGGGTACTCGAGCCACCCTGAAGGTTAGGAGGGGCCAAAAGGGGGCCCTGGGGCCCCCCCCCCCCCAAAAAAAGGGGGGGATGGGGTTTTTTAGTTCTTTCCCCGGGTTTTTCTGGGTTTTTGGTTATGTTTTAGGGGGGATGGAAAATTTTGGGAAAGGTTTTTCCCCCGGGGTTTTTGGAATTTGCACCCAAATAAATAATGGCCCACAGGAAAAAATTTTTCCCTCCTTTACTTAAATTTTAACCCCCCGGGGGCTGTGGGGTTGATGGGGATAGTTTGGGAAGGTAACAGAGGGGTTTTTTAAATGAAATTGAAAAAAAAGGGGCTTTTAAAAATATTTTTCCAAACCCCCCAAATTTTTTGGGGTGGGGCCTTAAATTTTTAAAACTGTTTTTGTTTGCCCGGTTGCTCAAAGTCCCTTTCACCTATCCTTTTATTAAAAAGGGTTTTCGGCCCCAAAATGGGTAAATTTTTTTTCTTTTCTTTTAATAGTTTTCCCCCCCGGGGGAAATTGAGGTTTTAAAAAAACATTTTTCCCTAACCCCCCCAAAAGTTTTTTTTCCCTTTTTTTTAAAATTTTTTTTTGGGGGGGGCCACTTGACGGGAAAGTGAAACAACCACAAACACCCATTTTAAAACCAAAATGGAATTTACTTTAAAACGGGAAACAAAAAATCACCCTTCCCAAAAGGGGGGTGGCAAATTCTTTAAAAACCCCTTTTTAACTGTACCCCCACCACCCTTTTTTTTACCAGGGAAATTTTACAAAAAAACTTGGCGGCTCCTTCCAAAAAAACAGAGGGGTGTCGCTATCATGATAAACAGGAATGTTGACCATGAAATAGTGGATGTGCTAGAAGATCCTTTGGGGAGGTTTGTTTGCGTTAAGCTGGTTATAGAGGGGACAACTTATAGTGTTATTAATATTTATGCGCCAAATTCGTCGGATCCATTCTTCTGGGCTAATGTGCTAAAGAAAATCGCTGGTTGGGACACCTCCCATATGATTGTGGGTGACGATTTTAATGAGGTACATGACATTGAGATGGATAGATCTAATTCTCAATCTCCTGATATACCTACGCAGGGGAGACTAATACAATCTTTTTTAGATCACTTGGGATTGTTAGATGTTTGGAGAGTGCAACATCCTGTTGAGAGAGATTACTCTCACTATTCACATGTTCATAACTCCCATGCTAGAATCGATTACTGGTTATTGAACCCCTCACTTATGCCAAGAATCACACATACCAAAATTCTGGATGTACATATCTCAGATCACGCACCAATAACGTTCAACCTAAAATTAACTAAACCAATCTGTTTTCACAGGAAATGGAGTTTCCTGTCATACCTATATCACTCAGATGATTTAAAAAAATTCATACAATTCTCATGGGATACGTACAAATCTGACAACCAAATACATTGTAAAACACCAATTCTTTTCTGGGATACCTCTAAAGCAGTGTTGAGAGGGCAAATAATTGCTTATATATGTCATAAAAAAAACAGTTGCAGGAGCGAACCTTGGCAGCACAGAAGGCTTTAACCTTAGCATATAAAAATTTTAAACTTAATAGTTCACCCCTCACGAAAAGACAATATCTCGAGGCAAAAGAATCGGCGGATACACTCGCTCATGAATGGGCCACACATAGTATTGATCTCCATAAGCACAAATTTTTTAAATGGGGCAATAAACCCGGCAAATTACTTGCATCTCTTACCAGACCATACAGAAAGGCCACAAGGATTCACAAAATTCGGTCCAAAGAGGGCAGAGTGTTGACAGAGAATCAGGAGATTGTAGAGGAATTTAGATCATTTTTTGGTTCCCTGTACAAAGCGGAGAAGAGAGAGGGGGACGATATACTTAACTTTATGCAAACAGAGGTGGCACCTTTACTAACAGAGGAACACAGGGAAATCCTTAATGCTCCTATATCCCCCTCAGAAGTCATCCAAACTATCAGCTCCTTGAAGCTCTCTAAATCTCCTGGCCCTGATGGGTACAGTAATGAATTTTATAAAATATTGGGAGGCAGTATAGGGACACATCTTTGCGATGTCTTTGATCAGTTGGTGCGTTCAGGGCAGCTCCCGGACCGTTTCAATGAAGCAGACATAATAGTGCTCCCTAAACCCGGCAAAGATCCTTCATTAGTGGAAGGTTACAGACCAATCTCGCTTTTAAATTCCGACTTTAAAATTTTCACTAAAATTCTAGCAAACAGAGTGCAAAAAATAATCCCTAACCTGATATTGCCTCAACAAATTGGGTTTGTCCACGGGAAGTCCATAACATACAACATACGGACGGCTTTGGGAGCTATCTCTTACGGAAAATCTCATGGCTGTTTGGAGTCTATTGTGGTCAGCCTGGACGCCGACAAAGCGTTTGACAGGGTTGCATGGGATTATCTCCTAGACATACTGGAGTATAGAAACTTTGGCCCGTGGTTTTGCGAGGCGATAAAGTTGTTATATAAGAATCCGGTGTCCAGGTTGGCCATAAATGGAAATCCAGAGAGGAACGCGTCAGGGCTGCCCCTTGTCGCCCTTACTTTTTAACATTGCTTTAGATCCTTTACTTAGAACTCTCCAAAATTCTTTAATATTCAGGGGCATAGAGGTAGGCTCCACATCACTCAAAATTGCGGCATTTGCTGACGATATACTCCTATTCATCTCCAACCCCAATGCGGCAATACCAGCTATCATGGAGGCCCTAAATCACTTTGGCAAATGCTCAGGCTTTAAAATAAATT
The DNA here is from genome assembly GCA_033576555.1 of Oophaga sylvatica. Taxonomy (NCBI): domain Eukaryota; kingdom Metazoa; phylum Chordata; class Amphibia; order Anura; family Dendrobatidae; genus Oophaga; species Oophaga sylvatica. The sequence continues at coordinate 987,009,988 of JARQOD010000001.1, read as the reverse complement.
ATAATAAATCAGAGGCCCTGGCCCTGTTTGAGCAAGGGAAATTAAATAACGCGACATTTCCTTTCCAATGGAGCACATCATCTATCAAATATTTGGGTGTCCATCTCCCGGCAGATTTGACGTCCTTATACCACATTAATATTAGACCCCTAATTTCGTCTATATTAAACATTCTAAACTCCTGGAAACATTTTACTTTGTCTTTTTCTGGAAAATGCCATTTAATCAAGATGATAATATTTCCAAAACTATTGTATATTTTCCAAACACTACCTATTTTGTTGTCATGTGCTGACGCTAAAACTCTAAACACTGCTTTTAGGAATTTTATTTGGGGAGACGTACATGTATAGGTCTAATCAAACTACAAGCCCCAAAGGAGGAGGGTGGCATCAATTTCCCAGACATTGCAAAGTACAAACTAGCAGGAAACTTCAGATATATCATTGATTGGTTAAGAGGTAGCTCACATTTCACTAACGTACTGTGGCAAGACGACTCGCTCGGCTCTCCTTAAGCAGACTCAGGACACACGTTCTCTGGGTTGTCTTTCTGCTGGTTTATTATCAGCCATAAACTCATGCAGGTTTTGCAGGAAAAGTAAACATGACCCCTCTGGGTAAAACGGGAAAAACATTAAAAAAAAAAAACAATAACTAGTCCATAGATGAGTGGGTTCCGCCCGCTCTCGGTAGCATAAACTGCACTGTTAAAGTCCTTGTGGAAAGCTCGGTAGCTTCCACTATACTGTCTGGAGACTTTCCTCTCCAGACCACACACTCCAGAAAAAAAACAGGACTGAGCTTTTACACATTGCTCAGCCACACCCTGAGGGGAGGTAAGGGGAATGCCTCCCGCCCTCTTTGCCATTCCCATAAAACCGCACACCCTTTAACAGAGTAAACCCACCAGCATATAACATGCTGGCAGATAAATGAAGTAGGTCTTAGTTCACACAGGAGAGCATCCTGTGTGACACATACCTCCCCTCACATATAAAACCAGTGACACTGTCACATATTCCCCCCCTCTGCCCAAAGCCGGGGGTTTGGGCACCTTCTGACACCAGACAGGGAATCCTAGAGAGGGCATCTGCATTCCCATGTAACTTCCCTGGCCTATGCTCCACGTGAAAGTTAAAATCTTGAAGCTCTAGGAACCATCTAGTTCCCCTAGCATTTTTTCCCCTCTTTTCCCTCAACCATCTCAATGGGGCATGATCTGATACTAATTTAAACTTCCGGCCTAGTAGGTAATATTTCAGTGTATCCACGGCCCATTTTATGGCTAAACACTCTTTCTCTACTATGGAGTAGTTCTTCTCGCAGGAGGACAGCTTTCGGCTTAGATAGAGAATGGGATGTTCTTCCCCATTTATTTCTTGGGAGAGTACGGCCCCTAGACCAACCTCTGATGCGTCAGTCTGAACCACAAATTCTTTCTTAAAGTCTGGCGCGACCAGGACAGGTTGCTTGCACAGTGTTAACTTCAGCTTTTGAAACGCAGTCTCCGTTTCTTCCGTCCATTTCACCATAGTTGATTTGGTGCCTTTTAGAAGATCTGTTAGTGGGGCGGCAATCATGGCAAAATTCGGGATAAACCGCCGGTAGTATCCCTCCATTCCCAGGAATGCTTTCACCTGCTTCTTTGAGAGCGGTTGCGGCCAGGTTTGAATTGCCTCCACTTTCTTGATTTGCGGCTTTATTTCGCCTCTCCCAACAACATAGCCCAGGTACTTGGCCTCTTCTTTTCCGATGGCACACTTTCTCGGATTTATGGTAAATCCTGCTTTCCTTAGCGCGTCCAAAACGGCCTGTAGTTTAGGTAGGTGACTAGCCCAGTCTGAGCTAAAGACCACAATGTCGTCAAGGTAGGTTGCGGCATACTTCTTATGTGGGGCTAGGATCCAATCCATAGCCCTCAGGAAAGTGGCTGGGGCCCCCTGTAGTCCGAACGGCATCCGCGCGTATTGAAAACAGCCATCAGGTGTTGAGAAAGCCATCTTCTCTTTAGCCATCTGAGACATGGGGATCTGCCAGTAGCCCTTCGTTAGGTCAAGAGTGGTGATGTACCTCGCCGGTCCCAGCCTCTCGATGAGTTCGTCGACGCGGGGCATCGGGTACGCGTCATACTTAGATACCTCATTCAGCCGACGGTAGTCATTACAAAACCTCCACTCTCCATTGGGTTTTGGCACGAGGACGATTGGGCTCGACCACCCACTCTTTGACTCCTCTATTACCCCGAGGTCTAACATCCTCTTCACCTCAGCCGAGATCACCTCCCGGCGTGCTTCCGGAATCCGATACGGCTTCAAATTCACTCGTACATGCGGTTCTGTCAGCACGTCATGCTCTACCACTTGTGTATGCCCTGGCAACTCTGAGAACAGCTCCCGATTCCGCTGTAGTAATTCTCGACACTGTTGCTTCTGGGCCGGTGATAGAGTCTCTGCAATAGTGACCTCCTCCACCTTGCCTTCTGGTGCGGCCCCCAGGCAAGGAGTTTCCACAGGTTCACGGTCCCGCCACGGCTTGAGCAAGTTTATATGATATATTTGATGTGCCTTCCTTCGGCCAGGCTGGTGGACTCTATAATTAACCTCGCTGACTTTCTCCACCACCTCGTATGGACCTTGCCATTTGGCGAGGAACTTGCTCTCGACGGTAGGGATCAGCACCAAAACACGGTCTCCGGGCTGGAACTGTCTTAGTCTCGCCGACCGGTTATAGACCCTCGCCTGGGCTTCCTGCGCCTGGAGGAGATGTTCCTTCACGATGGGCATCACCCTTGACATTCTCTCCTGTAACTGGGCAACATATTCGATAATACTCCGGTGTGGCGTGACTTCAGCCTCCCAAGTTTCCTTGGCGATGTCAAGGAGACCTCTTGGATGCCGCCCATATAGGAGCTCAAATGGAGAGAAGCCAGTAGAGGCTTGAGGGACTTCTCTGACCGAGAAAAGCAGAAATGGGAGCAGGTAGTCCCAGTCTCTCCCATCCTTTTCAACGACCTTCTTGAGCATCGCCTTTAAGGTCTTGTTGAAGCGTTCCACTAGGCCGTCCGTTTGTGGATGATAAACCGAGGTCCACAGCTGAGTTATCTGAAGGACTCTGCAAAGCTCCTTCATCACCTTGCTCATGAAGGGGGTTCCTTGGTCTGTTAGAATCTCTTTTGGTAGACCTGTCCGAGCAAAAATATGGACCAACTCTCGGGCTATACTTTTACTGGACATGTTCCTTAGGGGAACTGCTTCTGGATACCGAGTCGCATAGTCCATAACGACCAGGATATATTGGTGGCCCCGAGCTGATTTGACTATGGGGCCCACGAGGTCCATGGCAATCCTCTCAAAGGGAACCTCTATCACAGGTAGTGGAACTAAAGGGCTACGGAAGTGGGAGGAGGGAGCGGTTATTTGGCAGGTGGGGCAGGACCTACAAAAGTTTTGAATTTCTCGATAACACCCTGGCCAATAAAACCTCCTCAGTATCCTCTCCTGAGTTTTCTCGACCCCTAGGTGTCCCCCCAGAACATGTGAATGGGCCATATCTAGCACCCGCCGTCTGTATGGCCCCGGCACTAACAACTGTTCCACTATCTCCCCGCCCCTCAGTTTGGCCACCCGATATAGCAACTCCCCCTGTACTGCAAAGTGGGGGAATCTGGTGTCGGCCCCCGGCTCTTGGGCAACCCCATTACATACAGTAACCTGGTCGAACGCCCCTTTTAAGGTCAGGTCTCGAACTTGAGCAGTCCCAAAGTTCTCTCTGGACATATCTAATGCAGGTAGGTCGGCCTCCTCGGTTACCGTCTCACCCTCATCACCGACAAGGACGCACAGTGGGAACTCCTCTCTCTGAGACTCTGTCGGGGGTTCTTCTTCAAGGATCTCGCTTTTCCCTATGCTACTTAGTCCAGTTCCCTTCTCCCACAAGTCCCAGAATAAGGAAAAATCACGGCCCAATATGACAGGATGTATCAGGTCCTTTACCACCCCAACTTCATGGGACTGGGCACCACAGTCTGTCCCCACTGTTACTGTGGCCACGGGATAGTCCTTGGCGTCACCATGGATGCACCGAACACCCAGGGTTTTGGAAGGGATCAACTGGTGGGGAAGGGATGCTCTGATCAAGGTCACCAGACTCCCGGAGTCCAACAGTCCAAGCACTTTTATTCCATTAATGGATACTGCACACGCCTGTGGTCCCTCGCCGGGTCGACAGTCCACGCTACAGGCTGGATAGGCATAATAGGAGACCCGTCTGCCTAGGCTGCAATCCATGGGCTCAGGGGATATTTGACACCTGGCGGCTACATGTCCAGGGTTGTGACATCGCCAGCAAACTATATCTTTCCCAACTGTTCTAGAGGCACCTTCAATAGGAGTGGGACGCCCCCCAGTGGTGGCTCTAGACCCCGTCCGTGGTGAACCCACCCCCTTTTGGGTATCCCAGTAGGGAGAAGTGACTGCATCTGGTTTCCCAAGAGATCTTTCCACTACCTGGTATCTCTCTACCAGGCCGATAAAGTCATCTGCGTTCTGGGGATCACCCTGGGCAACCCAGGTCTGTACTGACTTGGGAAGGGAATGCATGAATCTGTCAATCACCACCCGCTCAACCATCTGGGCCAGAGTGGAGGACTCCGGTTGTAGCCACTTCTGAACAAGATCAGTAGGTCAAACATCTGCGAACGAGGGGGTTTGTTGCTAGCATATGCCCAGTGATGAACTCGCTGGGCCCTTACTGCCATATTTACTCCCAGACGTGCTAAGATCTCTGTCTTTAGTTTGGGATATTCCTTAGCATCTTGCAGCGCCAAGTCAAAATACGCTTTTTGGGGTTCACCCGATAAATATGGCGCCAGAACCTCTGCCCACTGTGCTGGTGGAAGTCTCTCCCGATCAGCCACCCTCTCAAAAACAGTCAGAAATGCTTCTACATCATCCCCAGGGGTCATCTTCTGCATGGCCCGCCTTACCGCCTTCCTGACGTGAGAATCATCAGTCGGCCCTGGGGTTGGGTGGCCGCCCTGCTCTGGATGGCGTCCGCCAAAAGCTGTATCTGCTGTTGCGCCTCCTGCTGGTGCTGCTGCTGCGACTTTTGCTGCAACTGGATCTGCTGAAGCAACAGTTTGGTCGTCTCCTGGTGCTGCTGTTGCATGCTCTGCTGGGCCTGCTGTGTGCTCTGCTGGCTCTGTAGGTGTTGCTGCTGCATGCTCTGCTGGGCCTGGACCAGGTGCTTAACGAGCTCCTCCATGCTGCCGGACTTCTCTGGCTGGCTGGCAGCCTTCACCCAGGACATCCACCGGTCTTTGTGGCAGGTACACGTGTTCCTGGAATCCTGCACGCACTCTCACACCAGTCCCATAAAACCGCACACCCTTTAACAGAGTAAACCCACCAGCATATAACATGCTGGCAGATAAATGAAGTAGGTCTTAGTTCACACAGGAGAGCATCCTGTGTGACACATACCTCCCTCACATATAAAACCAGTGACACTGTCACAGTACTTTTAGACCAACAATTAAGTCCCCATGTCTCTTTACCAGCATTACTACATATGACTAACGAGGACTTTTTTGCAGAAATAAGAAACCACCCCACCTTATGGCAAAGAAATGTGGAGGAAATGCCGGAGACTATGTCATTTGAGAAGCGATGTCTCTCCTTTTGTGCCCTTTCTGGGTAACCCGGCTTTATGGGAGGTAAACCACCCTTACCATACATTGAGCTAGCTGGGCAGGGTTGCATCTTGGCAGCTGCCTATTAGATGATAGATTCTCCTATGCTGCATTTGACATAGCAGCACAACGTTTCCCAACGTTTGTAAACAAGCCCTTCCTTTTTCTTCAAGCAAGGAGCTTAACTTTGAAAGGCATGGCTGCTGGGGGTGGAGAAAGAGGGAGGAAGCTTTGGATGGCTTCCTTAGGACCGCCAGGGTGCAGATAGCCTCGACAAGCAGATTTACACACTGTTGGTAAGCATGGTCATGGGAGGGCAAAATGACAGGTCCAGTACGATGGGTTAATGATATACAGAACATAACAGTTTGGGGAAATCTTAGAGCCACTTGATGCAACGGAAGGTGATCCCCTCCAGCAGTTATACAGACATGTCTTTATTACTCCTTCATAGAGCTTATATTACCCCACATATTAAGTCTAGGATGTCTCCAGGGGGCAATTCACCTGTTCCAAATGCGGAACAGGAAACACAGACATATTTCATCACATGTGGGATGTCCCAAAGTGCAAAAATTATGGCATCTATTCATGCTGAACTACAGAATCTTGGCGGGATATTGTTTCCTCTGACTCCACAATGGGCAATATTTAATATGCTAGATAGCTCTCAACAAAATTCCCCAAACATATTAAAGCCATGTTGATAATATGGGCCTCAGCTGTCAGGAAAAGTCTATTGCAGCACTGGCTGGATCCACTGCCACCACCCAAATCTCTCATATATTCCAAAATAATGTATATTTTTCGAATGGACTGGCTAGACACCCTGACAAATAAAGAGAAATTGACTGGGAAATTTTTAACCACATGGTCATTATTCATTCCATCTCTGACTCAAGACACTAGGGAAAAATTAAGGGCACATTTTGAAAATACTCAGTGGTATCTTCTTCAGAAAATTAGTGGACATGATCCTATTCCTTAAATTTTGTTGGTTGTCAGTCGAATGCAGGGCGTTATAGGGGTTTACATGTTGGGGGGATGGGAGGGTGGAGGGTAGTGGGGGGACATTTATGAGTATTATACTTGTGAGATAAATTTGATACCTTTAAATTTGTATGACTTACTTGGTGGTAATGCTTCTTAATTCATCACATTGAGCTTTAAGTATGTCAGTTCAGATTGTTACCTCATGACTTGTATGATTAAAATTTACTGTAATACTTTTTAAAATCAATAAAACATGTTGGAAAAAAAAAATAATATAACTGATAGATATATTGGTCTTTGGTAAGATCCTATAGATAAGTATCCAGAGGGAGAGCGGTAGCTGATGCTTTTGGAGACGTGATTGGAGACAAAACTGTTCTAATTTCACCTAGTTTTCTATAACTTGATACCTATGTATAAGTAATTAATGTATCTCACTGATGTACTTATCGGGACTGTATATAATTTATCAATGCATAGGGTGGCCATGCTCTCCTTGGCCATTTCCAGCAGTACCATAGACAATATGTGGAGCAATGTTGCCCATTTGCAGCTACTGCTCCATTCTGGCATTACTACCCTTACTGGTGTATGGGGCCTGGTGAACAGAAGCAAAGATGGGGGCCCTCTTTTGCTTCTGCTCCCCAGTCCCGAGGGGCAGGGGTGGGTTGGACACATAGCAGATTATACTGATGGCAGTGCCAGCACACATCTCAGTGAAGAGAGCTTTCATGGAGCTCCACGGTTGTCAAAACAGAATGGCATCATTGGTAGGTGATGGCATGTATGCGCTGACTACCAGAAGTGCAGCTGCAGGGGATGATATGAGAGGTAAGTATGAAAAACATTTTTTTTCAATAAAATGAATTAAATAGGTGTGCGGGGAGAAAATGATGATGACTTGTGGGTGGGGGCTGGGGGACAGCACATGATGAATTGAAGGTGGGGGTGGGGTAGGGGAGAGCAAATAATGATGAATTGGGGGTGGGGGAGAGTAAATGATGTATTGAAGGTGAGGGAGAGCAAATGATGCTGTATTGGGTGTGGTGGGAGCAAATAATTATGAATTGAGACTGACGGGTGTGGGGGAGAGCAAATGATGAATTGAAAAGCGGTCCTGTGCCTGTGCAGGGCGGTATTACGTCGCTTTTTTCTTTATCTGACATGGTGTAGAAGTTGGGTAAAAAGTGGGGAATGTGTTTAGAAGCAGAGTTCTAGATAACTGTGTGTTATTTTCTGCAGAAACGAGTCCTGGCTGGAAGAGGTGATTGCAGTCTGCGCGGGATGAAGTAGAAAAGTGAAGATGAAGGACTTCAACTAGAGATGTTTACTGACACCATACACTGTACACTATGTGCAGAGCTCCTGTGTATAATGTCACTTATGGTAATATTAGTATTGTATGTATTAATGGTCAGTATTGTAGTATTTGGTTACTATGTAGTCTGGTCATGGTGTGGCGGTATTTCTTCCTTGTACATGGTATTATTCAGTCACTATGTGGTGGTAATATGTGGTCTGGTCATGGTGTGGCTGTATTTTTTCCTTGCATGTGGTATTATTCGGTCACTATGTGCAGTGGCGTAGCAACTGTTTGTGGCGCCCGGGGCGGCAAATTTTAGGCCACACCCCTAGCCACACCCATTTCACTGGTCACACCCATATCCACGCCCTGACCACACCCACTTAGCACTGCTGATCACACTGTTTCATAAACAATAATTATAAGCACATACCTCTCAACCGTCCCGGTTTCAGCGGGACAGTCCCGATTTCGGGACCCTGTCCGCTGTCCCGGCCAGGCGGTTTACTTTCCGCATTAGAATCGTACATACGGAAACCCCGGGGACCTCCCACACATTCTGGCAGCTACAAGTCACGTTCCATCGCTGACTTCATTTCCCCAGGATGTGGGGATCTCACCAGCTATGAGGCGCTCCATTCAATACCCGGCTCTCACTGAGCGAGACAGGCAGGATCTGGGGATCTCTTCATCTGTTGAACAGATCCCATGTTGAGATTCCCACATCCTGCTTGTCTCGCTCAGGGAGAGTCGGGTATTGTATGCAGCGGTCCGTACAATACCCGGCTCTCACTCCAACAGATCCAGCGGCTCGATGCGTCGCCGTTCTGAAGACTCTCCCGAGAACGAGTTACAGTACCTGCTGCTGTAAGCTGACCGCCAGAAATGAGGTCAGCGGTCATTTCCAGCGTTCAGCTGACTTACAGCACGTCACCTCCGGTGGAACGTGACATGTGGCTGCCAGAACGTGTGGGAGGTCCCCGGGTTTCCGCATGTACGATTCTAATGCGGGAAAGTAAACCTCCGGCCAGGACAGCGGGACAGGGACCCAGCCCTACACAGATAACAGCATTCGCTCCGTCCGCACGCAGACCCATGCACATAATGGCACCCATCCTTCCCCCCTGCAGCCCCCAAGCACACAGATCCCGCAAGTAACAGGACCCTTGTACATGCGCGGCTCCGCTCTTTGTGGCCCTGTACACACACGGCTCAGCTCCACACACCTCACACGCACAAGGCTCCGCTCCGTACACCTCGTACACACACGGCTTCGCTCCGTACACCTCGTACACACACGGCTCCGCTCCGTACACCTCGTACACACACGGCTCCGCTCCGTACACCTCATGTACACACGGCTCCGCTCCGTACACCTCATACACATACGGCTCCGCTCCGTACACCTCGTACACACGGCTCCGCTCCGTACACCTCATACACACACGGCTCCGCTCCGTACACCACGTACACACGGCTCCGCTCCGTACACCTTGTACACACGGCTCCGCTCCGTACACCTTATACACACGGCTCCGCTCCGTACACCTCGTACACACACGGCTCCGCACACACACGGCTCCGCTCTGTACACGGCTCCGACACCTTGTACACACACGGCTCTGCTCCGTACACCTCGTACACACACGGCTCCGCTCCGTACACCTCATACACACGGCTCTGCTACATCCACACTGTAAACCCAAGTCCCGACCCCCACACACACACACAAACTTACCCTAATCCAGCACCATGACAACATCACAGCAGAGTCTTGCACACAAGGGGGACACTGATCATCTGACCCCTGACTCCTCCCCTCCTGTGACCTCATCACAGGCCTGTGGGCACAGAAGACTACAGCAATAGCAGCGTCATTGCTAGCTGCTGTGAGGCTAATGCTGTAGAGACGGAGGGCAAGGAAAGGGTGCCACCCCCACACACACGTGCCGCCTGGGGCGGACCGCCCCCCCCCGCCCCCCCCCACGCTACGCCACTGACTATGTGGTGTTAGTATGTGATCTGGTCATGGTGTGACGGTATTTGTCCCTTGTATGTGGTATTATTGGTAATTTTAAAAAAAATGTATGTGACAAATTCCCTTAAAGAAAATAAATAAAAATATACCCAAAAAGAGTATTGAATATTTTGACAAATTTTTAATCGTTAGAGTGGAGTAGGGCTCGGCAAAAAAAGTCTACCTTGCCATTGTGGGATGAAACTTAAAAAAATCTTTTGGTCAAAACAAAAGCTGCTGGCTATGTCTGTGATCTGCTGTTCGATGGGAACTATTGTATAATTGGTGAGGACGTGACACAGAAGTGGAGTTTTGTTAAGAGTGGGCTGTGGGACTATGGAAGGTTTCAGAGGTGCAGGTGGAGCCTAGGAGGAGTCTCAAGAGGGCCCCAAAATTTTGCCAGTATGGGGCCCTGAAATCCCTGATGGCAGCCTTGTTGTTGGGTGTACAAGTATTCGGACTCAAAGTGATCAGCAAGCTATCACCTATACAATTTTATTTGTGCAAAAAGAGTTAAAATTTCAGGACGGTATATTTTTCAGTTTATTTTGTACTATTTCATTTTTTTCTGTCCTTGAATAGTGTTATGAAAGCAAAATGTCATTGCACTTGAATCCATGAGATGAATTTTAACATTTCACTTTTCTAAGCCTAAAGATAGAAAGGGGAAAGCTAACTGCCTCGGAGTAGCGCCCCAAAGGAATAGGTAGCTCCCACACATATATTGACGGTGAGACAAGATGAAATACACACGCAGGCAGAAAACAAAATAAGCAAATGCTGAGGCCCAAAACTATCTAGATAGGACAGGACAGGAAAGAATACTGTCTGCAATCCAGCAAAACCCTAAGAAAAATTCCAACACTTCTGATTCCAAAAATAGTGAGACCACACCATCTCTCCCCCGCTAGAGCAGAACTCTGGTGTGAACAGGTATCTACCCAGCAGCCACTGAAATAACAGGGACTGACAAATAAACTGAGGTAAATGAGAAACAGAGACCAGCGCAGGCCCCAGCATGGGGACCCGGCTGACCTCACTCCAGAAGGGCAGAAAAACAAAGGAAAACGAAACCACAGAAACAAGCAGAAATAACTTATCTGAAAGTTGCAGGAGACAGCAGAAAGCAAGCTGACTTCCAAACTGGACCAGGAAGAAACAACTAATCAACCGGCAAGGATCATGGGAAGGTTACTCCCTTAAATCTCCCCAGTCATAACTCCAGATTGCCAATCGTCCGCAGCTGAATCCTCAGCTGAAGGGCCTCTATCTGCCAAGGCAGCTTCATTACTATCAGCAGCCACCAGAGGGAGCCCCAACTCAGAATCCAGCACGTTCACAACAGTACCCCCCCTTGAGGAGGGGTCATCGAACCCTCACCTGCGCCACCAGGCCGATCAGGATGAGCTCGGTGAAAGGCTCGAACCAATCTTTCTGCATGAATGTCAGAAGCAAACACCCAAGAATTGTCCTCCTGACCATAACCTTTCGACTTAACCAAGTACTGGAGTCTCCATCTAGCCAGATGAGAATCCAATACCTTCTCCACTCCATACTCCAGATTGCCCTCAACCAAAACAGGCTCAGGGGGTGCAGCCATAGGAACCACTGGTTCAACAAACCTTTTCAATAAAGATTTGTGGAAGACGCTGTGAATCTTAAACGTCCCTGGAAGAGCCAAACGGAAGGAAACGGGATTAAGAATTTCCAAGATCTTATAAGGTCCAATGAACCTTGGCTTAAATTTTGGAGACGCCACCATCATAGGGATATTTCTTGAGGACAACCAAACCATGTCACCCACTTTAAACCGAGGACCATCAGTCCTATGCCAGTTGGAAAACCGTTGGGCCCTCTCCTGAGAGAGAGACAACTTATCCACTACTTGATCCCAAATCTGCTGCATTCTCTCCACCAAAGAGTCAACACCCGGACAGACAGAAGCCCCCACCTGCCCCGAAGAAAACCGAGGATGAAACCTGAAATTGCAGAAAAAAGGGGACATCAAAGTGGCAGAACTAGACCTATTATTTAGAGCAAATTCAGCCAAGGGAAAAAAAGAGACCCAGTCATCTTAATCAGCAGACACAATACATCTCAAATAAGTTTCCAAGGTCTGGTTTGTTCTCTCAGTCTGCCCATTGGTCTGAGGGTGAAACGCAGAGAAGAAAGAAAATCTGGAAACAAATTGGACTCCTCTGTCAGACACAATGTTCTCTGGAATGCTGTGCAACCGAACCACCTGCTGAAAAAACAAGGGCACCAACTCGGAAATGGATGGCAACTTCGGCAGTGGCACAAGATGGATCATCTTGTAAAATCTATCACAGATCACCCAGATAACAGTCATTCTCTGAGAGACAGGGAGGTCAGAAATAAAATCCATAGAGATATGGGTTCATGGCCTCGTGGGCACAGGCAATGACATTAACAATCCACTAGAGCGAGAGCAAGGTTTGGACCGAGAACAAGTCCCAGAGGACTGCACAAAATTCCTGACATCACAAGATAAAGTAGGCCACCAAAAGGACCGACTCACCAAATCTGTAGTACCAAAAATACCGGGATGACCAGCCAATGCAGAGCAATGAACCTCAGACATAACTTTCTTCCTCCATTGGTCTGGGACATACAATTTCCCCGCAGGGCAACGTTCAGGTTTATCCCCCTGAAATTGCTCCAGGGCCAGTCTCAAATCGGGTGAGATAGCGGAAAGAACCACACCCTCCTTCAGAATGGCCGTAGGCTCAGTCACATCAAGAGAATACGCAAGGAAACTCCTAGAGAGGGCATCTGCCTTAACGTTCTTAGTACCCGGGAGATAGGAGACCATAAAGTTAAACCGCGTGAAAAACAAGGCCCACCTGGCCTGTCTAGGATTCAGTCGCTTGGCTGATTTGAGGTAGATCAAGTTCTTGTGGTCAGTGAGGACCACAACTTGATGTTTGGCTCTCTCTAACCAATGTCTCCACTCTTCAAACGCTCACTTCATAGCCAATAATTCCCGATTCCCCACATCATAATTACGTTCAGCTGGGAAAAACTTTCGGGAGAAGAAGGCACATGGGTTAATCTTAGAGGTTACAGGATCCTTTTGGGACAAAACGGCATCTATTTCCACCTGAAATGGGAGAGAAACATCAGGTTGCTGCAGAACAGGAGCAGAAGTGAATGTCCGCTTAAGCTCCGAGTCCTGAAAAGCCGAAACTGCCTCTGGAGACTAATTTAGCACATCAGAGCCCTTTTTGGTCAAATCAGTCAGTGGTTTCACAATACCAGAAAAATTACTTATAAATTTACGGTAAAAATTAGCAAAACCCAAAAATCTCTGAAGAGCCTTCAATGAAGTGGGCTGAACCCAATCAGAAATGGCCTGAACCTTGACCGGGTCCATTTCAATAGCGGACGGAGACAGAATGAATCCGAAAAAAGAAACCTTCTGTACGCCAAAGAGACATTTTGATCCCTTGACATACAAAGCATTTTCTCTCAAAATACGGAACACCATCCGAACATGTTCTACATGAGAATCCCAATCATTGGAAAAAATCAAAATATCGTCCAAATAAACACTCAGTAACTTATCCACAAAATCCCGGAAAATATCGTTCATGAAAGATTGGAAGATGGAAGGGGCATTAGGGAGCCCAAAAGGCATCACTAGGTACTCAAAATGCCCCTCAGGGGTATTAAACGCTGTCTTCCTTTCATCCCCGTGCTTAATGCGAATAAGATTATACGCCCCCCCTAAGGTCAAGCTTGGTAAACCAACTAGCACCTTTCACTCGGGAGAATAAATCCGAAATCAGGGGTAACGGATACTGATATTTAACAGTGATCTTATTAAGGAGACGATAGTCAATACATGGTCTCAATGAACCATCCTTTTTGGCCACAAAGAAAAAGCCGGCACCCAAGGGTGAAGAGGACAGTCTAAAGGTACTGCCACACTAAACGCTCCCGCTAGCGATCACGATAACGACGCATACTAATGCGATCGCTAGCGGGATCGTTTTAATATCGCTAGTAGCGCACTAATTTAGCGATGTTGTTAAGGACGCTATCGCGGTTAGCGATCTCCTTAACGACTTTGGCGGTACAAAAACACCGCACATCGCTAAAAAAAAGGTGCCACACTCAGCGATATATACTCACCAGCGGGACGCCAACGATAAAAATAGCGTCCGGAACGATGAGAACGATGAACGAGATCACAGCAGGGGCACAGCAGGGGCCACGTCGTTGCTGCATGCCACACACACCGGCGTCACTAACGAGATCGCTAAATAGTGACGTATTTTAGCGATCTCGTTAGCGACGCTGTTTAGTGTGGCATACCCTTTATATGACCCTTCTCCAATGACTCTTTGATATAAGATCGCATAGCATCATGCTCAGGTACAGACAAATTGAAGAGCCGACCCTTGGGAAATTTACAACCGGGCACTAACTCAATCGCGCAATCATAACTTCTATGAGGAGGTCAGGACGCAGACTTACTCTCACTAAACACATCAGAATTTTCAGCCAAATAGCCGGGGATCTCCTGAGGCTGGGGAGAGGTAGAAAACACTGGAGTGTCACCATGAACATATTGACAACCCCAACTGGCCACAGACACAGACTTCCAATCCAAAACAGGATTATGGGTCTGCAACCAAGGAAAACCCAGTACAATAATGTCATGCAAATTATGCAACACTAAAAATTTACAATTCTCTTGGTGGTCTGGGCTACCCGCATTATCACCTGGGTCGAAAATTGGGGTTTATTCTCCGCCAAAGGGGTTCAATCAATGCCCAGCAAAGGAATAGGAGTCCGCAGAGGTACCATGGGAAACCCACAACGTTTGGCAATGTAAAAATGCATCAGGTTCAGGGCTGCTCCTGAATCGACAAAAGCCTGAGCGGAAAATGTGGACAAGGAGCAGATCAAAGTAACAGTCAAGAGAAATTTAGACTGTACATTGCCCAAAACAAATGAGTGCGAAAAACGTCTTCCCCGCTTAGGGCAGACGGAAATAGTATGAGAAGCATCCCCACAATAATAACACAACTTATTATGCTTCCAAAATTCTCAACGCTGAGCCCCACAAACAACCCCATCACACTGCATGGGCTCAGGGGCCCGTTCGAAAGGCAACACCACCTCTCGCATAGTTTTACGTTCACGCAAGCATCGGTCAATTTGAATAGCTAATGACATAGAATTGTTGAGCCCCGAGGGGACAGGAAATCCCACCATAACATCTTTTATGGTCTCTGCCATTCCTTTCCGAAAAAGAGTCGCTAGGGCATCATCGTTCCATTTCGTAAGGACTGCCCATTTTCGGAATTTCTGACAATATAACTCTGCTATTTCCTGACCCTGGTTCAATCCCAACAAGGTTTTCTCAGCTTGATCAATAACATTAGGTTCATCGTACAATAATCCCAGAGCTTGAAAAAACACATCAACATTAGCCAACACAGGATCCCCAGGTGTCAGGGAAAAGGCCCAGTCCTGAGGGTCGCCGCGCAACAGGGAGATGACAATTTGAACCTGCTGCGCTGCGTTCCCCGAGTACTTAGGTTTCAAGGCAAAAAACAATTTATAATTATTCCTGAAGTTCAAAAATTTAGACCGATCCCCAGAAAATAAATCAGGCAGAGGAATCCTAGGTTCCATGTCAGAAAACTGAGTAAGATAGGCAGAAATTCCCCGAACTTCAGTAGCTAGCCGCTCAACACGACCAGACAGCTGCCCATCTCCATTGAGGAAAAAAAAAATCCTCCTACGGCCCCCAGAGAAAAAGAGGAAAAAATATATAAAAAAAAAATTCTGAAACCCCCTTTTTTTTTTTTTTTGCTATTCTTTCCTTCTTTTGAGTACCCTAGGATTACAGTTTGGCCGGTGATTCTGTTATGATTTGGTAGCCTAGGAGGACAATAACAAAAATAGCCAAGGCAGCCAGACACCCAGAGAGGTTGGTAACTAATGGATTGCAGACCCTTAAGCTAACCGCACAACTAGAAGCAGCCGTGGGACGTACCTATGATGACCTAGACGCCTCGACACAGCCAGAGAGTTAGCTAAGCCTAAAGATAGAAAGGGAAAAGCTAACTGCCCCAGAGTAGCGCCCCAATGGAATAGGTAGCCCCCACACATATATTGGCGGTGAGACAAGATGAAATACACACGCAGGCAGAAAATAGAGTAAGCAAATGCTGGGGCCCAAAACTATCTAGATAGGACAGGACAGGAAAGAATACTGTCTGCAATCCAGCAAAACCCTAGGAAAAATTCCAACACTTCTGATTCCAAAAATACTGAGACCACACCATCTCTCCCCAGCTAAATCAGAATTCTGGTGTGAACAGGTAGCTACCCAGCAGCCACTGAAATTACAGGGACTGACAAATAAACTGAGATAAATGAGAAACAGAGACCAGCGCAGGCCCCAGCAGGGGGACCCGGCTGACCTCACTCCAGAAGGGCAGAAAAACAAAGGAAAACGAAACCACAGAAACAAGCAGAAATAACTTACCTGAAAGTTGCAGGAGACAGCAGAAAGCAAGCTGACTTCCAAACTGGACCAGGAAGAAACAACTAATCAACTGGCAAGGATCATGGGAAGGTTACTCCCTTAAATCTCCCCAGTCTTAACTCCCAGATTGCCAATCATCTGCAGCTGAATCCTCAGCTGAAGGGCCTCTATCAGTCAAGACAGCTTCATTACTATCAGCAGCCACCAGAGGGAGCCCCAACTCAGAATCCAGCTCGTTCACAACACCTCAGTGTGCGCCGAACCTTATAGTCCAGGAGATTTTCTTGTCTTAAAAAAATATGCTATTGAGATCTACACCAGATCTGTTCCAGGAATCTACTATACAATGGACCAGAACATAGCGTGCCACCTGTGATAATGAACAAGCATAGCTTTTCTGCTCTTCTGCTGAGAAATCCGCAGCCCTTCGAGAGCTTAGCTGAATCTTTTCCATACCTATTTGACTCCTAACCTTAATCAAGTCGGTGTCTCGGCTGTGCTGCCCTATGGTCAGAAAAAACAACTATAAGCCCCACTTTCCATCCCGTGACCAACTGTGCACCTATGATCGTATACATCAGAGCCGAGCTTCTTAGACAAAGCTTGGTCATGCCTGACATTCGCAAAATGTCTTATCCGATGCCGACTAAAAGAGTTAAATGACAAAGCCTCACAACTTCTATATATACTGTTCCTGAGTTCTAGAGGAACTTTCAAAGCCAGTCATCTCAAAGACCTCTTATGTCACATGTTGTCAGCTGGATAATTCACTGTTTTCCTGCATTAATAGTGCAAGAACCTGAATGAAATACAATGAATAATCTTAAAAATGCTTTTATCTCATTCCCTGGATTTCAGTAGCCCACGTAATTATAGGTGAACGGCACAGCTGAAATGTTCATCCATTCCGACACCTACGTAGTTACAATGTGTAGCCCTGGTGGTAGGCACACGCAGTACCCTGGAGAGTGTATGGAGAGGCAGCGGCTTAATGCTCAATATGCATTCACTCTACACACGTTAGACACACCCTTAGGGTAGTGGAGTATACTCTAGGGAGTGGTCAAGAAGGTATGTGTAGGAGTGATTTTAGTCAGTGAGTCTGTTCTAGTTCCTGTCTTCGGGCAGTAAGGACGTGAAGAGTCTGTGTCTGGACTACAGTGAAGGAGTCTAGATTGCTATCTCATCAGCTTGGAAAGTGGAGTCTGGTATAGGTGTTGGAATACGCCTTAGTCTGGTCAGAGCTGTGTCATCTCCTCAGCATACATTGAAGGAAGGAACAAGTTGTAACCCAGAAAGTCTTCAGCATTCCTGTCTAGAGGACAGTATCAGGTACAGTGACGTGCTCCTGCCTGTGATAACTGAGCATCTGCGGCGAACTTGATTGGAAGGAAAAGGAAAGAAGTGACTGCTCGACCCTTTGCTAGTAAGAGTGCTTATGTTACCAGCGTGGACAAGGCGAAAGGCAAGTGGATTTATAAGATTGTGCTTAACGGATTGCAGAAGTCCAGCACGTTTCTACCGGTCACTGGGGACCGAAGAGTCACTGTTGCTTCAGGCACAGTGACAGGACAACCAGGAATCTACCGGACCCTAGGTCGCGGCAGACAAGCCCCTTATAGTCAGCACGTAGCTGGGGTCAGGGGAGTGAAGGCTTCGGAGTTCTGCAGGACTACATAAGTATTCAGCTCCTTCACAGGAAGGCCCCTAACACTAAGCTGACTGGGCAGGTACAGCAAGCATTGCTGAAGATTAGAGGGAACTACGCTTCATGCTAGTTGCACTCGTTATATTGGAGATAAAGGAGGCCCCTAACTTGTCCAGCTGCTGCCTCAAAATACACTCTCCGTGGATCAGCCTCCCTGGGACCTGCCTTAACATCTTGCAAGTAAAGGTATGGAAAGACGCTGACCGTGTGAGACTGTGTTCTTTAACCGCACTCGACTTCACTACTCACATAGACTTTGAGGGACCAGTCCCACCTGTAGGGGACCCGACATCTAGCTGCCTCACCATCCCCTCAGAGATCTACAGCAGCGCTGGTACTAATTACCAGAGACTACAGGTGGCGTCACGAACTGTACATAAATCAATCCCTGTAAATATATCCCCAACATACGCCAGACCGCCAGGGCCACAGACCGAGCCACAGCTACCTGTGACAAGAATCCCCATAGACTTCCATGGGCTCGGCTCTGAGTACCCCATTGCCCTGGTAACCCACAATTGTGGTGGCGGGTCGACACAACTAAACTTGGCGTCACGAACAGGATACCAAACTCGCGAAATTGCGAGCCCTGCGTGCCTAAGAACTTGTTTTTGTGAAAAGGACTGTTTGCACTTTTGGCGCCAAAATCGCCATTTTTGTCGCCATATTCGCGCCCTCAGGCGCTGGAGAAGAAGGTGGGCGTACCTTCGTGGGCGTCTACCCCCCTGTGGCGCGAAGAAAATGCCTGCCCTCTCAAAGTGCTACTATAACATGCGGTCCTGCCCTACAGCAAAGGAGGTCCGCCTCCTCTTCACCTTCCCTGCGAGGAGGAGGAGACGCAAACCCCACCTCCACGGAAGAGACCGGATGTCTCCGCAAAAAGAAGAGAGAATCTTCTGGAAAATGATGGAGGCAGGACGTGTGCAGCCGAGTGGGGCAGCGGAGGCAGGCAGGCCCCGGGCCCCCGTCAAGCTGCCATCGGCATCGGACACCTATGCCATCCTGCACCTGCAACAGGCGTTGTTAGAGCTTCAGGAGGAGAACGCACGCCTAAAGATGTTCCAACCTGGCCTGGAGGAGATAGAGAGACGCCGCTGTAACCTGCTGAAGTGGCAAATGACAAACACGGCGTCCCCTCCCCTCAACGAACCCCCACGATTCCAAAAACCGAAAAGTCTGCTGCCCAAGGCGAAGGAGCAACCAGAGGCTGCCCCCGAAAGTACCGTTCCCGATCCCACTGGTGAAGCGGTGGATGCGGAGGAGGTTGAGGAGGTACAGCCAATCCCGGAACGCCCGCCCGGCCAGGAGGCCGCAGCAGATTATCGGTCCCCGGCAGGGACACCGGAGGGGTCCTGTCCGTCACTACCAGATGTGGACTGGGACGAAATGGCGCGCCTGGATGACGTCGCCTACACCGCCCAGTGGGAGCAAGAATGGCGGAGTCGTGAGAAAAAGAGGCGCCAGCAGGAGGAAGAGCGGGAAATCCAGAAGAACCGCCAGCGACAGTATGCCGAGCTGATTGCCGACAAGGAGACTGTCCGTCGCGACAAAGGTACCTTACGGGAACCGCGGCGGCGGGGGTGTGTGGCTGAGTTCCAGCTCCGGAAGGGCTGGGGCTTTATCCGAGAACCGGGCCTCTACCCAGCGGTCTTCGTCAGCAGGCGTGACGTGGAATCTCACCTGCCACAAGGCCATCCCGGGAGGGACTTAGTAAACGGCGACATAGTCACCTATACGCGGCATTGGGGAATGAAGGGGTGGTATGCCCTGAACGTCGCCATCGTCCGCGACCCCGTCCCAGACGCCGGTACCGTCACCATTACCGCAGCGTCCCCGTCTCCAGCTCAAGCAGCATCCGGCCGTGCCTCAGCATCGCCCCCTTCAAAGTCATCGCAACCTGCGACCCAGAGTGCATCACGAATTAAAGTCACCTCTTCATCGCCACATGCGACCCAATCTAGATCGCAATCCCTAACGCGGTCTATATCATTAACGGTAATTGAGACGCAATCGGTGTCATGTGGAGAGACTGAACCAGTTGCGCCCCTGGAGGTTCGCACCAGAACTGTCGCGACCCAGACCCTGATCGCAGCACATGATTTGCTGGTCTTGGGATCAAGGGCACATTGCATCGTTCCAGCCCCCGGGGTGGAAAATGTAGTGGAAAAAGTATTTGCAGAAAATGAATAAATAGTAAAGGGTTGGTGAGATCCATATCGGGTCTACCATCAGTACTATAGCAGAAAGTTTAAAATGTTTTTGAGAAAGAGTTTTGCACAAGTTATATATAATGAATATATATTTCTAGTTATAGAATGCCCGGCTGGGTAATTGGTAATTGATAGATGATAATTGATAATTGATAGATGAAAAACAGTTGCACTTTTGATAATGTGATTTATTATGTCTTTCTTTATAAATGGACTTTTGAGGTTAAGGACTATGCTAACCCGGAACATTCTTGTATATAGTTGCACTCCGGTGCCCTATCTTGGTTTTACAAAAACCATCCATATCTACCTCTGAAAAACAAAACCCGTATGGTGTGGCACTGAGTGAGGTCTGCAATTGGACGTCCTGCAGCCCACCCAGGACCCACGTTGAAGGTTTGGTGCGGGTCCTTCACAAGTATATTGTATATGTATTTATTGAATGACATTTGATACTATTTGTATTTTTGTATTAAAGTTTGTAACGTTCAAGGTGATCTCACCTCCCGGATGGGAAGATGTTATTGTTATTGTTATTGTATAAATAAAATGTCTTTTGTATTTCACAGCCCGGGAGTGCTGTCGTTTACCATGGGGGAATGTGTAGCCCTGGTGGTAGGCACACGCAGTACCCTGGAGAGTGTATGGAGAGGCAGCGGCTTAATGCTCAATATGCATTCACTCTACACACGTTAGACACACCCTTAGGGTAGTGGAGTATACTCTAGGGAGTGGTCAAGAAGGTATGTGTAGGAGTGATTTTAGTCAGTGAGTCTGTTCTAGTTCCTGTCTTCGGGCAGTAAGGACGTGAAGAGTCTGTGTCTGGACTACAGTGAAGGAGTCTAGATTGCTATCTCATCAGCTTGGAAAGTGGAGTCTGGTATAGGTGTTGGAATACGCCTTAGTCTGGTCAGAGCTGTGTCATCTCCTCAGCATACATTGAAGGAAGGAACAAGTTGTAACCCAGAAAGTCTTCAGCATTCCTGTCTAGAGGACAGTATCAGGTACAGTGACGTGCTCCTGCCTGTGATAACTGAGCATCTGCGGCGAACTTGATTGGAAGGAAAAGGAAAGAAGTGACTGCTCGACCCTTTGCTAGTAAGAGTGCTTATGTTACCAGCGTGGACAAGGCGAAAGGCAAGTGGATTTATAAGATTGTGCTTAACGGATTGCAGAAGTCCAGCACGTTTCTACCGGTCACTGGGGACCGAAGAGTCACTGTTGCTTCAGGCACAGTGACAGGACAACCAGGAATCTACCGGACCCTAGGTCGCGGCAGACAAGCCCCTTATAGTCAGCACGTAGCTGGGGTCAGGGGGAGTGAAGGCTTCGGAGTTCTGCAGGACTACATAAGTATTCAGCTCCTTCACAGGAAGGCCCCTAACACTAAGCTGACTGGGCAGGTACAGCAAGCATTGCTGAAGATTAGAGGGAACTACGCTTCATGCTAGTTGCACTCGTTATATTGGAGATAAAGGAGGCCCCTAACTTGTCCAGCTGCTGCCTCAAAATACACTCTCCGTGGATCAGCCTCCCTGGGACCTGCCTTAACATCTTGCAAGTAAAGGTATGGAAAGACGCTGACCGTGTGAGACTGTGTTCTTTAACCGCACTCGACTTCACTACTCACATAGACTTTGAGGGACCAGTCCCACCTGTAGGGGACCCGACATCTAGCTGCCTCACCATCCCCTCAGAGATCTACAGCAGCGCTGGTACTAATTACCAAGACTACAGGTGGCGTCACGAACTGTACATAAATCAATCCCCTGTAAATATATCCCCAACATACGCCAGACCGCCAGGGCCACAGACCGAGCCACAGCTACCTGTGACAAGAATCCCCATAGACTTCCATGGGCTCGGCTCTGAGTACCCCATTGCCCTGGTAACCCACAATTGTGGTGGCGGGTCGACAAACAATGGATGAAGAAAAAAGCATCAAGTTCAACCAGGGGACGGGAGATGAAAGGGAAGAGTAAACTTTAGATTTTTACTTCCTTCAATTGATTCAAAAGAGGTTAAAAAAAATATCCCACTATGCAAGAACCGATCTGTGTTAAAAGTAAAATGTTCCCTCCTGGTTCCGAGTGTCGATCCTTTTTTGTGTCTCTTCTTTCTAACGCTTCCAACTCCTTTCTATGAACTGTTGCCCAGGATTGAACTGCATCTTCCAGATGAGGCTGCAATGATGCTTTGCACAGTGGTCATGTTATATCCCTGTTCTGCGAGTCTTTGCCTCGGGAGTCTGCAAGCACAAAATGCATGGTAACACTTATAATGTGGTGTGTAACCCATATCTGCAGGTTATTGTCATGATGTGACTGTCTGAAATAAGTGAGAGAGGCCTAAAACTGTCACTGGAACAGGGACACTAATTATCCCTGTCCCAGGGGTACTCTTGATGGTAAAGAGGCCTGGTTCTCTAACCTTACTATGCTCCTGTTAAACCTAATCTGTCCCCTTCCCCACCCCATGAGGCATAGGAGAGAAATGTAGGGGAAACAAGTAACAAAGACAGATAGAGGTAACTGAAAATCTACTATCATACAAAACACTCACCAAAAATAGGGAGGAGGAGAGGGAAAGGAAGGAGCAAACAAACTAAATAGGAATAAGGACGAGGGGATAAATTCTCATGAAACTACTGCACACAAAATAGTCCAGCAACTACTCCCAAATCCAACACTTCACAGCTGAATACTTAAAGGAAGAATATTCTTTCACCAGCAAGGAAGAAATGTTCAGAGCTGGTATATGTAGAGAGAGAAAATTATATCAGCAGCTGCAGCAGAAAGCAATAACTCTGTATGTTCCTAGCCAACAAGGAAAGAGTACTAACTCCTTAACCTTTTCAGCACTGATGGAAAGGAAATCCATTTAAAATAGGACAAGAATCATACTGTCTCTCTTTATAGATGTGATTCGAGTCCTATTTTAAATGGATTTCCTTTCCATGAGTGTTTAGGATCTGTGATTCATTACCCCTAGTGACCTTCTAACTCCAGGTCTCCCAGGGGGACGTGACACCCTTGTGACAGCTATTAGTGTTTGGGGACATAACAAGTTCCCTATAAGTCTTTAATATTATCTGCAGCACAATGGAGTCCGGTAGATTCTTGGGCTATAAGGAAGAGGCTTTGCAAATCAACTTGTGAAAGATTCATTGATTTACCCAATATAACCTACATACATTAGTAAATAAATCTCGTAGACCTGATGAGCCGAGTATTTACTGTGACAACCCAGACCAAAATGAGTATTTAACTATTTTTGAAAGTTTGCAATAAGTTTCTGCCCAATTAGCCTCCTTTCAACGTGCTACTGCTGAAACTCCCATCCACTTAGCCTGATTGACAAGCTCCGTAGCATCTTTTCTCCCTGCTGCTGGTCAGTCTCCACACACCTAGCCTGACTGACAGCTCTTCTTCCCTGCTGCTGCTGAATCTTCACTCATCTAACCTTATTGAGAGCTCCCCAGTGCCCTTCTTCCCTGCTGCTGCTGGAATATCAAGTTTCTCTGTACCAGCTGCAGCTGTCAGTTGGTTGGAGTCGAGATTGGACTCATGAGCTCTCTCACTCTTTTGCTAAACTCAAAATGCTCATTATAATAATTTGATTCTGTAGCCATTCTGACATGAATTTGTACAGTAAGTACACAAGCCTCATCAGGTGTAAGAGATCTATATGCGAAATTATGCCATTTCTAGTGTGAAATCCGGAGACCGACCTACTTTAGTCTGGAGATTCAGGCAGGCTGTATAATGGTAAGTCATGTGTAAATAAGCACTGCCGATGCCACAGTCTACCCGGTGGTACTCATTCATGATTTATGAAATCTCCTTTTGTTCTTTGTTCTTCATTGAACGTTTTTCTCTATGAAAACGCTGGCTGTAGAGCTAAAGTCTGGGGAGAAAGCGAGCAGCTTGACAGAGGATGGAATGTGAGCTAATCACAGCAGGCGCTCTATTGATAGAAACAGGCAAAAAAAAGCATCTTCTAAACATGAGCCATATTAATTATGAGTCACACGTACCAGGGCTTTGGGTACTCGGCACCGAGCCCGTTGAAGTCCATGGGGAATGTCACAAGTAGCACAGCTCGGTCCGTTGCCCTGGGCGCTCATTCAAAGGGGGAATATTTACAGGGGATTTTAGGAATAGTTCGTGACGCCACCTGTGGTTTCTGATCAAGGTGACCAGCGCTGCAGGGTGAATCCTCTGAGGGTTGGGGCAGCAAGGTGGTAAGTCTCCCACAGGTGAGACTAGATGGATCCCTCAGGGTGTAATGGCGGTGCAGGGTGCGGGCAATAAGTCAGTCACACACAAGTCAGTCTCTTTCCATACCTTTACTGGTGATGGTGTCAGGTATGTCCCAGGAGGCTGCTCAGGGTGGAGTATGTACATCCAGGTAATCGCCAAGTAGGTTTAAGGCCTCCTTTCCCCTTTAAAGTGTATGAGTCCTAACCTGCGTGAAGTCAAGTTTAACTCTGAATAGCACAGCTTCGCCCGGCCAACATTGTGATGGAAGTCTTCTTGTGGCAAGAACTAAATCTTCAATGCAGCGTCCCGCTAAACTCCTGTTCTGCCTGACCCCGGTTACGTATCGGCACTTAGGGCTGCCCTCTGTGACTTGAAGTCCAGCAGGGATTCCGGTGTTTCTCCTACTAGCCGTGAAGGTTCTAGCAAGTCTTCGGACCCGGTGTCCGGTTAGCAGAGTGGAGGTGCTATGTCACCTATGGCACTCCTTCCTTCAGTCACCACTCGCCCGTCGCCCTACTCTCACCCTTAACATAAGCACGGGTAGCAGTAGGTGTAGTCGTCAGCTTCCTCCCTTCCACAGCTCACTGACCGTTTCTCAGTTGACTCGTTGTTATAATAACTGTAGTCCCCTTCCTTCTGTTCCTTCATAAACTCTGTCCAGAGCGGCTATCAGGACCTTCCGTCAGACTGATTTCATGCTCACTCCGAGAGTCACTTTCCACTTGCATCGGGTACTAACAGTCCGTCTGTACTGAGATAACAGCTTGCAATCTTCCTCCTCTGTCTCTGACTAGAATGTCTCTGACAGGAAATCCACAGAATGACTCACTCCTGAATCACTGCAACCACTGAACTACGACTGACCTAATTGCTACGTCTCTCACACCCTTAAATAGTCTAAGGTTCCCTCTAGTGGTAATCTAGGAAAGTGTGAGTGATGTGAATGAATATCAGGTTTTGCAATTACCTTTCAATACATACTCCTGGAAACATGTGTACCAAGCGCAGCTGGGCCACACAATTACTCCAGACACTAGTGATGGTGAGCATGCTTGGGTGTAATCTGAGCATCTGGGCATGCATGAGCAATATGTTTGATGACAGCATGTGAGTCAGCATCTGTGACGGCGGTAAAAGGGTTACCGTCAGTCACAGGCGTCAGCTGATGGGAATATTACTCTCATCAGGGTACGCCTGCTGTCGCTGATAGCAGCGAGAGCAGTCGAGGCAGATGAGAGTTTTCATCAGCTGGTGCCTGTGCTATAAATAAATTTAAAAAAAATTAATGTGGTGTTTCTTCTATTTTTGATAACCAGCGTAGGCAAAACTGACAGCTGCGGGCTGCAACTCTTAGCTGTCAGCTTTATAATGGCTGGTTATCAAAATGGAGGGGTCCCACGCCGTGTTTTTAAAATGATTTAAATAAATAATTTTAAAAACGGAGAGGGGTCCCCCCTATTTTGACAACCAGCCAAGTTAAAGAGACAGCTGGGGGCTGGTATTCTCATACACCTGTCCGTCTATCTTATTTATCTATCTTATGTTATCTATCTTATATAGTTGTCTTATATATCTAGCTTATCTATCTATCTTATAACATAACTTCTGAAATTTCAACATTGTTCTGGGAAAAATACATTTTCTGGAACAATTTCAAGAGTGCACTTTTAGTCATTTTATATCAATCTAGAAAAAAAAAGATGAGGCAGCACAAGCAAAGACAAATGCAGCTGATAGTTGCAAACTGTAATGGGAATGGTGGAACCACTGTGCCAGAGTATGGGGAGAGCCTGAAGGGGCGTAACTAGGTGAGCACCTGACTCTTCACTAGTGTCCCTGATGGTGGGGTTAGATTTGGCTCCCGATGGACACCAGATGTCACTCCATGACTGACCACAGACCCACAGCAGCTGACCCCCAAGGAAATGGTAGCAGGCACGGCCCGTATGGAGGGACAGAAAATGCAGGTGTGTAGCCCAGCTTCGCAGGCACACATAAAAGTCCAGGAGAGTGCACTGGAAGGCAACAGCAAAGCTTGATATGCATTCACTGCCACTCACTCTTCAGACACACCCATCTGAGATATAAGGGGGAGTGACACGTGGCAGCTCAGACAGTTTCCTGTCTTCGGACAGTGTAGTCAGTCAGTTAGCTCTGGGAGGCTCAGGAGTGAGTCATCCCTTGGATAGTTATCTGTCTGAGATAAGATCAGTCTGAGTGGAGCTTAGTGTTCAGTGGAGTTCAGCCTGTTAGCTTCTGTCTCAAGGACAGAGCAGCCATTCAGTCTCGGTCCTGTGTGGACTTTGGAGGAAACTGAGAGCTTTGCAGCGAGCTCTGGATGAAGCTGACATTATTCCACAAAAGCCACCAGTGTTTATGTTAAGAGCGGAAAGCAGGGCGAAGGGCACAGTGGAGAAGATAGAGAAGTGCTTTAGGTATTGGATTGCCTGCACTAAATTGCCGGACACCGGGGTCCGAAGCGTTGCTACTGTTTCAGGCATAGTGACAAGAAAACCGGAGGCATCTGGACTACAGGTCGCAGAGAGCAGCCCAAAGTGTCAATACGTAACCGGAGTCAGGTGGAACAGGGACTTTGAGCTAGGCCAAGCAAAAGTAAGGACTTAGTTCCATCACTTAGAAGGCTCCACCACAACGTTGGCCGGGCAGTACAGCTATTGAGAGAGCTGGGGATTCAGAATTAACTTCGCTTCAGGCAAGTTGGATTCACATGTATATGAGTAAAGGAGGCCTCTAACCTGCTCAGCTGTTACCCGAATGTGCACTCTCCACCCCGACCAGCTCCCCGGGATCTGCTTGAGCCACCATCAGTAAAAGGTATGAAAAGAAGCTGCATTGTGTTTGGCTGAATTCTTACTACACCCTGCATCATCTTCACCATAGACTTCCAGGGACCCGTCTCACCTGTGGGAGACTCACTACCAAGCTGCCCCATAACATCCCCTGTGAAAGTCCTTAGAGCAGCGCTGGTACAATTTACCAGAAACCGCAGGTGGCGTCACGAACTACCTATCCTAATAATCCCCTGTAAATATCCCCCATTGCACGACCGCCAGGGCCACGGACCGAGCCACCGCTACCAGTGACAACTCCCATAGATGCCCATGGGCTCGGCTCCGAGTACCCCATAGCCCTGGTATCCACAATTGTGGTGCGTGGTCGCAACACAGGCAGGCACTGAAGAAACACAGGCACCACAGGTACACACGGGACTGACTGGAATACAGATTGGCACAGGAAGGTGCTGGCTGATCTGGCTGGTATACAGAAGTACTGGCAGGTGCGGCTGGACCAGCTGATGTACAGATGAGAAAGCAGCAGGTGCGGACTGGACTGGCTGATGTACAGATGAGAACTGACAGGTGCAGACTGGACCAGCTGATATACAGATGAGCACTGAAAGGTGCGGACTAGACCAGCTGATGTACAGATGAGCACTGAAAGGTGCGCACAGGACCAGCTGATATACAGATGAGCTCTGGCAGGTCTGGAATGCACCGGCTGAAACTGAGAAAGACAAGCAAGTACGTGCAGACAGGTACAGGACAAGTAGACTGACTGGCAGTTACTGGGGACCTGACAACTAGCAAGAGTGCTAAGGGCTGACTATGTTGCTCAGGTACCTCATGCTGGATGATGCGTGTTATGATTTGGTAACTGAGGAGTGCAGGTAAAAAAGGCAATACACCAGAGCAGTTGGAAACTATGAGATTGCAGTACCCTGACTAACCACCACAACTAGAGGCAGCCGTGGAGCGTTCCTACGTTGGTCCTAGACGCCTCGTCACAGCCTGAGAAACTAACTATACCTAAAGATAGAAATAGGAAAGCTATCTGCCCCGGAGCAGATCCCCAAAGAACATAGAAAGCCCCCAAACATGTAATGGCGGTTAGACAAGAAGAAATACTGACACAGACAGAAAATAGTAAGAGCAAACGTTGGGGCCCAAACTATCTAAATAGAAAAGGATAGGAAGGGCACTTACTGCAATCCCAAAAAACCCTGAAAAGCACCAACTCTACTAATTTCAAAAACACCTGAGATCACACGACCTCTACCACCTAAATTAGTTCTCTGGTGTAACAAAATCAAAACAGCAGCCACTGAAAAAACTGGAAAAAGCAAATGTACAAAACATCAGTGGCTGAACTAAACTGAGAGGGCAAAAGCCCCGGAGGGGACCCTGAAGGCCCCCACAGAAGTGCAGGACAAAATGCAAAAATCAAGCACAAAAACAAAAAGAAGAAATGTCTTATCTGTTAGCAGGAGATGCAGACACGACACAGCAGGCTACAAAGGAAACAGGAATCAAGGATTGAGACCAGAACAATTGATCACCGGCAACCCTGATGGGAAGGTGACTCCCTTAAATAAGACCAGTCAGTAACACCTGATTCCCAATCCTCACAATCTTCACTGGACAGTCCAGTACCGCTTGTAACCACCAGAGGGAGCCTCTGCTCAGAACTCATTTCAAGTCCATTCACAACAGTACCCCCCCTTGAGGAGGGGTCACCGAAACCTCACTTGAGCAACCAGGTCGGTCAGGATGAGTTCTATGATACGCACGGATGAGTCTCCTAGCATGGATGTCCGAAGCAAACACCCAAGAATTGTCTTCATGACCATAACCTCTCCACTTAACCAAATACTGGAGTTTCCGTCTAGAAAAACAAGAATTCAATTTTTTCTCAACCACAAACTCCATATTGCCCTCAACCAGAACAGGGTCAGGAGGCAAGCAGTAGGAACCACTGGCTCAGCAAACCTCTTAAAACAAGGACTTGGGAACACGTTATGGATCTAAATGTCCCTGGAAGAAGCAAACGAAAAGAAACAGGATTAAGAATCTCCATGATCTTATAAGGTCCAATGAACCTAGGCTTAAATTTAGGAGATGCCACTCTCATAGGAATATTTTTTGAGGACAACCAGACCAAGTCCCCCACTTTAAAACCGAGGACCATCAGTCTATGCCGGTTAGCAAACCGCTGGGCCCTCTCCTGAGAGAGGGACAACCTCTCCACTACCTGTCCCAATCTGTTGCATACGCTCCACAACAGAGTCAACCCTGGACAGGCAGAAGCCCCCGTCTGTCCTGAAGAAAATCGAGGGTGAAACCCAGAATTACAGAAAAATGGAGACATCAAAGTGGCAGAGCTAGCCCTATTATTAAGAGCAAACTCAGCCAAAGGCAAAAAAAGAGACCCAGTCATCCTGATCAGCAGACACAAAGCATCTTAGATAAGTCTCCAATGTCTGGTTTGTTCTCTCAGTTTGACCATTGGTCTGGGGATGAAACGCGAGGAGAAAGACAACTGAACACCAAGTTTAGAACAAAAGGCCTCCAAATCTGGAAACAAACTGGATCCTCTGTCAGACACAATGTTCTCAGGAATGCCGTGTAAACAAAACCACTGTCATGTATAGTGTACAGTTCCTATAGCGTCTTGTGCTTGGGTGCGAGGGAAAACACAGGAGACATAGGTTGAAATGAAATGACTTTATTACTTCATACAAGCATGCTGAAAAGTTCACACAGTTTGCAGGAACAGCGACAGGAGACACAGCAGGCCAGAGTAACTTCAAGCACTACAAAAATCTCCAAAGCAGGTTCAGGATCTCTTCTCTGTACCGTAATTCCTCTGCAAACATGGATTCACCAAACAGCAGGTTTCCCAGAGTCCAAAAGTGTTCCAAGGTTCCTCATTTAGGGAATAGCTGGAGTACAAGTCCAAGGTTTCCAGGAGTCAGGTCACAGACTGACTGAGGCTTGATTCAGGAGCACTGATTGTTCAGCTGAGGCTGCTTAAGAAGCAAGAGGGAAGAATCAGGGCGGGAACATGAAAACTGGAAACTCCATATTAACTGAGGGCAAGGCTGCAGAAAGACAGAAAGCAAAATGGCCGACGGAAAACTGAGTTTCAAGGAACATGTTCAACAGAGACAAAAACCTTACATTACTCCCCCCTTAGGGCAACCCGGATTGACTCAGACCAGGCTTGTCAGGGTACCTCTGATGAAACTGGCGGAGCAGGCGAGGAGCATTTACATTATTGACTGGTTCCCATGAGTTGTCCTCCCATGGGTAGCCCTGCCATTTAATCAAATATTGCAACTGATTTCTGTACAACCTGGAATCTAGAATCCTTTCCACCATAAATTCTTCCTGACCATCGACCAGCACTGGGTCAGGGCAAGGAGAAACGTCCAGGAAACTATTGGGTGTTGCAGCCTTTAGTAGGGATACATGAAAGACAGGGTGGATTCTCATAGTTCTGGGCAGTTGAAGACGACAAGCAACAGCACTTATAATCTTATTGATCTTATAAGGTCCAATGTACTTATGTCCCAATTTAGACGATGGAATCTTTATTTAAGATTTTGGTTGACAGCCAGACCAAATCCCTACCTTGAAACTGGTGCAGGTTTACAAAATTTATCTGCTGCTTTCTTGTACCTTTCCTGAGCCAATTCTAGATTTCCTTTAGAAGATCCATATTCTTTTGTAAAGAAGTGATTCTTTCAGCCACTGCCAGCAAGGGCGTATCTATGGGAAATCGAGGAAGAATGTTAGGATGATAACCTAGATTAGAGTAAAAAGGAGGCTGCTTAGTGGGGCCTTGAGAGTTGTTATAAGAAAACCAGCCAGTGGAAGTTAATCCACCAATCTCCTTAGGTGGAGATAAAACAGCGGAATAAGCTCCAGGGTCTGATTGGTTCGTTTTGTCTGTCCATTAGTCTGGGGATGAAAACAGAAGAAAGGTTTACTTTAATGCCAATTGCACAGAAATTTTGCCAAAACCTTGAAGGAATTGCACCCCTGATCCAAAGACCTCATCCGGTACTCCATGTAAGCGAAACACTTCTTAATCTCAAGTCTGAGTCTGTTTTGCAGTGGGTAAGCCGACACAAGGGATAAAATATGCCTTTGTTAGACGGTCAACCACCACAGAATGGTGTTCTTTTTCCCTTGAGAGGTTGGTAACTCCACAATGAAGTCCATAGAAGGTCCCCACGGCGGGACGGGGGGGGGAAGAGGTTGCAACAGACCATTGGTGAGGACGAGGGTTTTATCTCACAATTCACATGAAGTGACAAAGTTTAAGACATCTTTCCTGTAAGGGGCCACCAAAAAAAACGAAAAGAAAAATTTTTTTGCTTTAGAATTCCCCCTTTCCCCTATTTGGAATCGGGATGAGTTTTAATACCTCAAATGAGTTTCGTATTCAGACGTTGTCCCCCAATCCACACACCCTTCTTAAAGACAAGACTTCCCCTTGTGGATGAGCCAAAAAAAGAAAACCCCATGGATGCTTTTCCCTTATGTCCTTAAAAATAGGCTTATTATGAAAAACCCCCCGGAATCAAGTCAGGAAGAATAGTCTTAGGAGGAGTAAGTGGACTTCTCTGCGAATGAATCCTAGAGTGCATCACCTTTTCCATTGCGCGATCCGGGCTATAAAAATGACAAAATTAAATTGGGGTTTGAAAAAGTTTCCCCGAGCCTGGCGAGGGTCGGAATTAGCCACCTAAAAATTTCAAGGTTACGAGGGGCGTCAGGGCACATTGCTGGAGCTCCTGAGAAGGGGTCTCCATTCCTTGAAGGCGGCAAAATGGCCCCAATTTCTATTGCCCACATCGTAGTTCCCTCACCAAGACAACTGCGGGAAAAGAAGGCACGGGATGCAAGACATTCTTCTCACCTGTTCCAAAAGGATACTCCAACGGCCAGCGAAGCCCCCACCTCTTTTTAAAAAGGCAAGCGGGGGTTGGGGATGTACTAAGATAGGCGGGGTAAATTTATCCTTAAACGGAAAAAACTTCCTGACTGGGGGGTCCAGGAGAACCTAACTGTTCCCGGGGGGGAAATTTTGGGTATGTGACACCCCCTCAAAAAATTTTCTTATGAAACTTATAAATTTGGAAAAACCCTAAACGCTGCCCTCCTTTCCCTTTTTTTAGTTTGGCCCAAAATCCTTGATGGTTGGGGGTCTTGCTTCCATCCATACTAATCCCTTCGTAGATGTACATCCCCAAAATTGAATTTGGCCTTTTGGAATTCACTTTTTTTCAAGTTTGTGTAGAGATGGTTTTTTTTTAGGCTTCAAGACCTTTTCCACATGTCCATTTTTTTTCCCCTCGGGGAGTTAGAAAAAATTAGAATATCACCAATAAATCACCAAAATGAATCTAGGAGATCCCTGAAGATTCTTTCACAAGTGTTGGAAAGTGGTGGGGGGGGACTCAACCAAAAGGCATAAATAGATTTCAAAGTGTCCATGCGGACCTGAAAGCAGTCTTCTTTTCCCCCCGGTCTAAAAGGGGCCCAATTTTGGGGCCCCCGGAATCCAGTTTTGAGAAAATTTTGGCATGCCCCATCTCTCCCAAAAACTCGGGATTAAACAATGGATAAGGGTTTTTAAAACCCTTATTGAGTTCCCTTTCATGCGGGGCCAAGATCCTCTTTCTTTTTTAAAAAAAATGGTGCACCTGCGGAGTGAAGAGGGCGTAGAACCCGGCTAAATTTTCATCATAAACCCTTAAAGCTTTTAGCTGGGGGCCCCCTGGGGGGAATTTTTCCAAAAGGTATCTGGGGCCCGGGGAAAAAATTCAAATTAAAAAACATAGGCGGGGGGGGAACTGATCAACGTTTTTTGTCACATAAATCCCCATATCCTGGTATCCGGTTAAAGGACTGACATGTTTTTTTTGGAAAGAGCAAGCTAAAAATTTTTTACCATCTTTTCCCCGGGAAAAAAGGTAATTCCTTGGTTCCCAGTTAACGTGGGATTCTCGCCTGCGGGGCCGATGCCCGAATAATGGGAAATGGGGAAAAGAGAACAAAAAAGAATTTTTCCTGTGACTTTACCCTAAGGGCCCTCAAAGGCCTTTTTTTTTCCATGGTCCAGAACATAAGGCCATCCACAGTTCCATTTAAAAGGGATAGCTTTTCACTGAACTACCCCTGTTTCAGAGCAAAGGAGATATCCATAAAATTCCCCTTCCCGAGTCGTCAAGCAGGCTAGAAACCCAAGATCACCCGAGTTTTAGGAAGGAAGCATGAGAATTGTTTTTTTTAAAAACCAGCGGGACACCGCTGAGGAAACTTGAAAAATTGCAGCTTTTTTACCGACTCCCAGAACTAACAAGTTTAAGTCGAGAAATCAAGATCTCTTTTAGCGTCTCCTGGAGCCCCAGGCTCAGCATGACAGAGCTCCTCTCGCAACACTCACATGAATGGGTGCTGCATAGTCTTACGAAACGGCTGGGGGGTTTTTTTTAAGAAGTGCCCCATTACCCCAGTAAAACATAGATTTTCCTTTTTACATGTTCTTTGCGGGCATTATAACCCTCTTTGTAAAGATCCACCGCATGGGTTAGGGGTTTGGTTCCCTTTGATCCACAAAGGTTCCTTTGCTGAGGAGGGGGAGTAAAAAGGTTTTTGCGTTATTTTGAACCCTCTCTTTCGCGTTATCAACGACATCAATACGGATACAATAGTTAAAAAAATCACCTAACGCAGTGGGGGGGGGGGACGAGCAAAATTTACCTTAATCAGTGGGGGACAAAACCCTTTTCCCAAAAAAGATTTTTTGCGGAATGTCCCAAGTGGTACCCCAAAAGCCCATCTCCTGAAACCAGGGGAAAATTGGGAAGAACGCTTACCTTGGCCAAAGTTAAAGGCGCTTCACTGTTGCACCCGTTGGGGGTTCACAAACCCCGCCCCAGGGGTGAAAAAAAAAGAAAAAGGGGTTTTAAAAAAATCATCCCAGTCTCAAACAATTTTTTCCCCCATCAAACCCTTTTTGGGGAAGCAACATATTATATAAGCATTTGGATCGTTTAGGGGAAAATTGTAAGCAGGCAGAGAAAAATTTAAAATTTCATTGATTTAAAAAACCCCCGAATTTCTCACGTTCACCCCAAAACAAAAAGGGGGAATTGGGGATCCCAACTGGGGGGTTTTGGGGGGACCCGGGGTCTTTTCCTCAGAGCCTAAAAACCGGGGCCCCAAAATTTCCGGGGATCTGCCAAACCCTTGCAAATTTTGATTAAATGAGGCCCCTGGGGTTGCAAAACGGGTTTTTAAAGTCTGTACATCGAAAGGTTTTTTCGGGCACTCCAAAAATTTCCCCTTTTTGCGGGCCCCCCTCTTCCAGATCTTTTAAGGGGAATGTGGGGAAAGGAAGGAAAAAAAAAAAAAAAATATGTTTTACCCCTGGGAAACTCCAAGTAAAAATTTAAAAGGGGAAGCGCTCACCTGGAAAGGGGTTTGGAAGTCACAACCCCCGTCCAAAACATAATATTAAAAGGAAACTAATCCCCCGTCCAGCAACCGCTTTCCAGACCCCCCAACACTAAACCCCTTGGTCCTGAATCTTGCATGTAAAGTGAAGTTCCATAGCGTCTTGTGCTTGGGTGCGAGGAAAACACAGGAACATAGGTTGAAATGAAAAAACTTGTTTCTTCATAAACTCTGAAAAGTTCACACATTTGCAGGGGAAAGAAAGGGGAACACAGGCCCCAAGAAAAATTTAAGACACAAAAAATCTCCAACAGTTAGGATCCTTCTCTGTACCCAATTTTTCCCTGCAAACATAATCACCAAAAAGCGGTTTCCAGAGTCCAAAGTTTCCAAGGTTCCCCTAGGGGTTCTGGAGTACAAGTCCAAGGTTTCCAGGAGTCAGGTCACAGACTGACTGAGGCTTGATTCAGGAGCACTGATTGTTCAGCTGAGGCTGCTTAAGAAGCAAGAGGGAAGAATCAGGGCGGGAACATGAAAACTGGAAACTCCATATTAACTGAGGGCAAGAGCTGCAGAAAGACAGAAAGCAAAATGGCCGACGGAAAACTGAGTTTCAAGGAACATGTCAACAGAGACAAAGAACCTTACAACCACGTGCTGAAGGAACAAAGGCACCAATTCAGAGGAGGAAGGCAACTTAGGTAATGTATCATCTTGGAAAACCTATCACAAATCACCCAGATGACGGTCATTCTCTGAGAAAACAGGGAGGTCGGAAATGAAATCCATAGAGATATGGGTCCATGGTCTCTTGGGCACAGGCAATGGCATCAACAAACCACTAGAGCGAGAGCAAGGCTTGGAGCGAGAGCAAGTCCCACAGGACTGCACAAATTCCCTGACATCACGAGACAAGGTAGGCCACCAAAAGGACTGACTAACCAAGTCTCTGGTACCAATAATTCCGGGATGACCGGCCAACGCGGAACAATGAATCTCAGACATCACACTCTTTTTCCACTGGTCCGGGACAAACAATTTCCCAACAGGACAGCGCTCGGGCCTATCCTCCTGACACCCCTCCAGAGCCAGTCTCAAATTGGGCGAGATGGCGGAAAGAACTACACCTTCTTTCAAAATAACAGAAGGATCAGATACCTCAGGAGAGTCCGCAAGGAAACTCCTCGAGAGGACATCCGCCTTAACATTCTTAGTGCCAGGAAGAAAGGAAACCACAAAATTAAAACGTGTGAAAAACAAGGCCCACCTGGCCTGTCTAGGATTAAGTCGCTTGGCAGATTCCAGATAAACCAGATTCTTATGGTCCGTAAGGACCACCACCTGATGTTTGGCTCCCTCCAGCCAATGTCTCCACTCTTCAAAAGCCCACTTCATGGCCAATAACTCCCGATTACCCACGTCATAATTACGTTCAGTAGGAGAAAATTTTCGAGAGAAAAAGGCACAAGGGTTACTTTTAGAGGTCTCTGGATCTCTTTGGGACAAAACGGCACCTGCCCCAATTTCAGAGGCATCAACCTCCACCTGAAATGGCAGAGAAACATCAGGCTGCCGTAGAACAGGAGCAGAAGTGAATCTCTGCTTAAGTTCCTGAAATGCAGAGACTGCCTCAGGAGGCCAATTCACCACATCAGAACCCTTTTTGGTCAAATCAGTTAATGGTTTAACAATAACCGAGAAATTACCAATAAATTTACGATAAAAATTGGCAAAACCCAAAAATCTTTGAAGAGCCTTTAATGAAGTAGGTTGGACCCAATCACAGATGGCCTGAACCTTGACAGGGTCCATTTCAATAACAGATGGGGACAAAATGAATCCCAAAAATGAGATCCTCTGTACGCCAAAAAGACACTTTGATCCCTTCACATACAGAGCATTCTCTCTCAAAATCTGGAATACAGTTCGAACATGTTTCACATGAGAGTCCCAGTCATTAGAAAAAATCAAGATATCATCCAAATAAACAATCAGAAATTTATCCACAAAATCCCTGAAAATGTCATTCATGAAGGACTGGAAGACAGAAGGAGCATTAGTGAGCCCAAAGGGCATCACAAGGTACTCAAAATGCCCCTCAGGGGTGTTAAATGCCGTCTTCCATTCATCCCCGTGCTTAATGCGAATAAGGTTATATGCCCCCCTGAGGTCAAGCTTGGTAAACCAAGTAGCGTTTTTCACCCTGGAAAACAGGTCAGAAATCAAGGGTAACGGATATTGATATTTCACAGTAATATTGTTCAAAAGACGATAATCAATACACGGCCTTAATGAACCATCCTTTTTGGCCACAAAGAAAAAAACGGCACCTAAGGGTGAAGAGGATGGTCTGATATGACCCTTCTCCAATGACTCCTTGATATAAGACCGCATAGCGTCATGTTCAGGTACAGACAAGTTAAAAAGGCGACCTTTAGGGAATTTACTACCAGGCACTAATTCAATAGCGCAGTCATAGCTCCTATGGGGAGGCAAGGATGCAGATTTACTTTCGCTAAACACATCAGAAAAATCAATCAAAAAGTCAGGAACATCCTGAGCCTGGGGGGAGGCAGAAAAAACAGGAGTGTTGGTATTAACACATTGGCAGCCCCAACTGGTTACAGACACAGATTTCCAATCCAAAACAGGATTATGAGACTGTAACCAAGGGAAACCCAGCACGATAATGTCATGCAGATTATACAGAACCAAAAATTTGCAGCTCTCCTGATGATCAGGTTCAACCCTCATTATCACCTGAGTAGAGAACTGAGGTTTATTCTCAGCCAAAGGGGTAGAATCGATCCCCAGTAGGGGAATAGACTTCTGTAGGGGTATCAAGGGAAACCTGCAACGTTTAGCAAAATCAAAATCCATCAGGTTAATAGGTGCTCCCGAATCAACGAAAGCCTGAGCAGAAAATGAGGACAGAGAGTATATCAGAGTAACAGTTAATAAAAACTTAGTCTGAACACTACCCAAGACAACTGAGGGTGCAAAACGTCTTCCCCGCTTAGGGCAGACTGAAATAGCATGAGAGGCATCACCACAGTAGAAACATAACCTATTGCGCTTTCGAAACTCATGACGCTGTGCCCCAGAAACCACTCTATCACACTGCATGGGTTCAGAAGCAGGTTCACAAGGCAACACTATTCCACGCATACTTCTCCGCTCACGCAAACGTCTGTCAATTTGAATCGCTAATGACATAGAATCATTGAGACCAGAGGGGACAGGGAATCCCACCATAACATCCTTTACATTATCTGACAGACCCTTCTGAAAAAGGGCTGCCAAAGCGTCGTCATTCCATTTTCAGTACTGCCCACCTGCGGAATCTCTGACAGTATAACTCAGCGTCATCAAGCCCCTGATTTAATGCCAACAAGGCTTTTTCAGCTTGATCAGTGACATTAGGCTCATCGTACAATAACCCCAAGGCCTGAAAAAATGCATCAACATCACTCAAAACAGGATCCCCAGGTGTCAGGGAAAAAGCCCAATCCTGAGGATTGCCGCGCAGGAGAGAGATGACAATTTGAACCTGCTGCGCTGCGTTCCCTGAGGACTTAGATTTTAAGGCAAAAAACAATTTACTATTATTTTTGAAATTCAGAAACTTGGCTCGATCCCCCAAAAACAAATCTGGCATGGGAATCCTAGGTTTCACAACAGGCAACCTAGCAAGATAGGTAGCAATACTCTGAACCTCAGTGGCAAGCTGATCCACACGGCCAGACAACTGTGCAAACTCCATTGAAAGAAAAAATCCTCCCCAGCACCCAGAGATACAGAGGGAAAAAAAAAAAAAAAATGCAACAAACAGAAAAATATCTCTGACAACTCTGACAACCTTTTTTTTTTCTTTCACAATATTTTTCCCTTCTGTGAGTACCATATAATTTTCAGTTATGGCCGGTGATACTGTTATGATTTGGTAACTGAGGAGTGCAGGTAAAAAAGGCAATACACCAGAGCAGTTGGAAACTATGAGATTGCAGTACCCTGACTAACCACCACAACTAGAGGCAGCCGTGGAGCGTTCCTACGTTGGTCCTAGACGCCTCGTCACAGCCTGAGAAACTAACTATACCTAAAGATAGAAAGAGGAAAGCTATCTGCCCCGGAGCAGATCCCCAAAGAACATAGAAAGCCCCCAAACATGTAATGGCGGTTAGACAAGAAGAAATACTGACACAGACAGAAAATAGTAAGAGCAAACGTTGGGGCCCAAACTATCTAAATAGAAAAGGATAGGAAGGGCACTTACTGCAATCCCAAAAAACCCTGAAAAGCACCAACTCTACTAATTTCAAAAACACCTGAGATCACACGACCTCTACCACCTAAATTAGTTCTCTGGTGTAACAAAATCAAAACAGCAGCCACTGAAAAAACTGGAAAAAGCAAATGTACAAAACATCAGTGGCTGAACTAAACTGAGAGGGCAAAAGCCCCCGGAGGGGACCCTGAAGGCCCCCACAGAAGTGCAGGACAAAATGCAAAAATCAAGCACAAAAACAAAAAGAAGAAAATGTCTTATCTGTTAGCAGGAGATGCAGACACGACACAGCAGGCTACAAAGGAAACAGGAATCAAGGATTGAGACCAGAACAATTGATCACCGGCAACCCTGATGGGAAGGTGACTCCCTTAAATAAGACCAGTCAGTAACACCTGATTCCCAATCCTCACAATCTTCACTGGACAGTCCAGTACCGCTTGTAACCACCAGAGGGAGCCTCTGCTCAGAACTCATTTCAAGTCCATTCACAACAGATGCGCCTTAAATAGTCGGTGTCACCCTGCCATTGGATGGGGACACTTTAGGACACTGCGTGCAGCCCCTTTAAGAAAGAGGGAGTGCGTGTGCTCCCTTAGCACAGTACCTGGGGATCTGC
Organism: Oophaga sylvatica; assembly: GCA_033576555.1. Classification (NCBI taxonomy): domain Eukaryota; kingdom Metazoa; phylum Chordata; class Amphibia; order Anura; family Dendrobatidae; genus Oophaga; species Oophaga sylvatica. The sequence continues at coordinate 986,970,103 of JARQOD010000001.1, read as the reverse complement.
ACGCCGTGCGCGCACCCCGGGCATCAGCAGACACTGAGGAAGGAAGAAGTGTGGGACGGGACTGCGGTGGTGAGTAAGCCGGCGTCTCTCCAGTGGAAGAACGGCAACATGCAGAGACGCCAACACTACACCAGCCTGCAGGTTACAACCTTGTAACTTAATAATTTAAATGCAAAATAGCAGGCAGCACACTGTAGAAATATCAAAAAGTGAACACATTTTTACTTTGTCATGTGTGCAAAAAAACAGTGACTCGGCTACAAAGAGCATTTGTGAAGCAGTTGAGTGCAGCAGGCACATATACAGTATATGTGTGTTCATTTACAATACCATCACAGGATGATCACAGGAGGTAATAGTGGGCTGTGAATTTACCACTCACACAGGCTCCGCACACAGCTGCTCCGTTTACCTTTATCGCCGCTTGTAGACCTTCATGACTTTCATCACTTGGAGAATTTTACACCAAACATAAATACAGTTCCCCAGAGTCAGTAACATGGCAAATGGAACAAATCCGGGGAGTCAACCCAGTAATCCAGTGTCAAAGATGATAAAACACTGGTCCTTTAAATACCTCATCTAATCAACAGGGTATCCAAAGTGGGTGATAATAGTTCGTGGCAGATGATCTTCAGTCTCTCAAAGTCCAAGTAGTGGCACCTGGATCTGGCCTCAGCAGCAGATCTTAGCCCTTCCAAGGCATAGCACCAACAACCCCAGACATGTGTCTTCCCTTTCTCAACGTTCTTTTTGGGATCAGCCCCATCTGCCCCCTGGTTGGGTACAGATACTCACACCACACCCCATTAAACACATGGTACATTAAGCCCCCGTCACACACAGTGATCTCGCTAGCGAGATCACTGCTGAGTCACTAGTTTTGTGACACAGCAGCGATCTCCCCAGCGTTATCGCTGTGTGTGACATTCAGCGACGATAAGCCCCCCTGCTGGATATCGCTGATTGTCGCTGAATGTCCTGGACATTTTTTTGATCATTGGTCTCCCGCTGACAGGCACGCATCGGTGCGTGTGGCAGGCAGGAGACCAGCGATCAGCTGGTAGCCAAGGTACACATCAGGTTTCCAGGTGCCGCGCAGCGCCTGGAAACCCGATGTGTACCTTGGTTACCAGCTCCCTGCACCAGCAGGCTGGTATCCAACGTACACTGCGGGTAACTAAGCGATGTTACCCGCAGTGTCGCTGTCCCAGATCGCTGCCTGAGCTGCCTGTTTGGCAGCTCAGCAGCGATCGTGTAGCGACACACCAGCGATCCTGACAAGTGCATATCGTTGTCGGGATCGCTGGTGTGTCGCTATGTGTGACGGGGCCCTTAGATTCAAAGAGTGAAAGAGGGTCCCTGAATTCTTGTCTCCAGCCAGTCTGTAATGTTGTGTATAAATGAGACCCCCTGCAGAGAGGTACAAAGACATGCCCCCCAGCAGATGCAGGACAGAGAATGCCAATGGAGGCCTAATTACTTTATGCTCCATGCAGGCCGACTAGGGTGACACATTGTTACAGGGACCATTGGATTGAGGTCCCAAACCTCTGTTAGTGGACCTCTCTAAAACAAGGCAACTTTAACACTGGCGTCCCTGCACGTTGCTCCTCTCCCCCAGCAGGGATAAACACTCACTCATGGACATGGCCCCTGTCCCGCACTTCCTCCTCCTTCCTCTCCGGCTGCTGTCCGGGGTCCTCACACTGAGTACACTGTGCTTAGGGCATGCACGCGCACTACCTCTTTCTTAAAGGGGCTGCACGCTGTCCTAATGTGTTGTGTCGACCCGCCACCACAATTGTGGGTTACCAGGGCAATGGGGTACTCAGAGCCGAGCCCATGGAAGTCTATGGGGTTTGTCACAGGTAGCGGTGGCTCGGTCTGTGGCCCTGGCGGTCTGGCGTATGTTGGGGGAATATTTACAGGGGATAGATATATTTACAGTTCGTGACGCCACCTGTAGTCTCTGGTAATTTGTACCAGCGCTGCTGTAGATCTCTGAGGGGATGGTGAGGCAGCTAGATGTCGGGTCCCCTACAGGTGGGACTCTTCCCTCAGGTCGATGGTTATGGTGGGGTTGTGCAGGCATGCAATTAAATAACTCAGTCTCACACCGTCAGCGTCTTTCCATACCTTTTACTTGTTAGATGGTAAGGCAGGTCCCAGGGAGGCTGATGGGGTTGATGGAGGATGAGTTTTGAGGCAACGGCTGAGCAAGGCAGGGGCCTCCTTTACTTTCCAATGATGATGAGTCCAACCAGCATAAAGCGTAGTTCCCTCTATGAACTCCAGCTTCTCCAAGCTGTACTGCCCGGTCAGTTTTGTGGTGGAGCCTTCCAGTGATGAAACTAGGTTCTTATATGCTTGGCCTAGCTCAAAGTTCCTATTCCACCTGACCCCTGTTACGTACTGACACTTCAAGGGCTGCTTGCTGTTACCTAAGGTCCAGTAAGCCTCTGGTCTTTCTACCACTATGCGTGCAGCTATAGTGATGCTTCGGTCTCCAGTGACCGGTGACAACGTGCAGGATACTTCAATCCTAAAGCACTTCTGATTTCCTTCCACTGTGCCTTTCGACTTGCTCACACTCTCAATAGCTGTCTCAGTCCGTCTATCAGTGGGGCACAGCTCTGACCAGGCTGAGGTAATCTGGCTCACCTTTACTGGCCTCCACTTCTCTGAACTGCACAACAGTGGGATGACTCAGTTCTGAGCCACCCGAGCTAGACTCTGCTCCTTCCTCCTCACAGGTCCAGGCTAGACTCCCTGACTGACTCTGAACACTCCCTGTGGGTGTGTCTAAGTGTATGTGATGTCATGTAGAGCCCTTAACCATTACCTCTCCACTCATCCTCCTGGTATTGTGTACCCAGGGCTACACATTCCCCCATGGTAAATGACAGCACTCCCGGGCTGTGAAATACAAAGAGACAATTTTGTTTATGCATTAAACATTAACATTAACTCGTCCCATCCGGGAGGTAAGGATTTCTTGAACGTTGCAAACAAAACATTAAATATAGAAAAATACAAAATATTAAATGACATGTTCATATAATAAACGGCAAGATTCTTGTGAAGGACCCGCACCAAACCTTCAACGTGGGTCCTGGGTGGGCTGCAGGACATATGAATGCAGACCTCACTCAGTGCCACACCACTCGGGTTTTATGTTCAGAGGTAAGTCAAGGCTTCGTGTGAAACCATTATAAGGCACCTTAGTGCAACTATTTACAAGATAAGTTCTGGGCTGGCACAGTCCTCAGCCTCTCAGTCCATTATAAGACACCATAAGGAAAAGACACATATATATATATACTTTTTACAATATTCACATTAATTTGTTATAATTACTGCTGGTATCGAATGGGTATCTTCCCTTTTGTGATTCGCTCTGATCTACGTGGAGTAGCTTCAGGTATATTAAGTTGTGATCTGTCTGCACTGCGTAACGGCAAACTATAGAACTGCCTCAATCTTTCTATGGATCTGGCAAGCGTACTGATGGCTGGGCGGTGTGAGTCAGCTTCACCAGGGGATCCCATAGTATGGGGCGCTGCTTCTGATGATCCTTCTTGAGATTCCGTAGGTTGAGGTGTTGCTGGGATGGGTAACTCCTGAACGGACTCAACTGGCACCACGGACACAACTGGAGGTAGAACTTCCTCTTGTGGCTGATAAAACTGCAACACCGGAACTATTACAGCATCTCCCAGTCGGGGCCAATCCGCAGGAAAATCTCCCAGATCCGTGTGTATGACCTCTTCCTTTCCTTCCTCTTGATTGATGACAGGGTTCTTTTCACAAAGCTTTAAGGGTTCTGGACACAATTTCAAATGGTCTCTGGACACAGTGGTTATTGTTCTTCCTCCGTCCTTACTGATGATACAAACTTTTCTGTTGTCATATTTAGAATCTTGTACAACGTAGGGTTCTTGTTCCCACTGGTTATCCAATTTGTGCATTTTCCTTTTCCTTTTTAATACCACTTCTCCAGGCATCAAAGGCTTGGCAGGAGCATTTCTGTTGTAAATATCTTCCTGTTTCTCCCGTGCCTCGTTGAGACTTTCTTCTACACAGATTTGCACTCGTCTGTACTGCTCTTGCCGATTGATGTCCCAGTTTTCAATGGCGTCGTCTGCCTCCGGTTCTACCACTCCAAGTTCTAAATCCATTGGTAGTCTTCCGGGCCTTGCTCTCATAAGATAGGCTGGAGTGCAGTTAGTAGAACTTACAGGTATATGGTTATACAAGTCAACCAAATCAGGTAGTAAGTCCGGCCATCGATTTCTGTCTTCCAACGGTATGGATCTCAACAAGTCAAGGACAATATGGTTCATTTTTTCGCAAAGACCGTTGGTTTGAGGGTGGTATGGCGTTGTTCTAATTTTCTTGCACCCGTACATGTGACAGAATTCCTTGAATAAATCAGCTTCGAAAGCAGGTCCTTGATCGGTTAATACTTGCTCCGGATACCCATGCGGTCTGCAGAAGCTTGCTTGAAAGGTTTTCGCGGCCGTCACTGCGGTCTGATCCTTAACTGGAACAACCACCAGAAATCTGGAGTAATGGTCCACCATGGTCAGGGCGTATGAGTATCCAGATCTACTTGGCGACAGTTTGACGTGGTCCAGGGCCACAATCTCCAGGGGGCGAGTCGTCCGGATAGGTTGCAGGGGTGCCTTCTGACTACCGTAGTCCTTCCTTCTGAGACCACAGGGTCCACAGTTCCGACACCACCACTCAATGGAGCTGCGCATCCCTACCCAGTAGAACCGGCATCTCAACAGTGTCTCCAGCTTTCTCCAGCCAAAGTGTCCTGCTTGATCGTGGTATGCTTCCAACACCATTGGGACGTCTGCCTTGGGGACCACGATTTGCCAGACCATCTCATGGGTTCTGGGGTTGACGTATCTCCTGCACAACTTCTCACGGTATAGGAACAACCTGCTTTTCTCGTTCCACAAGAGCTTGGCTGACATAGGTGCATCCTTTTCCAAAGAGGAGCCTTCCTGTCTTAACAACTCCTTGATGCGGCTGACCACTGGATCACTGTCCTGAGTCTCTTTCCAGCTGTGATGGGGTAAAGGATTTAATGTTGCACCATACTGTTTCTGTTGACTCGATGCTCGTGGACTACCCCATTTCGATGGAACGCAGGTAGCTCAATTTCTTCCAGGTCGTCCGATTCTTCTTCCGTATCAGAGTCATGCGGCATTCGGGACAATGCGTCAGCATTAGCATTCTTTCGACCTGCCCGGTACTTGATAGTAAACTGGTAATTGGACAACCGAGCCATCCATCGCTGCTCCATGGCACCCAGCTTGGCGGTTTCCAGGTGCATTAAGGGGTTGTTATCTGTAAACGCAGTGAACCGATTGGAGGCCAGATAATGCTTAAATCTTTCAGTAATGGCCCAGACCAGCGCCAGAAACTCCAGCTTGAAGCTGCTATAATTTTCCGGATTCCTTTCAGTTGGCCTGAGTTTTCTGCTGGCATATGCGATGACTTTTTCTTGGCCATTCTGCTTCTGACTGAGAACTGCTCCCAACCCTTCATTACTGGCGTCGGTGTACAACAGGAACGGTTGGCTGTAATCAGGATAGGTTAAGATCTCATCACCTGTAAGGATCTCTTTCATCTTTTGGAATGCTTCAGCCTGTTCCTTACCCCAATTAAAGGGAGGGTTTCTGCTCTTTAGGGATTGTCCTACTAGGAGGTCCTGTAAAGGAGCTGCCTTCTTCGTGTAATCTTTCACGAATCTCCTGTAGTAACCCGTTAGTCCCAGGAACTGTCGCACTTCCTTAAGGTTCTTCGGCTCCGGCCACTTCTTGATGGCAGTGACTTTCTCTGGGTCCGGCGCTACTCCTTCCGAACTGACGATGTGCCCCAAGTATTGTACCTTCTGTTTGAGTAGATGGCATTTTGAGGGTTTTAATTTCATCCCGTACCTGGACAGGGACTCGAATACTTCTGCCAGGTGCTTCAGATGATCCTCATAAGTCTTGGAATACACGATGACGTCGTCTAGGTATAGCAGCACGGTTTCAAAATTGAGATGTCCCAGGCAGTTCTCCATCACTCTCTGAAATGTTCCTGGGGCACTACTGAGCCCAAACGGCATTCTGTCGAACTCACAGAGCCCCATTGGGGTGGTGAAAGCCGTTTTCTCACGATCCTCCTCAGCCACAGCCACTTGCCAGTAACCACTAGTCAGATCAGGGGTAGAAAAGTAGTTAGCCGTTTTCAGAGCAGCTAATGATTCCTCTATGCGTGGTAACGGGTATGCATCCTTGTGTGTTATGCGGTTCACCTGCCTGTAATCCACACACATTCTCATACTACCATCTTTCTTTTTAACCAGAACTAGAGGGGCTGCCCAGGGGCTACAACTATCCCTTATCACCCCGGCCTTCTTCATATCATGCAACATTTCTTTAGCCTTCTGATAATGGGCTGGGGGTATAGGCCTATACCGCTCCTTGATGGGAGGATGACTGCCTGTAGGGATATGATGTTGGACTCCCTTAATTACCCCAAAATCAAGTGGGTGCTTGCTAAACACTTGGGCATACTCTTGCACCACCCGTAATACCCCTTGCTTCTGGTGAGCAGGAGTGGTGTCCGTCCCAACATGGAGTTGCTGACACCATTCCGCCACCTGAGTTGCTGGGTCATTGTCCTCCGCTATTTGACAGGAGTCTAAGGACTCAGCCGGAAGAATAGAATTATTGTCGACAGCATGTAGTTTAGCAATGGTTGCATAACGGGGTAAGTTTACCTCATCATCTCCCCAATTGAGAAGCCGTACCGGTACTCTTCCATTCACCACTTCTACTACTCCCCTAGCAGTCATAAGTGTAGGTCTATGTTCTGAATGGTGGGGTTCTACTACAGCTTGGTAATTCTGTCCTCTCAGACCTATGGCTGCCCTGCACCAGATAATCATTTCACTCATTGGGGGTATCACAATAGGATCCGAGTCAGTGACCCGTACATTACCAATTTCGCCGTCTGTAAGCTTCGCTTGCTGCTGACACACCAGGGCCTGGATCTCTCTTTGGATTACTCCTTTCTGCCTTGGTCGGGCAATCTCAGCGAGCTGTTGGAGCAAGAACACAACTTCTCCCAAACAATTACCGATAATGTTAGTGCCCAAAATTATATTTAAACCGTTCTCCTCATTTGCAGTCTTTACTACCAGAAGCCCCTGGTCTTTCAACTCCTCTCTGCCCACCTTTACATCTACACATTTTGTCCCGAGTACTTCTACAGGAAGACCATTAGAAGCATATACGGTAAAGTCAGGGCTCGGGGGTTTAAGACTGTCCATTGACCAGTACTTAGTATATAGGGCATCAGGTATTAGGGTCACCTGGGACCCAGTGTCTAACAGTGCCGGAACTGCAATATCATCTAGGATGATAGACAGGTAGGGTCGCCCACCCACATACCTGCGGTTCCAGTCTAAGGGGCCTGACGGGTATTCTCCTGGGTGTTGGCCCTTGGACCCAGGTTCTGCCCGTTTAAAGGACACTGTGGAGACATATGACCTTTTCGGTTGCATCGATAACAGATGATCTCTCGACGAGGAGGGTGTTGATCAGAGGTCGCTCCTGGGGGTGGCGTTGTCCTCCTCCGGGGGGGCGACGTCTTCTTTCTTCTCCGGTGCATCCACGGGACGTCTTCTGGGCAGTCAGCTAACAAGATCTTCCCTTCCTCCTCTTTCCGCAGCTGCAGGGCACTCATTACAGCAGCCAGATTTTTAGTCAGCTGGCGCACCTCTGAGCGCAGACAATCCAATTCACTGGGAGGTGTCACCTGCGTTTTGGTTTCGGCCACTAACGGGGAACAGGGGGTTACTGCCGGTTCCAGAGTGACTTCACCCTGATGATGTTGGGTTGCCACCTCAGGTTTGCCCAGGGGCCGCAGCCCTTTTATTGCCATGTCTTTTAGGGCATCAAAGGTAGCATCCAGATGATCTAAGGACCACCAGTTTACAGTTCTGCGTTCCTCTTGGGATCTCAATCCCTGGATAAATTGTTCTTTCAGCATTTTATTCTCATCGATAGCATTTAAATTATTAATCTGCTTAAGAGCTCTCAGGGCTCCTTGTAGTCGGCAAGCATAGTCCCTGATGCTGTCACCTGGCTGCTGTGAACAGTGATAGAAGGCCATCCGGAGATCCGTTTCTGTGCGGTCTTCAAATATGGCATGTAGCTTAAGGAAGATCGCAGGTACCGACTCCTGATCAACGGTATCCCAAGTCTCCACTTCCCTCTCAGCAGCGCCAGTTAGCTGCCCTATTAACACAGCAACTTTTTGTCTCTCAGGCATGGAGTACATTTCTAGGATGCTGCATAACTTCCGCTTGAAGCCTGCTAATGTGCCTGGCTCACCGCTGTACTGGGGAAGCCATTTCGCCCCAGGCATATATGGGAGCGTTAGTGGCATGATCGGGACTACCGGACTGGGTGCTGGACCTGCACCCCCATCTGGCGCTACAATACCAGGCGGTGCGGGATTGGGGCCTCCGGCCGGGGCCGCACTGTCAGCCGGTTGTTGAGACATCTTAGCGCCCCCTTGGTTAAACGGAGCCTACCGGTTTCAGATGCTGCTACTTCACAGGCACAGCAGTGGGAACAGGACCTTCGTCGCAGGCGCTCTGATGTCAGAGCGTTCACTTCCTGTTGCAGGACCTGCCGCTGAGTCAGAGCCGGGGGCGTGTCCAAGACTTTGCGCGCTCTTTCAGGTACGCCCACCTTCTTCTCCAGCGCCTTAGGGCGCGAATCTGGCGGCAAATATGGCGGTATTTGGCGCCAAACAATAGCAACAGTCTTTTTCATTAAAACACTCCACAGGCACACAGGGCTCGCAATGCTGCAAGTTTCGTATCCTGTTCGTGACGCCAAAGTTTTGTGTCGACCCGCCACCACAATTGTGGGTTACCAGGGCAATGGGGTACTCAGAGCCGAGCCCATGGAAGTCTATGGGGTTTGTCACAGGTAGCGGTGGCTCGGTCTGTGGCCCTGGCGGTCTGGCGTATGTTGGGGGAATATTTACAGGGGATAGATATATTTACAGTTCGTGACGCCACCTGTAGTCTCTGGTAATTTGTACCAGTTCTGCTGTAGATCTCTGAGGGGATGGTGAGGCAGCTAGATGTCGGGTCCCCTACAGGTGGGACTCTTCCCTCAGGTCGATGGTTATGGTGGGGTTGTGCAGGCATGCAATTAAATAACTCAGTCTCACACCGTCAGCGTCTTTCCATACCTTTTACTTGTTAGATGGTAAGGCAGGTCCCAGGGAGGCTGATGGGGTTGATGGAGGATGAGTTTTGAGGCAACGGCTGAGCAAGGCAGGGGCCTCCTTTACTTTCCAATGATGATGAGTCCAACCAGCATAAAGCGTAGTTCCCTCTATGAACTCCAGCTTCTCCAAGCTGTACTGCCCGGTCAGTTTTGTGGTGGAGCCTTCCAGTGATGAAACTAGGTTCTTATATGCTTGGCCTAGCTCAAAGTTCCTATTCCACCTGACCCCTGTTACGTACTGACACTTCAAGGGCTGCTTGCTGTTACCTAAGGTCCAGTAAGCCTCTGGTCTTTCTACCACTATGCGTGCAGCTATAGTGATGCTTCGGTCTCCAGTGACCGGTGACAACGTGCAGGATACTTCAATCCTAAAGCACTTCTGATTTCCTTCCACTGTGCCTTTCGACTTGCTCACACTCTCAATAGCTGTCTCAGTCCGTCTATCAGTGGGGCACAGCTCTGACCAGGCTGAGGTAATCTGGCTCACCTTTACTGGCCTCCACTTCTCTGAACTGCACAACAGTGGGATGACTCAGTTCTGAGCCACCCGAGCTACACTCTGCTCCTTCCTCCTCACAGGTCCAGGCTAGACTCCCTGACTGACTCTGAACACTCCCTGTGGGTGTGTCTAAGTGTATGTGATGTCATGTAGAGCCCTTAACCATTACCTCTCCACTCATCCTCCTGGTATTGTGTACCCAGGGCTACACAGTGTCACCAGACAATGTCTGGTAGACACTTATTATTTAAGGCACCTCTACTTGCATGGAGATGTCTGTGCAATGTTGTTAGTTTGTCCCCAACATGCTTGCTAGCTCTCAGGGACTGTCCGTTGTTCCTGCTAGTTCCTCTAGTGTCTGTCCATCTCTAACCTCCATGGCAGTACCTGCCTTGTCAGTCTATATATCAGCCGGACCCGCTTGCACCTGCCGCGCCAATCTGTAAATCAGCTGGACCTGCCTGCACCTGCCGTGCCAGTCTGTATATCAGTTGTACCTTCATGTACCTGCCAGAGCCTACCTGTATACCACCTGTACTCATCTGCATCTGTGGTTCCTTGGTTCCTGCTGTTCTTGATGGTATCAGCTGTACTCTCCTATGAGCCGTTCCAACTACCTGTCACTTGCAGGTCAGCTGCCGTGCATCCGAGGTTTGACCTGGTGTAGCACCTGATATCCATTGGGAGCCAAGCTTAACCTCACCATCAGGAGCTCTAGTGAAGAGTTAGGTGCTCACCTAGTCTCGCCCCTCCAGGCTGTTCGCGGACCATGACACAGTGGTTCTACCACTACCATTACATTAACTTTTGGGTAATAGGAGAATTTCGATATTTGAAGATTGAAGTTATCCCTTATTCATTGGGGATCTGTATCCTGAGACCCGGGCTCTGTGGAGCTTTACATTGAATGCAGTGAAGATGTGAATGCTCATTCTTTGCTCCATTATCTATTGGACTGCAGGGAAAAGTTGAGTACCGTCTTCCTCTATTTCCTACAGGTAATAGATGGAGTGGAGATTGAGCATGTGCACTTTTGCTCCATTAAATATGGGTGTTTTCATTATCACCGGGGGTCTGATCACTTGGGTAGGGGATAACATTCTAAAGTGGGAATAGGATTTTTAGAATTCATCTATCCATCCTCAATGTCTGATCACATGGGCCCCTACCAATACTCCATTATGCCTGTCAACATGAGACTTAGTGGCTATCTATAAATGGTAGCCATTGGGGACATTATTAAACCCTAGGCTATTTTTACAACACAATCCTTCTGCATAACCACTTAGAAAACAAGGTCACCATTGACTGTGGCACCCAAGGAGGTAAGTAACCTGGATTGGGCCTGTGTTCTATCTTGGCCATTGTATCTGTATGCTACAGCTTTGGATGGCGCTAAGCCCCTGAGCCTGCACCATCCACAGGGTTTAACCATATGTCTGACTAATGTAAATTGCTGAACATGCAGTTACGTCCAATGGTGGGAAGGGGTTAATACAGATGAAGAATATTAATAGGCCCATGTTAAATCCATTATTCCTCGGAGCTATAACAATTACATCAAGTATTATCTCTACCTATGCAGCCATTTTTCTTGATCACCGTCTCTCCTTAATGGAGCAGCAGAGTCAGTTACCCTGAACCTAAATTGATTTACCGGACGACCCTTTTCCACGAAATGGCCCAGCTACAAGGGAATCAAGCGTGGCAGGATGTATGACATTCATCTTTATTGATCATCTTTTCATCTCCATCACGGGCTCTGCCACATAAATCACCATTTATCATATATGCCACTGGCGGATTCAGAAGCTAAGGCAAGGTACGTGGCCCCGGCATCTTCACCATCAGCAGTAATCAGGGGAACAGGGCAAGCTGTGGCGCCCCTAGCGTTAGGGACAGGGAAGGAGCCCCTGGTCCTGGGCGCCCGACAACTGAGTATGGGTGATGGAAAGTGTCCACTACAAATTTCCACTGAGCTCTCAAATATTACACTACTTACTTACGAGCAGGCCATCTGGCCATTTGTCCTGCAAGGCCTAATAAGCCTCTATATTTGGTGGTTTGAGGGTTGTTATTAAAGTCTAACTGGTTTTATTTCATAAATCAATAGTACACATGACAATAATAAACTTTGTAATATATCTCATCAGATAAATCTGCTTCTTTCTCATCCTGGACTGAACACTTCACTCTTATTTCACTGGTATATACTGTTAACAATGGAGTCCTATGGATCTGGGCCTCAGAAGAGTTTCCCAGTGGCAGCCATGGGGGTCTTCAGAAGGTCCTAGGTTGTCATTGTAATCCATCAACACCTCATGATCTTGTCATAGGGCAATTCACCATATAGAAAAGTGGGCATGGCACTCACTGTCCCAAACAATTGTCCTTTATTGTGGATACATATAAAACAGAGGCAGGGAGGCTTTCAAGTGGAAAACGCACCGGACAAGTTGCGCTTCTACGGGTCTCAATTTAAAGAAAACCTGTTGCTTAAAGAACAGGCTATCTGCAAATATAGGGTTAATCTGCAGGTTAATAGTGTTCGAAAAATGCCTAGCCTCTGCAGTGAAAGTGGGAAAATGTACTTTCAGTCATGGGGCAGTGCTTGGAGCCTTTACAGTCACCACCAACAGCACCCACGCTCACTATACTGTGCAGATCTCCTGCCGAGTAAGCTGTCAATCAAAGTGCTGGAACGTGCTTGCAGCCTCCGCTGTGTGCTGAGCGGTTACTGTAGTTGCTTTGTGCTCATCCCATGAATTAAAGCCGGCGTCTCCCGGGAGGAAATAAAGTTCTATTTCTCCCTGTAGCCGCACTTTCTTCCATGTCTAGTCATACAGGTTTGTCCACTTACAAGGTTAAATAGAGCACCATCCTGTATCTAGACAGTTAGTATTCAGCTCTGAGCATTTCCCCATTAGCTCGTTATCTGATTGTTATTAGAGCTTTTAAATGTACATTTTCCAAGTGAATAGTGAATAGTGATGGGTTCATGTCACACTCAACATTGGAGAAATTAAAAATAAGATTCTTTTCTTGGAAATATAAAAATCACATAAAAGATATTAACAATACAATCTGCTGTAATTATGTCTCACTAAGACTTCTAAGAAAATTGCCCTCTAGTGTGAGCTGTCACCGGAGAAAATCAAATATAAGAGTGTGAGGATCCGCTGATGACCGCAGACGAGTATTTGTACCGGGGGAAGGACAGGTTCCTGATTTCCATACATACTGTGTTATGGTGTATTTGTCAGTATCTGTGTTAAGGATGCAAATTTCCAAACCCCTGTATAGGACTGGCACCATGAAATACAACATGGCGGTGCTGGAAACGAAAAATTGTATTGAAAATTCATTCCCAATCATGGTAACGCGAGATGAGCGAATTGATTTGAGGCCAATCGTGTTTACTTTGTATTTTACTGAACTCAAAATTTTCGATTCAATTCGCTTGAATCAAGCAAAATGGTGGCCCGGCTGGAAAAGAATTAAAAATAAAGATGCGTTACATTCACCTGACCCTGACTAGTCTTGGCATGGCTGCTCCCTGCGGTCCTTTGCTGGCTTCGCTTCTTCACTACAACTTGAGTTTGCTCTTTGGCCTTCACTCTTTGACTCCTCCGGCACTGACATGGCCTTGCACCACATCATCATGTTCTTCGCCCTACAACGCCATTATATTACCTGAAGCAGTCAGTGCCAGAGGCGCCACTGGGTGAGGACAAAAGAGAAGACTGAAGTCTGATGAAGGAAGTGAGCCAGCAGAGGAGCGCACCAGGATGGGGTGAAATGAGTATGATATTTTTTAACTTCTTTTTTTATGCTCTGTGGTCTCGACTCTCGATAGACTTCGGAGCATAATAAATGATTCTACCAGCAATTTGATTTATCCTGAATAAATTCAACTTGAATTGAATTTCCCGGCCAAATACGAGCAAATCTGGTGAATCAAATTTCATCAGATTCACTCATCTCTAAGGCCCCTTTCACACGTCAGTGTCTCCGCTACGTGTGGTGACAGTTTTCTCACGTACCGAAGACACTGACACACGTAGACCCATTCAAATGAATGGGTCTATTCACATGTCAGCGTGTTTTCACAGATCGTGTGTCCGTGCGCAAAACACGTAGACATGTCCGTTTTTCTCCAGCAGCACAGACAGCAAAATTGCGGCACACGTGCACACGGAGAACAGTTCACACTGTCCTCCGTGCGCATGGGCAGCCACTGGGTAAGAAGCAGCTACTGTAAGCAGCTGTTCCCCTGCCTGTGATGCTGAAGCTGCCTGTCATCAGAAGTGGGGTCCCCCTTATTTTTTGAACCAACCCGGCAAAACTATACAGGTGGTGGCTGCTATTCTCAGGCTGGTAAGGGGCCATAAATATGGGCCCCCCAGCCTAAAAACAGCAGCCCGCAGCTTTGTCGGGTTCTTCCCTCTTGCTCTGTAGTGGTGGCAAGTGGGGTTAATAAGGGGTTAATGTCGCCTTTCTATTGTATGGTGACATTAAGCCCGGCTTAGTAATGAAGAGTTGTCAATAAGACACCTATTCATTACTAATCCTAGAGTTATTCAAGGGTTAAATAAACACACAAACTACTGGGGACTGAATGGAAGCAGCTGCACAGGCTCAGTGACAAGCTGTGACATCACTGAGTCTGGGCTCGCTGACAGCTGAACTCCTGTGACCTCAGCACCTTCATTTTCCCACATGAGCAGGGAGAATAATGACAGCCGACTTCAGCACCACAAGCAGGGGAAGAGCACTTACTGTAGCCGCTTCTTCCCCTGCGGCCGTCCGTGTTGTACAGATTCGGCACACGGGCAGCACATGTGTGCCACATGTAGGACACACGGACACCTAAATATCAGGACGTGTGAAAGCAGCCTAAAGGTAACATTGAATTTGATCGAGCAGCGCACTTCCTCCACGCTACAGGCGCCAGGATCTACATGACATCGATGATGTTCCAATGGTGATGCCCATCTCTGCACTGAGAAAGGTTCTGCAAATCTTCAATGATCCAAAACCAAAGGTGAATACATTCATACTGATTAAAGAGAGAAAAGTTTGGAATGACTAATGTCTGGGAAATATGGACACGTTTTCCTTTTTTTTTTTCATTTATTTTTGACTGATTTTGTTAAAAAAATATTTGTCTTCTACATCCTCTATATATCACTGTACATGTGAGTTACTAGTGAATGCATCATTGAGCTTATTCTGGTCTGTTAACCTTTTTTCTCTCTTCTCCTGAACTCTCTCAAGCTGATTAATGACCAGACCAATGTTGGACTATTTCACCATAGCTGCTCAGTTTATCTGTAAGAAAACTGCCTGAAATGTTCCCATGCTGCAATGATAGGGAACACTGAATGGTCCGATGAGCATCTCCAGAACTTATAGAATCATATAATCATAGAATGGTAGAGTTGGAAGGGACCTCCTGGGTCATCTGGTCCAACACTCTGCTCAAAGCAGGATTCACTAAATCATCCCAGACAGATGTCTGTCCAGCCTCTGTTTGAAGACTTCCATTGAAGGAGAACTCACCACCTCTCGTGGCAGCCTGTTTCACTCACTGATCACTCTAACTGTCAAAAAGTTTTTTCTAATATCTAATCTGTGTCTCCTCCCATTCAGTTTCATCCCATTGCTTCTAGTCTTTCCTTGTGCAAATGAGAATAAAGATGATCCTTCTACAATGTGACAGCCCTTGAGATATTTGTAGACAGCTATTAAGTCTCCTCTCAGTCTTCTTTTTTGCAAGCTAAACATTCCCAAATCCTGTAACC
Source organism: Oophaga sylvatica (assembly GCA_033576555.1). Taxonomy (NCBI): domain Eukaryota; kingdom Metazoa; phylum Chordata; class Amphibia; order Anura; family Dendrobatidae; genus Oophaga; species Oophaga sylvatica. Next base: position 986,954,483 of record JARQOD010000001.1, on the reverse strand, counting down.
GTTCCTCAAAGGACATGGTTTGCAGACCGGACACCATTCTGGTCGCTCTTCTCTGAACTTCTCCAGTTTGTTGATGTCTTTTTTAAAATGTGGTGCCCAAAACTGGACACAGTATTCCAGATGAGGTCTGACCAAAGAGGAGTAGAGGGCAATAATGACTTCACGTGATCTAGACTGTACAGTCATGGCCAAAAGTTTTGAGAATGACACAAATATTATATTTTCACATGATCTGCTGCCCTCTGGTTTTTATGTGTGTTTGACAGATGTTTTTATCACAGACAGAAATATAATAATTGCAAACATATGAGTAACAAAAGCTTATATTGACAGTTAGAATGAGTTAATGTGAGTCGCACGTAACAGGGCTATGGGGTACTCGGCACCGAGCCCGTTCACTTCACTGGGGATGTCACGGGTAGCGCAGCTCGGTCCGTTGCCCTGGGCGCTCACTAAAAGAGGGGATATTTACAGGGGAAGGATAGAAATATTCGTGACGCCACCTGTGGTTTCTGATCAGGGTGACCAGCGCTGCAGCGTGAATCCTCTGAGGGGTTGTTACTGGGCAGCAAGGTGTTAAGTCTTCCACAGGTAAGACTGACCCTCGAGGTATATGGCGGTGTAGGGGTGAAGGAGCAATAATGCAGACACACACAAGACAGTCTCTTTCCGTACCTTTACTGGTGATGAAGTTGCAGGCACGTCCCGGGAGGCCGTCAGGGTGGAGGATGCACGTCCAGCAATCCACTGAGTAGGTGTAAGGCCTACTTACGTCCTTATGTGTGTGAGTTTCTAACTTGCATAAAACAGAGTTTAACTCCTTCTCTTTGCTACGCCCGGCTGATCTTGTGATGAGGTCTTCTTGTGGACAGAACAGTGTCTCTATGGTGGTACCTGCCAGACCCCCGTCTTCCTAACCTCAGTTACGTATCAGCACTGCTGGGCCCCTGCGACTTGAAGTCCAGGGTCTCCGGTTTTTCCCACTAGCTGTGAAGATACTAGCAAGCTCGGACCCGGTGTCCGGTGGTGCAGAGTGGAGGTAAGCTATCAATGCTGGTTGACCTCTGTCACTCTCTCTTTTCCTTTTTCCACTTGCCTGTCGTCCTACTCACACATTTAACATAAGCACAGGCAGCAGTAGATGTCAGCTTCTCGCTCAAACTTCCTCAGCCCTCAGGCTAATCTGACAGGAGTCTCTCTCCGGTGTTCTGAGGAGATCTTATCTCTCCCTCACAGCTCGTCTGAGGTAACTGCCGTTCTGAGATGTTCTGCTGTTCTGAGGTAACACCAACAACTCACTAACTCGCAGCTAGACTGCCTTCATCTCACTGCTGTCTCAAGGGCTCCTGTTGTGAATGGGTTTGAGATGAGTTCTGAGCAGAGGCTTCCTCTGGTGGTTACAAGCTGTGCTGGTCTGTCCAGTGAAGATTGTGAGGACTGGGAATCAGGTGTTACTGACTGGTCTTATATAAGGGAGTCACCTTCCCATCAGGGTTGCCGGTGGCAATTGTTCTGGTCTGAATCCTTCATTCATGTTTCCCTTGTAGCCTGCTGTGTCGTGTCTGCATCTCCTGCTAACAGATAAGACATTTTCTTCTTTTTGTTTTTGTGCTATATTTTTGCATTTTTGTCCTGCACTTCTGTGGGGGCCTTCAGGGTCCCCTCCGGGGGCTTTTGCCCTCTCAGTTTAGTTCAGCCACTTATGTATGTACTTTTGCTTTTTCCAGTTTTTTCAGTGGCTGCTGTTTTGATTTTGTTGCACCAGAGAACTAATTTAGGTGGTAGAGGTCGTGTGATCTCAGGTGTTTTTGAAATTAGTGGTGTTGGTGCTTTTCAGGGTTTTCTGGGATTGCAGTAAGTACCCTTCCTGTCCTTTTCTATTTAGTTAGTTTGGACCCCAGCGTTTGCTCATACTATTTTCTTTCTGTGTCAGTATTTCATCTTGTCTAACCGCCATTACATGTTTGGGGGCTTTCTATTGTCTTTAGGGTTCTGCTCCGGGGCAGATAGCTTTCCTATATCTATCTTTAGGTGTAGTTAGTTTCTCAGGCTGTGACAAGGCGTCTAGGACCAACGTAGGAACGTTCCACGGCTGCCTCTAGTTGTGGTGGTTAGTCAGGGTACTGCAATCTCATAGTTTCCAACTGCTCTGGTGTATTGCCTTTTTTTACCTGCACTCCTCAGCTACCAAATCATAACAGGCTCCCTCTGGTGGAACCAGGAAAAATGTGAAGTGTTGTGTGCTTATAGGTGATTGTGAATTACCTTTCATGCATCCTCCTGGGTACATGCGGCACCAAGCGCAGCTGGGCTACACATCCCCCCCTAGTTAATATCAGCACTCCCGGGCTGAAAAAGAAAACAATTTTTATAACATCAACAAATAACATAACTATAACTCTTCCCTTGCGGGAGGTAAGGACACTTTAACATTTCAATGTATACAAATTAGCAATAGAAAATATCAAATACTTTCACGGTGCAAATAAATACAGGATACTTGTGGAGGACCCGCACCAAACCTGCCACGGTGGTCCTGGGTGGGCTGCAGGACTTCTTTGCTGCAGACCTCACTCAAGGCCACACCATACGGGTTTTTCTTCTGAGGTAGAATGGTTTACGTAAAACCAAGATGGGGCACCGAGTGCCAACTATTTACAACACAGTTTTTGGGCTGGCAAAGTCCTCAGCCACGCAGTCCTTTAAAAGAAACACATTTCACATATCACATTACCCAACTGGGGTATACTACTTTAACATGTAAACATTATCATCATATAACATTCTCAATAAAGTGCAATTCTCTTCATAACTTTGTACAGTTCAGTAAACCCTGTCTCGGTCCTACTGGATTAATTTGCTAGGACTACTCTTGGTACCTAACAGGTAATCTGCCTTTTGTCGTGCGTACTGACCTACGTGGTGTTGCTTCAGGTATAGTAGCATCTGGCCTATCTGTCCTGCGTGCTGGCAAACTGTAATACTGCCTTAACCTCTCTAGGGATCTGGCAAGCATACTTGTGGCTGGGCGATGCGGTTCTGTTTCGCCAGGGGATTCTTCTGGTAGTTCCACGTCTTGAGGTTCCATTTCTTGAGACTCTACTTCTAGAGGTGCTACAGGAGCAGGTTCCTCTTGAACTATTTCTTCTGCTGCGGCAACTGGCTCAACTGGACGTTGAAGCGCTTCTTGTGGTTGGTAAAATTGAAGTACTGGAATAATCACAGCATCCCCGATACAAGGCCAATCTGCAGGAAAATCTCCTAAGTCCGTGTGTATGACTTCACCTGGTTTCTCTTTTTCCATAACAAGTTCTTCCTCGGGAAGTTTTAACATGTCTGGACACAGTTTTAGGTGGTCTCTTGATACAGTGGTGGTCGTCTTTCCTCCATCTTTGCTAATGGTACAGGTTTTCCTGTTGTCAAACTTGGAATTTTGCACGACATATGGCTCTTGTTCCCACTGATCATCAAATTTGTGCATTCTTCTTTTTCTTTTTAGCACAATTTCTCCAGGCATAAAAGGCTTAGCTGGCGCACTTTTGTTGTAGTTCTCCTCTTGCTTGTCCCTTACTTTATTGAGACTATCTTCCACGCAGGCTTGTACTCTCCTGTACTGTTCCTGTCGATTCGTGTCCCAATCTTCAGTGGTAACATCAGCTTCTGTTTCTACAACACCAAGTTCCAAATCCATGGGCAGCTTTCCTGGTCTTGCTCGCATAAGGTAGGCTGGAGTACAGTTGGTGGAACTCACCGGTATGTGATTGTACAGATCTACCAGGTCAGGTAGTAGGTTTGGCCACCGATTCCTCTCCTCAAGTGGTACCGTCTTCAGCAGATCAATGACTATGTGATTCATCTTCTCACAGAGACCATTGGTTTGGGGGTGGTACGGTGTGGTTCTTATCTTCTTACACCCGTACAAGTGACAGAATTCCACAACTCGGCTTCAAATGCAGGACTCTGATCAGTTAACACTTGCTCTGGATATCCATGGGGTCTGCAGAAATACGCTTGAAACGTCTTTGCTGCTGTTTCAGCTGTCAGATCTTTGACAGGGGCGACCACCAGGAACCTGGAGTAGTGATCCACCATCATCAGGGCATACGAGTATCCTGACCGGCTGGGTGACAACTTGACATGGTCCAATGCCACGATCTCCAAGGGACGAGTCGTCTTGATGGGCTGCAGGGGTGCTTTCTGGCTACTGTAGACTTTTCTTCGGAGGCTACAGGATGCACAGTTTTTACACCATTTCTCGATGGAACTACGCATTTCCACCCAGTAGAAACGACACTTCAGTAGGGTTTCCAGCTTCTTCCAGCCAAAGTGCCCAGCTCGATCGTGGTAGGCTTCCAACACCATCTGGATGTCTGTTCTTGGCACTACTATCTGCCATACCATCTCATGGGTTCTGGGGTTGACGTACCTTCGGCACAGCTTCTCTCGGTAGATAAACAGCCGGCTTTTCTCGTTCCACAGCTGCTTTGCTTGTTGAGACGCATCCTTCTCCAAGGAGGAACCTTCCTGAGTTATCAGCTCCTTGATGCGGCTGACAACCGGGTCACTGTTCTGGGTCTCCTTCCAGCTGTGGTGAGGTAAAGGGTTTAACGTCTTACCACGCTACCTCCTGTAGGCTCGTTGCTCGTGGATCATCCCATTTCTGTGGAATGCAGGTAGCTCAATCTCTTCTAGATCATCCAATTCCTCTTCCGTGTCGGACTCATGCGGCATTCTAGACAAGGCGTCAGCGTTGGCGTTCTTACGGCCCGCCCTGTACTTGATGGTAAATTGATAGTTCGACAGCCGAGCCATCCAACGTTGCTCCATGGCTCCCAGCTTGGCTGTTTCAAGATGTGTCAAGGGGTTATTATCAGTGTAAGCAGTGAACTTGCTGGAGGCTAGGTAATGCTTGAATCTTTCTGTAATGGCCCAGACCAGCGCCAGGAACTCCAACTTGAAGCTGCTATAGTTCTCTGGGTTTCTCTCGGTCGGCCGGCGCTTCCTGCTTGCATATGCAATGACTTTCTCCAGGCCATTTTGCTTCTGACTGAGGACAGCTCCCAATCCTTCGTTGCTGGCATCAGTGTACAGCAGGAACGGCTGTCTATAGTCAGGGTAGGCTAAGATCTCATCGCCTGTCAGGATCTCCTTCATCTCCTTGAATGCCTCAGCTTGTTCTTTACCCCAGTGGAATGGAGGATTTCTGCTCTTGAGGGGTTGTCCTACCAGGAGGTCCTGCAGAGGCGCTGCTTTATTGGTGTAGTCCTTTACAAACCTCCGGTAGTAACCTGTCAGTCCCAGGAACTGGCGCATCTCCTTGAGATTCTTCGGCTCCGGCCATTTCTGGATGGCAGTGACCTTCTCGGGGTCTGGCGCTACTCCTTCTGAGCTGACAATATGTCCCAAGTACTGTACCTTTTGTTTGAGCAGATGGCACTTTGAAGGCTTCAGTTTCATCCCGTATTTGGACAGTGACTCGAATACCTCTGCCAGGTGCTTCAGATGATCCTCATACGTCTTGGAGTACACAATTACATCGTCCAGGTACAGCAACATGGTTTCAAAGTTGAGATGTCCCAGGCAACTCTCCATCACTCTCTGGAACGTTCCCGGGGCACTGCTGAGTCCAAACGGCATTCTGTCAAACTCACAGAGTCCCATCGGGGTGGTCAAAGCCGTCTTCTCCCGATCCTCCTCAGCCACAACTACTTGCCAGTACCCACTAGTGAGGTCGAGGGTGGAAAAGTAGTTAGCAGTTTTTAAGGCAGCTAAGGATTCCTCAATGCATGGTAAAGGGTATGCATCTTTATGTGTAATGCGATTTACTTGTCTGTAATCTACACACATTCTCATGCTTCCATCCTTTTTCCTAACTAGGACTAGAGGTGCTGCCCAGGTACTACAACTATCCCTTATCACCCCTGCTTCCTTCATGTCACGCAACATTTCCTTAGCTTTCTGGTAGTGTGCTGGAGGTATAGGCCTGTACCGCTCTTTGATGGGAGGATGGCTGCCTGTAGGGATATGATGTTGTACTCCCTTAATTGTCCCAAAGTCAAGTGGATGTTTTCTAAATACCTGTGTGTACTCCTGTACCACCCGTAGTACTCCCTGTTTCTGGTGGGCGGGAGTGTTGTCTGTCCCGACATGGAGCTGCTGACACCAATCCTCCACCTGGGTTGCTGGGTCATTATCCTCCGCGGGTTGGCGGGAGGCTAAGCACTCGGTCGTGAGAATGAAGTTGTTATCTACGGTATGTAATTTAGCAACAGTAGCATAACGTGGTAAATTCACTTAATCTTCTCCCCAGTTGAGAAGACGTACTGGTACTCTCCCATTTCGTACTTCCACTACCCCTCTAGCAGTCAAGAGTGTAGGTCTGTGCTCTGAACAATGGGGCTCTACTACTGCTTGGTAGTTCTGTCCTCTCAGACCTATTGCTGCTCTACACCATATAAGCATTTCACTCATTGGGGGTATCACAATGGGGTTCGGGTCTGTCACCCGTACATTACCAATTTCACCATCTGTCAGCTTTGCTTGCTGCTGGCACATCAGGGCCCGGATCTCCCTCTGGATCACTCCCTTTTGCTTTGGCCTGGCAACTTCGGCGAGCTGTTGGAGCAAAAACACAACTTCTCCCAGATAGTTACTAATAATGTTTGTACCTAAAACCACATTTAAGCCATTTTCCTCATTTACAGTCTTTACTACTAAGAGTCCCTGGTCCTTCAGCTCCACTCTGCCCACCTTTACGTCCACGTTTTTGGCTCCGAGTATTTTAACAGGGAGACCATTAGAGGCGTACACAGCAAAGTCAGGGCTCGGGGCTGGAGACTGTCCATGGACCAAAACTTATTATAGAGGACATCAGGTATGATGGTCACCTGAGATCCAGTGTCCAGCAGGGCAGGGATTGCGATCCCGTCCAGGATGATGGACAGGTAGGGTCTTCCTCCCACAAACCTGTGGTTCCAGTCTGAGGGGCCTGATGAGTCTGTTCCTGGGTGTTGGCCCTCGGACCCAGGATCTGCTCGTTTAAAGGACACTGTCGGGCTAGATGACCTTCTCTGTTGCAACGGTAGCAGATGATCTCTCGGCGAGGATGGTGCTGATCAGGGGTTGCTCCTGGGGGTGGCGTTGTCCTCCTCCGGTGGGGCGACCTCCTCCTTTTCCTCCGGTTCATCCAAGGGACATCCTCTGGGCAGTCAACTAGCAGGATCTTTCCTCCTTCTTCCTTCCGCAGTTGCAGGGCACTCATTACAGCGGCCAGGTTTTTAGTCAGCTGGCGCACTTCTGAGCGCAGACAGTCCAACTCAGTAGGGGGCGCCACCTGCGTTTTGGCTTCCGCCACCAGCGGGGAAAAGGTGGATGCTGCCGGCTTTAGAGTGGCTTCACCCGGGTGACACTGGGTCGACACCTCGGGCTTTTCCAGGGGTCGTAGTCGTTTTATAGCCATATCTTTTAGGGCATCAAAGGTAGCGTCAGGATGATCCAAGGACCACCAGTGCACAGTCCTGCTTTCAGCTTGGGACCTCAGTCCCCGTACAAACTGTTCCTTCAACATTTTGCTTTCATTAATGGCACTTATAGGGTTGACCTGTTTGAGAGCTCGCAGGGCCCCTGTAGTCGGCAGGCGTAGTCCCTAATACTGTCATCTGGTCTCTGGGAGCATTGGTAAAACCTCATCCGGAGATCTGTTTCAGTGCGGTCCTCAAAATAGTCTGTAGCTTTAAGAAAATTGAAAGCACTGATTCCTGGTCTGCAGCTGTCCAGATCTCTACTTCCCTCTCTGCAGCAGCAGTCAATTGTCCTACTACCACTGCAGCTCTTTGTTTCTCTGTCATAGGGTACATGTCCATTATGCTGCATATTTTGCGTTTAAACCCTGACAGGGTATCTGGCTTACCGCTGTACTGAGGAAGCCACTTTGCTCCAGGCAGGTATGGGAGCGTCAGCGGTACTATCGGGGCCACAGGACCGGATGAGGCGCCAGCGTTTCCATCCTGCGCGGCAGCGCCGGCGGGTAAGTCACCGGAGTGGTCGCCCTGGGCCGCGCTGTCAGCTTGCGGCTGCGACATGTCTGCGCCCCCCTAGTTAAGCGTGGCCTACCTTCTCCTGAAGGCTGCAGCTCTGCCAGGCACAGCGATGGAAGGACCTGCCGCCGCGTCAGCGTTGGGGGCGTGTCCGGGACTCCGTCGCGCTTTCTGCAGGTACGCCCCTTCTCCTTGCGCTGTAGCGCTGTACTTTGGCGGGCAATGGCGGACAATTGGCGCCAAAAATCTCAAAAACAGCAACACAGTCTATAGCACAAAAACAGTCCACTTCAGGCACACAGGACTCACGTATAGCGAGCTTCGTATCCTGTTCGTGACGCCAAAATTAGATGAGTCGCATGTAACAGGGCTATGGGGTACTCGGCACCGAGCCCGTTCATTTTCACTGGGGATGTCACGGGTAGCGCAGCTCGGTCCGTTGCCCTGGGCGCTCACTAAAAGGGGGGATATTTACAGGGGATGATAGAAATGTTCGTGACGCCACCTGTGGTTTCTGATCAGGGTGACCAGCGCTGCAGGGTGAATCCTCTGAGGGGTTGTTACTGGGCAGCAAATTGTTAAGTCTTCCACAGGTAAGACTGATCCCTCGAGGTATATGGCGGTGTAGGGGTGAAGGAGCAATAATGCAGACACACACAAGACAGTCTCTTTCCGTACCTTTACTGGTGATGAAGCTGCAGGCACGTCCCGGGAGGCCGTCAGGGTGGAGGATGCACGTCCAGCAATCCACTGAGTAGGTGTAAGGTCTCCTTATGTCCTTATGTGTGTGAGTTTCTAACTTGCATAAAACAGAGTTTAACTCCTTCTCTTTGCTACGCCCGACTGATCTTGTGATGAGGTCTTCTTGTGGACAGAACAGTGTCTCTATGGCGGTACCTGCCAGACCCCCGTCTTCCTAACCTCAGTTACGTATCAGCACTGCTGGGCCCCTGCGACTTGAAGTCCAGGGTCTCCGGTTTTTCCCACTAGCTGTGAAGATACTAGCAAGCTCGGACCCGGTGTCCGGTGGTGCAGAGTGGAGGTAAGCTATCAATGCTGGTTGACCTCTGTCACTCTCTCTTTTCCTTTTTCCACTTGCCTGTTGTCCTACTCACACATTTAACATAAGCACAGGCAGCAGTAGATGTCAGCTTCTCGCTCAAACTTCCTCAGCCCTCAGGCTAATCTGACAGGAGTCTCTCTCCGGTGTTCTGAGGAGATCTTATCTCTCCCTCACAGCTCGTCTGAGGTAACAGCCGTTCTGAGATGTTCTGCTGTTCTGAGGTAACACCAACAACTCACTAACTCGCAGCTAGACTGCCTTCATCTCACTGCTGTCTCAAGGGCTCCCTCTGGTGGAACCAGGAAAAATGTGAAGTGTTGTGTGCTTATAGGTGATTGTGAATTACCTTTCATGCATCCTCCTGGGTACATGTGGCACCAAGCGCAGCTGGGCTACACAAATGCAGCAAGTCAATATTTGCAGTGTTGACCCTTCTTCTTCAGGACCTCTGCAATTCTCCCTGGCATGCTCTCAATCAACTTCTGGTCCAAATCCTGACTGATAGCAGTCCATTCTTGCACAATCAATGCTTTCATTTTGTCAGAATTTTTAGGTTTTTGTTTGTCCACCCGTCTCTTGATGATTGACCACAAATTCTCAATGGGATTAAGATCTGGGGAGTTTCCAGGCCATGGACCCAAAATCTCTATGTTTTGTTCCCTGAGCCATTTAGTTATCACCTTTGCTTTATGGCAAGGTACTCCATCATGCTGGAAAAGGCATTGTTGATCGCCAAACTGCTCTTGGAGGGTTGGGAGAAGTTGCTCTTCGAGGACATTCTGGTACCATTCTTTATTCATGGCTGTGTTTTTAGGCAAGACTGTGAGAGAGCCGATTCCCTTGGCTGAGAAGCAACCCCACACATGAATGGTTTCAGGATACTTAACAGTTGGCATGAGACAAGACTGGTGGTAGCGCTCACCTTGTCTTCTCTGAATGAGGCGTTTTCCTGATGTCCCAAACAATCGAAAAGGGGATTCATCAGAGAAAAAACTTTACCCCAGTCCTCAGCAGTCCACTGCCTGTACCTTTTGTAGAATATCAGTATGTCCATGATGTTTTTTCTGGAGAGAAGTGGCTTCTTTGCTGCCCTCCTTGAGACCAGGCCTTGCTCCAAGAGTCTCCACCTCACAGTGCGTGCAGATGCACTCACACCTGCCTGCTGCCATTCCTGAGCAAGCTCTGCACTGCTGGTAGCCCGATCCCACAGCTGAAACACTTTTAAGAGACGGTCCTGGCACTTGCTGGTCTTTCTTGGGCGCCCTGAAGCCTTTTTGGCAACAATGGAACCTCTCTCCTTGAAGTTCTTGATGATGCGATAGATTGTTGACTGAGGTGCAATCTTTCTAGCTGCGATACTCTTCCCTGTTAGGCCATTTTTGTGCATTGCAATGATGACTGCATGTGTTTCTTTAGAGATAACCATGGTTAACAGAAGAGAAACAATGATGCCAAGCACCAGCCTCTTTTTAAAGTGTTCAGTGGTGTCATTCTTAATCATGACAGATTGATCTCCAGCCATGTCCTCATCAACACCCACACCTGTGTTAATGGAGCAATCACTGAAAAGAGGTTAGCTGGTCCTTTCAAGGCAAGGCTGCAATGATGTTGAAATGTGTTTTGGGGGATAAAGTTAATTTTCTAGCCAAATATTGACTTTGCAAGTAATTGCTGTTAAGCTGATCACTCTTTATAACATTCTGGAGTATATGAAAATTGCCTTTAGAAAAAGTGAAGCAGTAGACTTTGTAAAAATTAATATTTGTGTCATTCTCAAAATTTTTGGCCATGACTGTATGCTTCTGTTAATACATCCCAGAATTGTATTTGCCTTTTTTGCTGCTGCATCACACTGTTGACTCATGTTCGGTCTGTGATCTATTAGTATACCCAAGTCTTTTTCACATGTGCTGTTGCTTAGCCTTATTCCTCCCATTCTGTATATGCTTTTTTCATTTTTATTTCCCAGATGTAGTATTTTACATTTTTCCCTGTTAAAATCCATTCTGTTAGTTGCTGCCCACTGCTCCAGTTTATTTATATATTTTTGAATCCTCTCTCTCTTCTCCAGTATTAGCTATCCCTCCTAGCTTTGTATCATCAGCAAATTTATTCAGTTTTCCCTCAATTCCTTCATCTAAATCATTGATAAAGATGTTTAACAATACAGCGCCCAAGACAGAGCCCTGTGATACCCCACTTGATACATTCTTCCAATTGGATGTGCAGCCATTTACTACCACTCTTTGGGTCCTATCACTAAGCCAGTTATGAATCCACCTAACAGTTGCCTTGTCCATTCCATACTTAGTCATTTTTTCAATAAGGATTGTGTGAGATACTTTGTCAAATGCTTTGCTGAAGTCAAGATATAATATATCTACAGCATTTCCCTGATCCACCCAGTCAGTGATTCTGTCATAGAAGGAAATTAAGTTAGTCTGACATGACTTATTAGTTACAAACCCATGCTGACTCTGGTTAAGCACTTCATTCTTGTCCAGGTACTTACATACATGTTGTTTAATAATTTGTTCAAAGATCTTTTCTGGTATAGATGTCAGACTCACCGGCCTATAGTTCCCTGGGTCCACCTTCTTCCCCTTTTTGAAGATAGGAACAACATTTGCTCTTCTCCAGTCTTCTGGAACGTCTCCTGTTCTCCAAGAATTTTCAAAGATTATGGAGAGTGGTTAAAAAATTTCTTCTACTATCTCCTTCAGTACTCTGGGTTATAATTCATCTGGACCTGTAGACTTGAATTCATTTATGATAGCTAAGTGTTTCCTCACTATTTTTCTGTTTATAGATATCCTGGATTCTTCTATTCCCTTAATAGGACAGTGAAGATCAGTTGATGTTACATTTCCATTCTGAGAGAAAACAGATGCAAAATAAGAATTTAAAAGTTCGGCCTTCTCAACATCCTTTCTTACCATTTCATCATTTTCATCCTGTAAAAATCCTATAGCATCTTTGACTTTTCTTTTACTTTTGACATATACCCAAAATCCTTTTTTATTGCTTTTGACATCTCTTGCAAGCCTTAATTCATTGTCAGCTTTAGATAATCTGATTATTGCCCTGCAGGTTCTGCAAACATCATTATATTCTTCTTTAGATATGCCTCCCTCTTTCCATTTGATAAACATTTCTTTCTTCCTTTTTAGCATGTGTTTAAGTTCTTTGTTCATCCATCCTGGTTTTGTTAAATGCTTCTTATTCTTCCCTCTTTTCGGAATTGTTAATGATTGTGCTTTGAGAATCATTAACAATTCCGTAGATGTTGGTTCAGGAGATGTTCTCTCTTGAACCATTTCTCAGAATACTGGTGTGAGTCGCACTTAGTACCAGGGCAATGGGGTACTCGGCACCGAGCCCATGAAAGTCTATGGGGTTTGTCACTGGCAGCGGGACTCGGTCCGTGGCCCTGGACGCTCATACAGTGGGGGATATTTACAGGGGATTATTAGAATAGGTAGTTCGTGACGCCACCTGTGGTCTCTGGTCAATTGGACCAGCGCTGCTGTAAGGGTTTCACAGGGGATGTTATGGGAGCAGCTGGGTGGTAAGTCTCCCACAGGTGAGACTGGTCCCTGGAAGTCTATGGTGATGATGATGTAGGGTGTAGATAAGGATTCAGTCACACACATTGCAGTTTCTTTCCATACCTTTACTGGCAGATGATTCAAGCAGATCCCGGGGAGCTGGTCGGGGTGGAGAGTGCACATTCGGGTAACAGCTGAGCAGGTTAGAGGCCTCCTTTACTTCCATATACTTGTGAGTCCAACCTGCCTGAAGCGAAGTTAACTCTGAATCTCCAGCTCTCTCAATAGCTGTACTGCCCGGCCAACATTGTGGTGGAGCCTTCTATGTGATGAAACCAAGTCCTTACTTTTGCATGGCCCCGCTCAAAGTCCCTGTTCCACCTGGCTCCGGTTACGTATTGACACTTAGGGCTGCTCTCTGCGACCTGTAGTCCAGATGCCTCCGGTTTTCTATCACTAGACGTGAAGTACTAGCAATGCTTCGGACCCGGTGTCCGGCTATTTAGTGCAAGTAATCCAATACCTGTAGCACTTCTCTAACTTCTCCACTGCGCCCTTCGCCCTGCTTCCCGCTCTTAACATAAGCACTTGTGGCAGTTGTGGAAAATGTCAGCTTCCTCCAGAGCTCGCTGCACAGCTCTCAGTTTCCTCCAAAGTCCAGACTGGACCGAGACTGAATGGCTGCTCTGTCCTTAGACAGAAGCTAACAGACTGAAGTACGACTGAACACTGCTTCCTCAAGATCTGACTTACTGACTCCCTCTGTCCTGAGCTCTTCTCAGACAGGAAACAGACTGAGTCTGCCACGTGTCACTCCCCTTATATCTCAGATGGGCGTGTCTGAAAGTGTGAGTGACAGTGAATGAATATCAAGCGTTGCTGTTACCTTCCTGTGCACTCTCCTGGACTTTATGTGTGCCTGCGTAGCTGGGCTACACACCCCCCTTGGTAAAACACAGCACTCCCGGGCTGTAAAAGACAAAAAGAATATTTTGTTTTGCATTAACATAAACATATTAACACTTCCCATGCGGGAGGTAAGACTTCTGGAACGTTACATTTTGTACAGTAGAAAATTACAAAAGTATCAAAACATTCTCATATTACAAGACAATATTCTTGTGGAGGACCCGCACCAAAAACCTCCCACGTGGGTCCTGGGTGGGCTGCAGGACTTCTGACTGCAGACCTCACTCTAGGCCACACCATACGGGTTTTTCTTCAGAGGTAGATAGTAGTGGTTTCATGTAAAACCAAGATAATGCACCGAAGCGCAACTATTTACAAAGCAAGTTCTTGGGCTGGCACAGTCCACAGCCTTTCAGTCCAATGGCATAGTAATAGACACATATATTAACTTCAATTTTCAAGTATACTCAATATAATTTAACTTTACCCAACCGGGGTATACTATGCAAATAGGCAATCATTACTTTTTAATTTTTCAAAATTCCTTTCCTTGTACCCAGCCGGGTATTCTACTCAATATGTAAACACTATACATACACAGTAATAAAGTGCAAAAATGGCAAATACTTCTTCAAAACTTTTTACAACTTCTAGAATGCGGTAAACCCCTGTCTGGGTCCTACCGGTCTTCACATTTCTTGCAGACTTCAATTACGTCTTCCACACCTGGGGCCGGAACGACGCGATGTTCTCTGGATCTCATAACAAATAAGTCATGGCCCGATATCAGTGTTTGCGTGGCCACAGTCCTCATTCTTACTAAGGTCCCATCGGGTACCTCTGTCATATATGACGCAAGTGGCGTTGCGGATGGTGCCACATAGTGAGATCTGGCTTGCGATGCTGGTTGCGATGCAGATTGCGATTCCGAGTAGGACGCAGGTGCGCGCAGGGACTCAGTTGGGAACGCACTAACCTGCTGCTGTCGCTGCTCCCCGTCGTTTTCTATCGCTGACAGTTGGGTCTCCTCCGGTGTCCCTACCGGGGATCTGTAATCTGCTGCGGCCTCCTGGCCTAGCTGGTACTCGGAACAGGCAGAACCTCCTCAGCCTCCTTCGCTTCCACCTCTCCATCGGTGGGATCAGGTACAGCACTTTTGGGGGCGGCCTCCAGTTTTCCTTCAGCTTTCTTCAGCAGGGATCTTGGAAAAGCAGGTGACGGCATTATGCTTGTGGGAGAGAGCACTGCGTCCCACAGCAGCCGCTGTATCTGGGCACGCCAGCGTCTCTCTGTCTCCTGCAAGTCTGCATGGCACTGGATTAACCTTCTGAGCACCGCATTCTCCTTCTGCAGCTCCAGCATAGTTTGTTGAAGTTTCTGTATTAGGGATGGCTCTGGTTCAAACAACAGCTTCTCCGGGGAGCAGGGCCTGTGCTCCACTGCTCCACTGCATAGCTGCTCTTGTCCTTCTGCCACCTCGTCCCAGGCCAGACTGTAGGTTCCATCAGGAACAGTCCGGTCTCTTCCGTGGAGGCGGGATTTGCGTCTCCTCCTCTTCGGATAGAGGATGAAGAGGAGGCGGATTTCTTTAGCAGTGGGGCAGGACCGCACATTGTAGTAGCATTTGGAGAGGGCGGCCATATCTTTCGCGCCTCAGGGGGGTACACGCCCACGAATGCACGCCCACCTTCTTCACCAGCGCTTCAGGGCGCCAACTTGGCGGTAAAATGGCGGTATTTGGCGCCAAATGCAGCAAACAGTCTTTTTCGCATAGAACAGTTCAATATAGGCACACAGGACTCACAATTGCAAGCTTCGCATCCTGTTCGTGACGCCAAAGATTGAGTCGCACTTAGTACCAGGGCAATGGGGTACTCGGCACCGAGCCCATGAAAGTCTATGGGGTTTGTCACTGGCAGCGGGACTCGGTCCGTGGCCCTGGGCGCTCATACAGTGGGGGATATTTACAGGGGATTATTAGGATAGGTAGTTCGTGACGCCACCTGTTGTCTCTGGTCAATTGGACCAGCGCTGCTGTAAGGGTCTTCACAGGGGATGTTATGGGGGCAGCTGGGTGGTAAGTCTCCCACAGGTGAGACTGGTCCCTGGAAGTCTATGGTGATGATGATGTAGGGGTAGATAAGGATTCAGTCACACACATTGCAGTTTCTTTCCATACCTTTACTGGCAGATGATTCAAGCAGATCCCGGGGAGCTGGTCGGGGTGGAGAGTGCACATTCGGGTAACAGCTGAGCAGGTTAGAGGCCTCCTTTACTTCCATATACTTGTGAGTCCAACCTGCCTGAAGCAAAGTTAACTCTGAATCTCCAGCTCTCTCAATAGTTGTACTCAGGGGCGTAACTAGGAACGGCAGGGCCCCACAGCAAACTTCACAATAGGGCCCCCCCCCTCGCGTGCGTTGCCAATCCCGGTCTACCCAAGTTGTGTTAAGAAAGATACCTTTATTATCCAAAATTAGAGGTTTTTGGAGTAATGATAGTGAAATAACAGAAAGGAACTGTCATGTGTGCATCGCCACGAAGATCGTCGCGGTTGCACATTCTGACTTCTCACAGCTGAGTTGCTGTTTCTTTGTGTTTGGCAGTTAGGGAGTTAATTCTGTCTGTGCTCAGTTCTGGGACTGGGTGCAGTTTCTCCCGGCTGCAATTAATTATTTGTTGATTGGTTTCCTTTAAATCTCTGGTTGTCTGTGTTGGGAGTTGCCAGTGAAATTCTTCATGCAGACCACAGATAGGATTGTATCTGTATAGACTTAAGTTAAAGAGCTCCTTAGTTGTTTTAAGCTCACCTTGCTTAGAGTTTAATATCCCAGATCATTTATGTTCCTTCTGTGTTTGAGTGTGTATGCAAGTCTGTGTTTTCTCCAGTCTGTCTTATATGTCTAATCTGTGTATTTAGCAGAGATCAGCCCATATCCCTTTGGTGGTAATCAGTATCCTTCTTAGGACTGATTACAGGGTTCAGGGACTGATAGGAGACAGGGTTAGGCTGGAGACTTGGACCTCTGAACCATTATCAGTACCTCCAAGGTGAGGGATTAGTTAGGACCCCAGTTTAGGGTCAGGTTAGACCCCCGGTCCCTCTTTCCTGTGACAGTGTATCAAGTCCTCAAGATTAACCCTGAGTTCAACGGATATCGTGTCAGGTAAATCTATTCTATATTTACATGCTGATGTTGCTAATCTATATGTTGTATAGAGTGTTGTTCTTTTAAGAATAGTTTACTGACATCGTACACATATCATAAGACCGCGTGACAGGAACCAACTCCCAGGAAGCAACTGAGGTAGTGACAAAGGTAGGCTTTCTCCAGAGTAAATATGTGAAGAAACTTGTAATCCAGCCTGCAAATTGCTTTCAAAACAGATGATTTATTCAGTAGAACAACAGTCCGGTATACAGAATAATCTAAGATTGTTCTGTATACCGTACTTCTGCACCACGCCCTCACCAATTACACATGTGAGGAGTGACAGCCTCAGCTCTGCTACATGTGAGGAGTGACAGCCTCAGCTCTGCTACATGTGAGGAGTGACAGACTCAGTTCTGCTACATGTGAGGAGTGACAGCCTCAGCTCTGCTACATGTGAGGAGGAACAGCCTCAGCTCTGCTACATGTGAGTAGGGACAGCCTCAGCTCTGCTACATTCGAGGAGTGACAGCCTCAGCTCTGCTACATGTAAGGAGTGACAGCCTCATCTCTGCAACATATGAGGAGTGACAGCCTCAGCTCTGCTACTTGTATAGCAAAGCTGAGGCTGTCACTCCGCGCATGTAGCAGAGATGAGGCTGTCACTCCTCGCATGTAGCAGAGCTGAGGTTGCTACTTGTCACATGTAGCAGAGCTGAAGTTGTTACTTGTCACATGAGCAGAGCTGAGGTTGTTACTTGTCACATGAGCAGAGCTGAGGTTGCTACTTGTCACATGTAGCAGAGCTGAGGTTGTTACTTGTCACATCTAGCAGAGCCGAGGTTGCTACTTGTCACATGTAGCAGAGCTGACGTTGTTACTTGTCAAATGTAGCAGAGCTGAGGTTGTTACTTGTCACATGTAGCAGAGCTGAGGTTACTTGTCACATGTAGCAGAGCTGAGGTTACTTGTCACATGTAGCAGAGCTGAGGTTGCTACTTGTCACATGAGCAGAGCTGAGGTTGTTACTTGTCACATGAGCAGAGCTGAGGTTGTTACTTGTCACAAATAGCAGAGCTGAGGTTGCTACTTGTCACAAGTAGCAGAGTTGAGGTTGTTACTTGTCACATGTAGCAGAGCTGAGGTTGCTACTTGTCACATGTAGCAGAGCCGAGGTTGCTACTTGTCACATGTAGCAGAGCTGAGGTTGCTACTTGTCACATGTAGCAGAGCCGAGGTTGCTACTTGTCACATGTAGTAGAGCTGAGGTTGTTACTTGTTACATGTAGCAGAGCTGAGGTTGTTACTTGTCACATGTAGCAGAGATCAGGGTGTCACTCGTCACTTGTAGCAACCATGAGGCTGTTACTGGGCCAGGGGGAGGCTACTGGTGACTGAGGTCCCGTGCCCAACAGGGCCCAGGGGGAGGTTAGTGGTGACTTGAGGCTTGCGTCAAACAGGGCCCAGGAGCCCGAGGCCCTGTTGGAATGCGGGCCCCTTGCTACCTGGGCCCGGTGTTGAATGTGGGCCCCCTGCTGCCTGGGCCCTGTTGAATGTGGGCCCCCTGCACTGCAGCCTGGGGCCTGGGCCCTGTTGAATGTGGGCCCTGTTAGATCCTGCCTGCACCTGCCCTCCCAGTCACCATTGAGCAGCCAAGCCTCTTCTCACTGTTGAGAGACTCACGGTACTCACCCTGCTCGCCCGGGCTTCCTTCTGCTTGTCCAGTCAGCCTGCTGCTTCATGTGGTCTGCCTGGCCGTCTGCTGTCCGCCCCCACATGCACACACGCTGTGACAGACGGACCATAATGCACTGGGCCGCAGCTTAAAGCTACAGTGCTCATTTCTGTTCGCTGTCTGCATTTACAACACTGTAGTGTCTCTTTAAAACAACACAGTGTTGTTATGCATCAGCGTTCAGAGTCAGAAGCCTGAACAAAATGTTGGGAGGGGGCCCGAGCGCGGATCCATTTGCCAGCGTGCTCGGGCCCCCCTTTTTGCTCCTAAATCACAGGGCAGCTGCAGCAGGGACGGGCCCCCTTCTAGCCCGGGCCCTGTGGCAGCTGCTTCCCCTGCTTCCACTATAGTTCCGCCCCTGGCTGTACTGCCCGGCCAACATTGTGGTGGAGCCTTCTATGTGATGAAACCAAGTCCTTACTTTTGCATGGCCCCGCTCAAAGTCCCTGTTCCACCTGGCTCCGGTTACGTATTGACACTTAGGGCTGCTCTCTGCGACCTGTAGTCCAGATGCCTCCGGTTTTCTATCACTAGACGTGAAGTACTAGCAATGCTTCGGACCCGGTGTCCGGCTATTTAGTGCAAGTAATCCAATACCTGTAGCACTTCTCTAACTTCTCCACTGCGCCCTTCGCCCTGCTTCCCGCTCTTAACATAAGCACTTGTGGCAGTTGTGGAAAATGTCAGCTTCCTCCAGAGCTCGCTGCACAGCTCTCAGTTTCCTCCAAAGTCCAGACTGGACCGAGACTGAATGGCTGCTCTGTCCTTAGACAGAAGCTAACAGACTGAAGTACGACTGAACACTGCTTCCTCAAGATCTGACTTACTGACTCCCTCTGTCCTGAGCTCTTCTCAGACAGGAAACAGACTGAGTCTGCCACGTGTCACTCCCCCTTATATCTCAGATGGGCGTGTCTGAAAGTGTGAGTGACAGTGAATGAATATCAAGCGTTGCTGTTACCTTCCTGTGCACTCTCCTGGACTTTATGTGTGCCTGCGTAGCTGGGCTACACAGGTGCATGTGTGATTTGCTCTGCCATGTTATGGGCAATACAAGGTGATTCTCTGCACATGCTCCTATCTTCTGGGCAACATTTGGCTAGCTTCATGGAAATCTCATCCAAGGATATGCAAAGGATCACTTTCCAATGCTCTGAGCCAGGCAAAGCAAGTTTTGCATGCGCTGGTCTTCTGAGCAATGAACCAGGGGATGTGTCTGACTTTTAGGATGATGTAGGAAAGTTGCCTGCATCAATCAGAGGCAGAGGGATGGGTGGCATTAATAGGCAAAGAGAGAGGACACCAAGTATGGTCCTGAGATGCCCATTGAACATCAAAATTTCAAACTGCAGGTACAGTACCTTGCGAAAATATTCGGCTCCCTGGAACTTTTCAACCTTTTTCCACATATCATGCTTCAACATAAAGATACCAAATGTAAATTTTTGGTGAAGAATCAACAACAAGTGGGACACAATTGTGAAGTTGAACAAAATGTATTGGTTATTTTAAATTTTTGTGGAAATACAAAAACTTAAAAGTGGGATGTGCAATATTATTCGGCCGATGCAGAGCTGTGTGTCCAAGGGCGTGTGGTTGGTTGTGGTGAGTGGTCTCCACCTTCCCACAATGGTCCGTCATGCAGGAACAATGCGATCCACAAGGTATAAAGCATCCATCAATCCAAGATTAAAATTAGGGGTCCTCAAAGTTCCAAAGGTCCAAAAGAAAGTCCAAAGAACAGGCAACAGGTAAAACTGTAACAGAAACAAACCGAGTAGCTGCTGCTGCAATGGGCTGCCAGTAACACGGTGCCAATATTACCTCCTCTAACTCCTCCGTCTTGCAGAAAGTAGACAGAAGGGTTGCTACTTCTAAAATATGACACTAGAGCTCAAGTCCTCGTTCTCTCTGATGAGGCAATTTGCAATTTAATTTCCCAGATGCACTGCATGGCCTATAAGTCTCCTTTCAGGCATTTCACTCTCCACAAGGAGAATCGTTAGCCCTTAGTCCTCAGTGCACAAATACAGTAACTTTCTAGATTCGGCAGTAGGTGTGTAAGGGATTACAAAGGACAGTTTGTACCCTGCACCTGCTTCAAAGCTCTTGAATGTCTGATATATACATATATATATTGTTATGTTGTATAATGCCTTGTATTATAATGCTGCTATGATGTATAATATATGTTCTGGTACTGTACATATATAGGGAAAGTGTAGTACCTAGAGTAGCCCACTAGAGGGGGGCACAATAGGTTAAGATAGACTAATAGGATTCTTAGTTAGGAGGGGCCAACTGGCATAAGTTAGTGAGCTTCAAGGATTTTAGTCAATAGGGCCGGGACCCGGACAGGGCAGTTGTGCCCCGCAACATTAAAGCTGAAAGCCAGCTCATCCAGGGCCTAACCCTAAAATTGTTTGGGGTTCCCCATAAAGTTCCTAAAAAAATTTGGGACTTTATTGGATTTTTCCCCCTTGTTTCCCAATTCACATTTTTCCTTATGAATTTTTATAAAAAATTAAAATGGGGCCAAGATGGACCCCGTACCCCGTGCCAAATTTATCCCAAGTCGGCACTTTGGGGGGAAAAAATACAGTACAAAGCGGAAAAATTTTTTTAAGAAAATGAATTTTCTCGCTTTAACCATGCTTTACAAAATGTTCCCCGTCTCCGCCGACCCTACTGCATGTAATACATCGGGGGTTGTCTCCTTTTGTGCTTTTTTTTTTTGAGAATTTCCCTATGTTTTACGTTTTTAAAAAAAGCATCATCTGCATTAGATTTCCCGGGGTGAGACGGCTCATCAGGCACGGATTTGTCATACGGTTTAAATGTAGAGGAGATAGGGGGAATTATCATGGTAAAAATCAAGAAACCAAAAATCAAAGGGGGTGAATTATAATGAATTTTTATGATCTTATATGAATACTAAGAACTTTCAATATTTTTTTTTAAAGAAAATTTTTAAATTATTTGCCTTTGGGGAAACCATCAATAAAAATTTTTTTTTTTCCTTTTAAAAACAGCAATGGCCCCAATTGAATGTGGGGTTGTTGTCACTCTCCACAAGGAAAAAATTTCCCCTTAGAAACTTTTCCCTTTAAGGAAACTCCCCCTTTTTTTTCGGTTTCCCCCCACTTTGGGGTTTGACCCCCACGTGTGGGATCATAAACCCCCTGCGCAGGAACCCCCCGGGCTTGGGCTTCCCCCCCCCCGGGACCCCCAGAATTTCCCCACGGGGGGCTGTTTTTTTTGGCCCCTTTGGATCCTTTATAAAACCCTCCCGAGTAGTTTGGTGAAAGTAAATTAACGAACCCCCTTGGGGTAAACCCCCTGACGCTCAAGGGGGCCCCCTATCGTGAAACAGCAGGCATAGGTTAGGTGCAGGTGGTATACTTTTCCCTTTTTTTATTTATTTTGGGGATTTTTTATATTAAGGTTTTTGGTTGTGCCCAAATTTTGGGGTTTTTTTGTGCTTCCCCCCTATAAGGTTTTTTAAAAAAATACAAACATATGATTGGGGGCCTTGCACTTTTAAGTAACAAACTTTATACATTGTAGAATTAAAAAATAGATTGATCTTTTTTTTAACAGATTTCTTTTTTTAAAGAATTTTTTGCCCCTTTTTGTCGCTAGCCTGATCATTTTGTTTTTCTCGCATAAGGGGTTTGGTATTGCAAAAAAGTTACAATCTGTTGACTTGCCTTTGGTTATATAATAATATTATGCTAGATTGGCATGGAAAAAAAAAATTTTTGGGGGCTTTTTTGTACCTTTAATTGTAAAACTGACTTTACTGGGGATCTACTTTCATTTATTTCCTTATAGAATCACATATATATACCCTGGTTTAAAAAAATTTAAATTTTTTAGGTATTTGATAGTGTCTTGACCCGCACCACAATGGGGTTACCAAGCAATGGGGACTCAGAGCCCCCCCCGGAAGTCATGGGTTGTAAAAGGAGGTGGGTCGGTCGGGCCCCGGCGGTAGGGTAATTGGGGGGAATATTTACGGGGGGTAGGTTAAACGTTCGGACGCCCCTTAGTTTCGATAAAAGACCAGCGCTGCTGTAGATTCTGGGGGATGGTGAGGGGCTGATGTGGGTCCCCTCAGGGGGATTTCCCCGGTGATAGTTCGTGGGGTTGTGCAGGATGAACAAATAATCATCTCACACTAGAAGCTTCTTTTTTACCTTACTTCAAGTTGTTTCAGGGGTCCGGGAGGGGGTTCGGGGGGGGTGAAGCCCCCGGAACAGTTGGGGTTAGGCCTCCTTCCTTTCCAATTTTTTGAGTGAAATCCCCTTGCCCCTTAATTAATCTTAGTTTTCACTTTTTTTCCCCTACTTATGCCCGGGCAGTTTGTGATAGAGCCTTATAAGTGGGGAACAAGTACTTTCTTTTGCCGCGCGGGAACAAATCTTGTTCTTCCGACCTTACGTACTGGAATCAAGGGGTCTTTCTGCAACCTAAGGTCCCCAAGACTCTGGTTTTTATCACTATCCCGGGATAGTGACCTCGGTCCCCCGTGACCCCGGGACAATGTGCAGGAAAATCCCCTCCCTTTAAGGGGTTCGAACCCCTTCCCCCATGCCCCCTTCGCCCCCTTTGCTTCAAAGTGACGAACGGAAGTGAAAGTCAGTTTTCCTTCCTTGGCTCCTGAAATCTCTTTTTCAAATTCGAGAGTAAAAGGAATCTGACTAGATGGGTGATATAGTATCCCCTTTTAACTCACTTGTTGAATTGGGGGGGAAAATCTTTGCCACCCCCACTCGCAGAATCCTCAGCTGGAAGAATACCTGAAGCTCTGTCATGAAGGAACTAGGACCCTTCGTCTAACGCATCCCTAACCCCCGGGGTGTTCTGAATGTAAGTGAGTGTCAAATTTAACGTTACCTTTGCATTCTCCAATGTTTTCCCCTTCATACCGGGGGCACTTCCCCTTGGTAAAAAAAACACCCCCCGGGGGAAATTAAAAAAAAAACTTTTTTTTTCCCTTTAAACAAGTAAAAATTTTAAACTTTCCCCCCGGAGGGGCGGGGTTTTTTTTAAGTGCATTAAAACAATAGGTAAAAAATAAAAAAACTAAATAGACATTTATAAAAAATGAGATATTCTGTGAAGGACCCCACCAAACCTCAACGTGGGGGCCGGGTGGGCTGAGGACACTGTGAGCCCCACCATCCTCACCTACGGGTTTTATGTTAAGGTGGGGGCTGTAAGAAGCAAAAAGTGCAACTATTACAAAATCATTTTTGGGGGTGGCCCAGCCTCAGCCGGCCCCCTAGAAAAAATTTCAGTAAATTTACAATCAAAACAAAATTTTTTTACAATTTTCCACTTAGAAAACTTTTTTCTAGGACACTTTTAAAAACGAAAGGTTTTTCCCTTTCGTTTCTTTGATCTACGGGATATTCGGGTATTTTTAACTCTCCCCCAACGTCTATAAGGGAAACATAGAACTGCCTAAATCTTTTATGGATCTCAAGGTACGATGGCTGGGCGGGTAAAATCGCTTCCCCCGGGGGCCCCGCATGGGGCGTCTTCCCCTGATTCTTCCCCTTGGGGGTTCCCAGGTTGGGGTCTTGGAGGGGGGAAACCCTGAAATGGCCAACGGGCACCGGGCACAACTGGAGGAGAATTTCCCCTTTGGTGAAAAAATTTTAACCCGGAATTTTACACCCTCCCGTCTCGGAAAAACTGCGGGGAAACTCCAAACCTTTGTAGCCCCTTTTTTTTCTTTTTCTTGTTTGGAAGAGTTCTCTTACGAAATTTAAAATTTTTGGACACAATTTAAAAAGGTTTGAAAGGGGGTTTGTTCTTTTCCTCCTTTACGAGAAAAAAATTTTATTGTATTTTGGGGAATCTGTACGAGTAGGGTTTTGCTCCCACGGGGTTTCCAATTTTGTTTTCCCTTTTTTTTCAAAACCATTTTCCCAGGCATAAAAGGGTTTTGGAGGACCCCTTCCCTGTTGTAATTCTTCCGTTTTTTTTTACCTTTTGAGACTTTTTTACAAACTTGCATCTTCGTATTGTTTTTCCCATTATGTATTTTCAATAGGTATCTCTCTGGTTTACCCCTCCAAGTTCAAAAACCTTGGTAGTTTCCCCGGGCCCTTTCCATAAGATAGGTGGGGCAGTTTGTGAACTTCGGGGATATGGTTATAAAGTAAACCCCAAACAGGGTAAGTCCGGCCTCGATTTTTGTCTTCCAAGGGGATGGATTTTAAAAATCGGGGGCAATGTTTCATTTTTTCGCAAAAAACCCCTTGGTTTAGGATGGTATGGGTTTTTTCAAATTTTTTACCCCCCTAATGTAAAAAAATCCTTGAAAAGATCAGCTTCGAAAGCGGGGCCCTTATGGTTTAAAATTTTTCCATCCCCAAAGGGGGCTGAGAAGCTTGCTTAAAGGGTTTTTTGCTGGTCACTGCTGTTGATCCTTAATGGTAAACCCCCAGAATCTGAGAAGGGGCCACCATGGTCAAGGGTTATACCCCGATACTTGGCACAGTTTGCGGGGGCCGGGCCCAATCCCCCAAGGGCAGCGCCCCATGGTGGGGGGGCCCCCGTCCCCAGTCCTTTTTTTAAACCCCAAGGGCCACAGTTCCGACCCCCCCTCTCAAGGAGCTGCGCATCCCCCCATAGCCCCGGACCTCAACGGGGCTCCCCCTTCTCAGCCAAAGTGTCCTGCTTGTCAGGGGAGTTTTCCAAACCCCTTGGACGTTCCCTTTGGGGGGCCACTTTTTTCCAGCCATCTCGGGGTCCGGGGATTGAGTATCCCCTGACAATTCTGGGGGATGGGAAAACCTGCTTCTCTCTTTTACAGGACTTTGGAATGGGGGATTTTTTCCCAAAGGGGAAAACCCCCCGCTTAACAACCCCTTTGATCGGTACCCTGGTCGTGCCGAGTCTTTTCAGCGTGATGGGGTAAAGGATTTAACGTTAAACATACTGCTTTTTTTAAAAATCGATGCCTGGGTACCCCCTTTGAGGGGAAGAGGTACTCAAATTTTTTCCAGGCCCGATTCTTCCCCCCTGTCAAGTATGCGGATTCGGGACAATGCGTCGCTTAGCATTCTTTTTGGGCCGCCCGGGGAATTTAGAAACTGGTAATTAGACAACCAGCCTCCAACGTGCTCCATGGGCCCCCTTGGCCCTTTCCCCGGGGCTTAGGGGTTTTGCGTGTAGCGTGAACTTTTTTGGGGCCCCTAGGCTTAAATCTTTCATAATGGCCCAACCCCCGCCAGAAAAACCACTTGAAAATGTATAATTTTCCGGATTTTCCCCTTGGCCCCATTTTTCGCTGGCATAAGCGTACTTTTTCTTGGCCTTTGTTTGATGAACTGCTCCCCAAAACCCCCTTCTGCACGGTGTACAGCAGGAACGGTTGGTTAAAAAAGGGGACGTAAGATCTCACGCCCCTAAGGGGCTCTTTACTTTGGGGAACTTCAGTGTTTTCCCTTCCCAATTGAAGGGAGGGGTTTCTGCTCTTTAGGAGGCCTACTAGGGGTCCGTAGAGGCTTTTCCCCTTTTTGTAATCTTTCACGAACCTTCTGTATAACCCCTTTGCCCCGGGGAATGCGCACTTCCTTTTGTTCTTTTTTTGGCCACTTCGGATGGCATGCTTTCTCTGGGTCCGGGGGTACTCTTCCGAACTGACGATTCCCAAAATTGACCTTCGTTTTTGTAGAGATTTTTGGGGGGGTTTAACTTCA
This sequence comes from Oophaga sylvatica, assembly GCA_033576555.1. Classification (NCBI taxonomy): domain Eukaryota; kingdom Metazoa; phylum Chordata; class Amphibia; order Anura; family Dendrobatidae; genus Oophaga; species Oophaga sylvatica. The sequence goes on along the minus strand of JARQOD010000001.1, from coordinate 986,928,322 downwards.
CCCGACCCCGGGCAGGCTGAAAAAAATTCTGCCCCGGTGCTTTGATGGGGCCCATATGTCTTGAGTACCATGACGTCGTCTAAGTTAGCAGCCGGTTTCAAAATTGAGATGTCCCGGGGTTCTCCCACTCTCTAAATTTCCTGGGGGCGCTACCCCCAAAGGCATTCGTCGAACCACAGAGCCCCTTGGGGGGTGAAAGCCGTTTTCCCCCCATCCCTCCTCACCACGCCACTTGCCCCAAAAACCCCCCCGTCAGATCAAGGGGAAAAACATTAGCCCCTTTTTCAGAGCAGCAATGACCCTCTATACGTGGTAAAAGGGAAAACTCCTTGTGTGTATCGGTTCACCGCTGTAATCCACAACTTTCAACTACCATCTTTTTTCTAACCCCGGCTAAGGGTTGCCCAGGGGGTACAACTTCCGATTACTCCCCGGTTCTTTCAATCTCCCCCAAAATTTCCTTACCTTTATAAGGCGGGGATAGGCCCAACCCCCCTTTGAGGGGGATGATGCCTTAGGGATTATGATTTACTCCCCCTTTAATTATCCCCCAAAAAAAGGGATTCTTGCTAAATACTTTTGGGGTTCTTTCCCCTAAACCCTTGCTTCTGGTGAGGGGATTTTGGTGTCCGTCCCAACATGGGTTCTGACACCCTTTTTGCCCCCCGGTTCCGGGTCTTGTCCTCCCCCATTTGGGGGAGTCTAAGGCTCAGCCGGGGGAATAGAATTATTGCAACACATGTGTTTAGCAAGGTTCATAAAAGGGGGAAGTTTACCTCTCATCCCCAGTTGAGAAGCCGTCCGTACTCTTCCCCTTCACCACTTCCCCAACCCCCCCAGTCAAATGTAGGTCTATGTTCTGAAGGTGGGGTTCACTCAGCTTTTAAAAATTTGTCCTCTCAGCCTATGGGCCCTCACCTTATATTTACTCATTGGGGGGCCAATGGGTTCGGTCAGTGACCCCCACATTACCAAAATTTGCCCCGTAAAATTCGCTTGCGTGACACACCGGGCCCGGGGGGGCCTCTTTGGTTTTTTCCCTTTTCCCTTGGCGGGAATTTGCGACTTTTTGGAGTAAAACACAACTTCTCCCAAACAATTACTGAAATGTT